>CM031708.1:10072364-10609864 GCA_018466805.1 Hippocampus abdominalis
GGCAACCATTCCAAGAGGGGAACGATCTATCCTTGTCTTCGCCGACACGTTTCCGAATCCCCCAGAATTAGAACGCATGCATTACGAAGAACGAGGATAGCTTGACAGTAGAACATTCAGTGTTTCAAAATCAATGAAAATGTCCACCTACGCAGGTTTGAAAGACATCTCACTGCTTGTTTGATACCGTTCATTCAAAGGTGCGGCCAATAGAGCTCCCAGCAGGGGCAAAAGCAGCTTCCCTCCCCCTTTCCTGGGGTCCCGCCTACCATAAAATCACAATCTCTCTTTATGGATAGCCTACAGCTCAATTTACCGTCTGAAGTTTGGGCTAAACGCACTTATAAAAGAACAATGGGAAGACGGAAGGTAAATGAAGGTGAAGGGGGGCGGGGCAAAGTGAGTGGTGATCAATGGACAATCCTTTCCCCATCCAGATTCGGTCTCGATGTTGAAAATGTTCAAAAAAAATCAAGACATAAAAACGGACGTGAGCAGCCATGCTAATCATATATTCGAGGGAGTGAGCACATATTCATTCAGATTTCATTTTAAAGCCGCAACAAAACAATGTTGGCCGACACCAAGCGTGATATGTTTTCGTTGCTGTCGATTATTTTTTTTTTTTCTACAAGGAAGTAAGGCATGGGTCAAGGAAGAATATATTGATCACTCTCTCTCTCTCTCTCTCTCTCTCTCTCTCTCTCTCGCTCTCTCTCTCTCTTTCTCTCTCTATATATATATACAGTCAAACCTCGGTTTTCGTCCATAATCCGTTCCAGAAGGCTGTTCGAAAAACGAAATTGTTCGAACCCCGAAAGCACGCTCTTTTTAAAATAAAAATGTTTACTGAACACGTCTGCTCACAATGGAAAGCAACACGAGGAAGCGTCACTTCCTCGTCTACCCAAGGAAGCGTCACTTCCTCGTGTAAGGAAGGCGGGAGGAGTCAAATGGTGCATTCAAGTGCGCTCAGTTTGTTCGAGAACCGAAATTTGTTTGTCATCCGAGGCATAAAAAACTCGACATTTTTGGTCGAAAACCGAATTGGACGAAAACCGAGTCGTTCGATAACCGAGGTTTGACTGTATGTATATATATATATATATATATATATATATATATATATATATATATATATACAGTATATATATATGTGTGTGTGTGTGTGTGTGTGCATGCGTACCTGCGGCTGTGTGTGCATGCGTGCGATGCTTGCAGAGGCACGCCTTTGGGTGAGTATGCGCGCAAGTATCTTGGAGTGAACCCACGCAAGCAGTGACAGCATCCATCGCTGATCTGTCGCCCTGGCAGTCCCCCGCCGTGGGAGAGGCCCTCACGCGGCGGAATGCCTGTTGCCATTTAAGCACCATTACTACCTGCTGCTGCGCCATTCTCCCCGGCCTCTTTTGCCTGGGGTTCATATTGGATTAGAGCCGTAAAGCCTTGCGTTTCGTGGGCCTGGTTTGAATGTAATTGGAGGGAGGCAGGCCCCTCATTCCAAACTCGGTTGGGGGCTACAATCACAGGCTAGCCCTAGCCTTTGGGCTGCACCACCAGGAATTTAAAGAGGGCACCGCAGGGGACGATATCAAACACCCCTGTCGTCGTGGGATCACCGCAAATAACACTGCAGGAGCAGGAACACACTCGGTCAGAAACACTCTCGTCATCGGTCTGTCAGGACTTGATCATGATGTCAGTCGATCAAGCGGCGCGCTCGCCTACTGAGGCCAAAAGTAACTTTTGGCAGGGAATCCCATCCCGAGTTTTGACTTGGACTTTTGAGGTCTGTGCAGTAAATGCTCTCAAAATGTAAGATTTTGACGTCTATTCAACAGGTGTGAGGACTAGCGTGTCAACTGAAATGCAAGTCCAAATCATGCCCGACTTAGCAGCAATCGGATGAAGACGAAACCTGCACAAGCGAAGGTCAAACTTGTTGCTCCACACCACCGCAGACAACAAGTGGCTTACTGACGCTGCCAATGACAACAAAGAGACTCTGACTCAGGATGCTCAAGCGAACACGACCCGTAATCTCTCATGGGGGGGGGGGGGGGGGATCAAAGTGTGTAAAGAAGTGCTGAAGAGTTCGAGAAGTCCGTAAGTAGCGCCAGTAAGGGCGGGGCCGTTGTTTATATAGCATAAGCTCGGCTTGTTTGCGAGAGCGTGCGTGTCACATACAGTACGTGCAGGACGATGCAAGCTATCGTGTCCATCTTGATGTGTACTGCATGTGTGTGTTGACGTGTTCCCAGTGTGTATTCCCAGCGTGTGTGTCGGAACTGAAAGTGCACATGCATCTCACCTCGTGTCAGCGTTGATGGATGCGCTTTAAACTGGAAGCCACACTGACAGTAGCAAGCCGCGCTCGGCGTTCCGACACAGGTCATGTTGAATTACCGCTCGCGGACCGATGAAAGCCAGCGTCGTGTCACCCACATGCAGTTGGGCTTGACACACACACACACACACACACATGACCGTACCCCAGAAACTGCAGTGTTTTGTGTGTGCCTTTAAGAGGTGTGGCCTGGTGTGTGATCTCATGGCCGGTTTGTTTTTGTGTGAGCTTCTGATGTCGGCTTCGGCATCCGGTGGCTCTCTACTCGCGCTCTCGTTTTTTGTATTTGTGCCCGGGCTGCAAATATTATTTTAAGGATTGATTCATTTGTTGATTCCATTTGCGATTAATCAGCGAATCGGATTTTTAAAAAACAAACAAAAAACACCATTATGCTCTGCCGATCGGAATTTGCACCCGACATTTCTCTCAGTCCACCTTGATCAGAATGACAGCGTTAAATGAGTCATCACTGATCTGCTCACATTTCTCGGGAATGAACCCAGAGGGAAATCCACTGTCAAAATTGTACGAGGAGCAGGAATTCGTTTCAGTGAATGAAACTCTCAGGAAAAGTTGCACATGCTTACTATAATACGTGCTGTAGATTGAGGTCACACCCGCATTCTGATCCAAATATCAAGCTAATTTGGCTGAAAATATGCACGACACGTCACATGGACTTTTCAGCCGTGCTGCCCTAAAATGTGCAATGCCAAATAATAATAATAATAATAAAACATTTTATTTTAAAGCTGCTTTCAAGACACCCAAGGACACTTTACAATCAGGAACAAAAACAACAAAACACCAAACGGGTATTTCATAAACACAAAAATAACGACACATATGCTTGGAAAGTCTTCACACTGCCCCCAGCACCCCACCCCCAAGCCTGTGTGTGCCCACAACTCCACATCATCAAGGTACACATTAAGGAATCAGTGTGTCGCCTGAACAGGAACTCAATCATTTTGTCTTCCTCTGATCAGGTTCAAGATCTGATCTCTGATTCATGAGTAATCGCAAGTTCCCACGCAGTCCTGTCTCCAGTCTTCACCTCAAGCGTGCACGCGGGAAGTGGAGGGAAAGCCCCCCTGAAAACGCCGTCCGTTTGTGTGGCCCGAGAACCTCGAAATTAAGAGGTTCCCTAATTATTGAGCAACAAAGTACCCCGTGTTGGACAAACTGTGAATTGGTGTCAGATGTGTCGTATCCAATATGTCAAACTGATTCAAATGTGACTTTCACTTGAAGGGCTGACTTTTACAGCCGTTTACACGATTCCATAGTTTTGACCTGATATACAGTATAAGAAATCCACCAAACCGGTGTAGTCCCCCCCACCCCCCATTGACCACTCTATTCATTTTCATTCCATTGCACAGACTTCTTAGCGGACAAGCAGCCAGGGCAAACCACCAACGAACCCCCTGTGGATCCCCCTTAATAATCGGGGACTAACTGATGGAGACAAATGCAAACGGAGGAAGCAGACTGCAGCGGGTCTGTAGCAGGCCTGCGACGGCACCGGCTAAATGTCTTTTCTGCGCTTTGCTCCGTGGAGGAAATGCTACCCCACCCCCCACTCCCTCCAGGGACTATTAGCCCGTAGCCCATTAGCAGTGGAAAATGGAAACTCAGCGGTTCTCGCTTGCCACTTGTGTCATTTTGCAAATGTCACCTGAAAAGTTTGTGAATCAAGTAGTTGATGGGCTAAAGCTCAGGAAAAGTAACGTGACAGCAATCCGTGGGTACATTGCACGGTTGAAAAGATGACCCCCTGTCATCTGTCACTCCAGTCAGCATCAATATCAGATTACACTCACTGGCCACTTCATTCAGGGCAACCTTTTTGTCCCTGAATGAAGTTAAAATAGCTTTGGCAAGAGCCAAAAAAGCCATTTTAGACATGGTTCTGGCTATTGAATAGACGGTCCTGAATACCTGGTCTCACCCATTTTTAACATGCTTATACTTTATTTCATATGTATTTATATCCTTTTTATCTTCTACTTTCTCCCTTTCATAATTTTGCTGCTCTAAACAGGGTATTTCTCCATTGTGAGACAAATCAAGGTTTTCTTTTCTTATCTTATTCTGACCGTTGAGATGGATCGCAGTGTGCAAATCCTGAAGGTAACCGAGGATCCAACCAGATGCGAGGATCGGTTGATCGAATGAAGTGGCCATTTACAGAAGAATGTACAACCCATCACGTTGGAAAAACCTGATTGAGTCTATCAAAAAGTCTTGAAATAACTTTACTGTGTGATCATTTCAAAAGAATGACAGAGAGAGAGAGAGAGAGAGAGAGAGAGAGAGAGAGAGAGAGAGAGAAATGCTCTACAATTTAGGGCATTTAGGTTGGCACCCATCCAGTGTAACCCCGCCTTTTAGGATTTAGTGTAAACACACATACACACACACACACACACACAGAAAAAAATGCACAGGCATGGCTGAAGGCACGTCTTGCCGATTCCCTTGAGAAAATAACAGCCAAGTGACTCTGTAATGCGGAAAGGAAGCGTTGGGTCTTGCTGCCGACAAACTTCAAAGTGGTCGCTAATTGGCTTTTGGAGATTTTGTATCGAGATGCCGTTGCAGCACTGGCACCACATTCGCTGTCTCAAAAAGAATCCCCCTTCTTCCCTTTTTTGCCCCCTTTAATTTTTCATTCTCCTTCGCCATTACGACGCAAGTCAAATTATTTCCAAGCTGCATTTTGGTTTTAGCCGGGTTGTTTTAGGACCTGAAAATTGGGTTGATGATCTGAAATATATGTGCGATCGATATGCAAATGAATTAAGTATATAGATAAATCATTCAAATAATTTCGTGATTAAATATTATTTCACAGCACTGTACATACAAAGATTTTTTTTTTTTATGTCCCTTTTTTATTGTCGAGACTGTGGGCTTCCTCATAAGGAGCTGCTTGCCTCCATCTCCGTTCTTCAGCGTAACAAAAACTGAACTCAGCGCTGGCTCAGTCGTTAGGGGGACGAGTGAGCAGTGGCTCATTTGCATGAGACCAAAAAAAAACACAACAAAAAAAACTGCCTCATCTTAGCAAGTCAAAAATATCTCTTTGTAATTATTGATCTTTGACTATTTAGACCGAGGTTTGTCAAACATGTCAAGACACCCGAGAAGCCTTTGAATGTGAAAGCAAATTTGCTTTGTTTATCAAACGCTAAACTTTGTTTGACTTTATTGCGGCTATAACACTGACACGTCGAGACAGATTGATGTCCCTCTACCTGTCTGTACGACCGACGACATTTCTCAGAGCTGCTCTCATTTGAATGAAAGATCAACACGATGCACGCCAGCGGTGGCGAGACGCAAACAAGGTCATCGCCCCCCCAACACCCTTCCCCCAAAGTCTCTTTCTTGCTGATGCGGTATGTTTGGTTTTGCTTCATTTACATCAAACGTAAATAAACATGACATGTCCTCCGGATATCATTATCATAATCTGAATAAAAACTGAAGAAGTAAAACTCACCTCCAACCTTTCGCCGTAAGAGTCCGTATTGGCAAAATTGGGAGGGGGGCTTCAATGGGGATGCGCTTGAGAGCGCCGAGCTTCGCACCGACCAAACACGTTTGAGATGTGTTACGACGTAGATTGTGAGTCACATCTTCCCATCCAATGACGAGGTCTTGGGTTGCAGATATTGCCGTCTTTGTCCAAGAGAGTTTTAATCAGACTGAATGGATTGCTTCATGCTTACCCCTTAGATCAGCCGTCCCCAACCACCAGGCCTCGGCCCATTTGGGGTTCATCAAAAACAAGTCACATTTGGATACAGCCGTTGTATCGGATCACATGACATGGCGATGGAGAAAGGTGTTCTTGGCATTTGAACTTTGAGGCGCCTTCTGAATGAATTAACCCCCATGCAGTAATTATCCAAAATTGGACATTTTGGACACTTTGGACGATTTTGGACTGTTGGACAAATGGACACCACAGACAAAACAGTGAAAAATAACTCCACGAAGCTGAGATTTTGCATAGGATGTATATCTATGTCTTGGCCAATTCCCACTGAACATTTTGAGGGGTTGAAAGTGAAAAAAAAATTAAAAGTGAAAAAGTTGTTGCACATTGGAAGAGGGACATTTTTGGGACAATCCTCGAGGACGTAATACCCTTCATGCAGCCGCTTAAAAATACTGCATGAGGGTTAAAGGAGCTTGCGCATAACTCAGGTCTAGTCAGACCGCACGCGCTGACGACTACTGTCTGGGTCACCAATGTAAGCCTTTGACTGGAACCTCTTTTCCAAGCTCAAAGTAATTTCCTGTCACTCTTAAATGTCTTGTCTCTCGTTTTTTTTTTCGTTTTTTTTCTCCACGGTATTCCAGGATGCCAAGCCGAAAGTTGACACTGCCATACAGTCGACCCTTGTTTTAACGTAGCCCGTTTATTTTTTCGCCGCTGCAACGTTCACATTTGAAAGTCCCGATTTCACGTCGTTCATTTTCCATTCGCCGGTTCGGCTTACAACTGGGACTGACCCGATTCATGACCATTTCGGTGATGGACAAAAACCGGCGTCTCTCGGTTCTTACATTCTCATGAAAGTGTCATTGAACCATGCGAGATTTCCACACCGACTAACCCACAAGAGGAGATCACATAAAGAACACCGTGTTTGACTTCACTTTGACTAAAATATGTTAACCACAGCAAGCGCAATTCTGGAGGGTTTTGACGACAGCGTGAAGAGGACTTCCAGTGACAAGAAAAATTAGCTTCTGTCAAGAATCCTGCAGTATGTCTCTTTGAATTCTTTATTGACATTCATGGTTAATTAAAACATCAGTTCAAAAACATGCTGGTGCAAAAAAAAAAAAAAACAACCCAACATTCAGGCTGACATTTTCTGATTGAGATCATTTCCTCCATTCATTTCCTCCATTCATGTCAATCATGTCAATAATGGCTTATCATACTGATGCGTGCACACACACACACACACACACACACACACACACACACACACACACACACACACACGCACACTCCCTGATGTCAGTTGTAATCAAAGGCTTAACTCATCATCCATTCCACATGAATCGCACTTAAGGAATTCCACCAAGTCACGACGGTGAAAAAACAGCTGGCCTCGAGTTCATTTAATCTTATTAAGCATAAAATGAATGTCATGGTCGTCATCATTTTCGCTGCCTTTAATGCCAAAACGTAAAAATATGTTTTGGGCGTTTTGAATGAATTAAAACAAATATAATAATCATAATAATGGGCAACCCAGTGGTTAGCGCGTCGACCTCACAGTGCAGAGGTACCGGTTTCAATTCCAGCTGTGGCCTCCCTGTGTGGAGTTGGCATGTTCTCCATGTGCCCGCTTGGCTTTTCTCCGGGTATTCCGGTTTCCTCCCATATTCCAAAAACATGCACGGCAGGCTGATTGAACACTCGAAATTCTCCCGCGGTGTGAGTGTGAGCGCGGATGGTTGTTCGTTTCTGTGTGCCCCGCGATTGGCTGGCAACCGGTTCAGGGTGTGCCCCGCCGACTGCCCGAAGACAGTTGAGATAGGCTCCAACACCCCCCTGCGACCCTTGTGAGGATAAGCAGATCGGAAAATGGATGGATGGAAAAATAATAATAAAGAGCGTCACACAGCTCCTCAGTAAGGGTCAAGGTTGTGGGAATGATTTCAGTCTGATAAATCACCACTAGATGGCAGGAGGGGCTTTGATCAGATCTTGGTCCACACGTGGTGTGAGTGGGTGCAATCTCAAGTGGCGAAGTGGCATCTGAAGTCAGTATGAGGGTGAGATCATGGATAAAGTTCATTGTTCATGAAAAGTGCGTGCAAAGTTCATGCATAGTTCATGCATCAGTGCAGTATTTTTCTTGCAATGAACTGTTATTTTGCAATCAATGTGTATTTTTTGTGTTGTGTTGTTATTTACGAGGATAGCCTTGTTTTGATATTTGAGGTATCACAAATGCAAAAGAAAATAAAAAATTGCATCAAAATGAAAGTTCTGCTAGAAATGCCTCGTTCCACCCAAAGCTCTTTTTCTCAGAATTTTTTTTTGGGGGGAAAGGAGTCTTTTCACAAGAGACTTGTTCAACTGCTGTCTAGTAAAGAATGGTAAAAGGTTGAAATGTTGAAATTTTTTTCCCCCCCCGATGAGTGAAGGGGGTAGGCTCCATGCTTATATCTCACTCCGGAACTCCATTTTCTGTCGGCCTTCAAAAATGTGTCAAAAAGGGTCGGCGCCAGCTTTCCCAACTTGAGAAAAACGTCCGGCATTGAATGAGTTAATCCAACTTTGACATTCAAATCTTCGAATCGGCAATATGATAATCTTGTCTCGAAAAAGCTCTTTTCTTCAGCCAAACAAAAGGGATTGTTGGCAAACAATGCACGCGCCTATCCGACGTGGAGAGACGATCCCTGTGAAAAGCGACGGCTACTAGTATCAAATACGCAGTTAACACTGCACGTCGAGCCCTCGGTCATCGGAGCCACTGAGCCGATCACTAAATCACGCCACAATGGCCGTGGAGCGGCCTCATTCACGCGGGCCACATGAAAAGAGACGGAGAGAAAGAGGCAAGTCTGACTTCCACAGCTCAAGCCAGACAGACAAAAGGCTCGGGATCAGCTCGGCCTCGGGACAAATTCATATGACACTGGCACACAGGAAATCACCCAAATTGTCCATTGTCTGGGACATCATCAAAATCCCTCGGCCTCCATGCGGGTGCGCAGATGCGGGGCGGGAGAGGGAGCTCGCGGATGGATCGCTCTGAGTCCAACAAGTGCACGATGGGAAACGGAATGGAGAAGCTGTGTTGACATGTGCCCTCCTGCCTTTTAAGGTATAAGGTTATGGTGTGTGAAAAAAAGTGTGTGTGTGTATATATATATACTGTATATATACTGTATATATACATATACATACAATATATATATATACATATACTGTATATATACATATATATATATACATATATATATATATATATATATACTGTATATATACATATACATACAATAGATATATATATATATATACATATACTGTATGTATAGATATATACATACAGTATATATACAGTATATATACATATATATATACAGTACTGTATATGTATATTACTCAAATTTATAGTGTGTTGAATTCTCACAACTAATGTGCAAGCTAAGTTGTGAACAATCAAAGAACTTAAAAACAAAAAAAAGTGCACCGTTTGAAGTTTTAATAACACATTGTATCTTGACGTGTTCTATTATCCATACCAAATTTGCATGACTTTTCCCCAAACCTGCGAGCATTTTAAAATGCATCCTCAATTTCCATAACAATCATTCCTTCACACTTCAAAGTACCACCCTGTCACTAAATACACAAGAATTTTTTTTTTTTTGTATTTGTGTTTTCGGTGTTTGCAAACTTCAAACTTCAACCAAAACAGTTATGGCTGATATTTGCCCAGCAAACAACTTCAAGAAGAACCGATGAGAATTTGTTTGAGTGTGTTTACATGCACATTTTTCCTTAACTTCTGATTTTTAAGTGTCCCATGAGGAAAAAGCAAAGAACAAACGCGAATGTTGATTTGAATGCGCATGATCTTTCGCCTTGAGGTGTAATGCAGGCAATGCGCTGTTGCCTTCGGGAAAGAAAAAAAACAAACAAACAGTAAAAACATACTTTGAAGTCGATCGAGCAGATGACTCGAGTGGGTAAAAGTAAAACAAGGCTGCCCATGTGGCGCAACCCCTTTCATCCCCTCCTCCGACTCCTTGGGGCTGCTATGTGAAGAGTGGAGTCGAGCCAGTCAAAAAAAGGACGTGAAGGTCAGCAGTCAGCCACTCGGTCAGGGCGAGCCCGAGGCCTCAATTCGGCAGCGAACCTCGAGTTGATCACCGAGGATAACTTTTACACACACCTTACAAATTATTCCTTAACACCTGCTCATGCTGGCTAGCTGTGAACTTTAAGGCCGTCCTGCGCTGCTATTTTCTCTTACGAAGAAGTCAACTAGCCTAATGCTAACGTATAATATGAAAACGCTATAGAAGGCTCATTAAAAAAATAGCACGGCCACTATAGTACAGTCAAACCTCAGTTTTCGAACGTCTCGGTTCTCGATCAATTCGGTTTTCGACCAGAAATTTCAACTTTTTTATGCCTCGGATGACGAACAAATTTCGGTTCTCCAACGAACTGAGCGCACTTGAATGCACCATTTGACTCCTCTCGCCTTCCTTACACGAGGAAGTGACGCTTCCTCGGGTAGACGAGGAAGTGTCGCTTCCTCGTGTTGCTTTCCATTGTGAGCAGATGTGTTCAGTAAACATTTTTATTTTAAAAATAGCGTGGTTTCGGTTTTCGAACAATTTCGGTTTTCGAACAGCCTTCTGGAACGGATTACGGACGAAAACTGAGGTTTGACTGTACTTCTAAACTACGAACCTCAGTTCCATTGAAGTTAGGTTCTCCCCTTCTGTGGTAGATGTGCAATCATACTTTCATTGATATAAATTCAATTCAAACCCCACTAAGTCAACTAGCTTATCGGCAACATATAAAATGAATCGTTACGGAAGGCTAATTTTAAAAAAATGCAACCCGAGAAACAGGTCCAACCCCCGTTGCTCTTTTCACCCTCCTCATCGGCAGCGAGACACAACTGGGCTGTTCGCGTTTGTGTGACTGATGATGTTGTTTAATGACCAAACGATTAAATGAGTACTGAAAGAAATGCGCCGGTAAAGCAATGCCAAGCCCTGCCCTGCCCTAAACGTGACAGAAAAGCCACATATGTTATCCACGACGAAACTTTCCGTGGCAATTAAAATGCAATCTTGCCATCAATTGAACACACTCAAGGGGATGCTTTGGCCTCAAATTTGAAATCACCTCCCCGAATAATACTCTTGCAAAAGCATTTTAGCGGCGGCTTTGGCAAGCTGCTAATGCGCGTCTCCTTTGGGTGTGTGCCCGATGTCGGCAAACACGACAACAGCAACACTTTAAGTCTCCACTAACAAAGCATTGTTTGTCAAAATCTTAACAAAAACAACCACACTCGACTCTTCCCATTTGACAAACTTCGACTTTAATGACGGGATTAGCTCCTGTCAAATTTAAGCGTGACCTGAAGGTAATCCGCAAGGCGGTGGGCTCTCACTAAAGTTCGCACACAAAATATCAAAAAAAAAAGTCATGTAACTCTCGTTATATGACAAAAATATCCAGAGTAACTGGCTACACTACTTTGTGACCACGTTAACGTGATATGTTCCTGTTCACCATTTGTTGATGATGAGCTCCTTACAATGATTGTTTTACTAAGCACCTTTCAAAAAGATTAACCCGACGTTACATCGCCTCACAGTAAAGCTTTGCAAGGATTACAGGAGCCGGGTTAGCAAACAGACTCGTTCCCTGCCTCGGTACACCGAAAGGGATCGCCACAAATTCGGTGACTGTGTGGAAAATCGCAAATGCTTGACTCACTTTTTGCCGATCACGCTGCAAAATTGCGTCCCGTGCTTCCGCATCAGGTCTCCCAATAAGATGGGTAGGGACTTCCGGTTCGTAAACTCACAAACTTTTGTCATTGACTTTATTTTTCGGATTCATTCACGTTCGCGTCCGTTATGGCTGTTTCTCCTCACGGCATGCGTATAAGTGCATGCGTGTGTGTACACGCGCACGTGCCGGAGATCGGTTGCTTGAAAAGTAGATCTTCGGTCAAACAAAGGTTGGCCCCCCCCCCCCCCTGATTTACGGTATCTCAAATATGCCGATGCAAACAGACAATCGTTGCGTTGTGCCTTTCGAATGCGCCTTTCTCCGTACACAGGACCGCATACCTGTCAACTTGTACGTTTTCCCGTATTTTATAAGTTTTTTTTTATCATTTAAAATCATGTACGGCGTATTACTACTTTTATACGGGGGGAAAAAAAACAATTGTGAACCGATCTTACAAATACCATTTTGGTCGGTTTCGTCAATGTGTACCTGATGAAACATCCGTTGAATTTGTCACCCTGCTCCACTGTAAGGCGGGCAGGTTTGTTTTGCCTCGTTTCAGTGTCGGATTCCCCGAAGGGAGACAGCTATTAAATATGTGTATTCTTTGATAATTTCCTTTCAACGTGTGGGCCAACTTTCCTGTGCTCTTGCGAGTCCTTACCCATGCAAACATCATTTGCATGCAAATGTCATTTTCGGTTAAGCAAAACGCTTTGGGAAACGTACGACCCTTCTTGGGTGGTCTGACATCATGATCGTTCTTTTTTTTTTTTAACTACTGTCTTGTCTTTTGTCCTCTGGTCACCTACCACGTCCTGGAGGGTTGTTGATGCGTAGCTTAGGACATTTTTATTGAGATGGTAAATGATGTTTCAAGTTTGTATGGGGAGCGTATGTGTGGTTTTTTTTTTTTTTTTTGGTGTATTCACTGGTATCAAGACAACAAACCCGTTTATTGGGGAAGGAGGGTACATGCACCCACCAAACACTCACAAATTCTTACACCCTTTTATCTCATGTTGTCATCTTCCTCTTTCAAGACACCGGAAACCTGTATTCGACCCCCACCCTCTATTGTCCCCCCCCCCCCCCCCACACACACACACACACTCTCACACACACACACGTGCAGGCAAAGAAGATCAAATGAAAGAAACTCTTGATGATGGCGCGAGCAGACTTGACTTGAGCTCCTTCTTTCCTTTATTTGACTTTTTCTCCTCTCACGGCCTCTTTGCCTTATACAAAGGCTTCATTAAATAGCATGACTACTACGACAACTAATTATCATCGTCGTAAGAGCGGTAACATGACAGTGGCATACCGCTCACCAACTTTGCATGTTGTCTTGCAACTGTCAATCAATGATGAAAAAAATGGAATTGCCCTCACAAATGAAATCTCCACACGTAAATGCATTTGCAAGTAAATGGCAAAGCAACATCCTATAACTATAAAACCATTTTAGCCCGAGGGGAACACTCATTTTTATTCCGATTTTGCACTTAGAGAAATGGAGTACCTCCTTACCCACACAAAGTTAATAGAGCAATAAACAAAAGCTAAATACAATGAAATCATATAAAATAAAACAAAAGCGCCGCAAGAAAGATGTGCGGAAGAAAGTCAAACCATGTGCCAAAAAATGTAAAA
Organism: Hippocampus abdominalis; assembly: GCA_018466805.1. Classification (NCBI taxonomy): domain Eukaryota; kingdom Metazoa; phylum Chordata; class Actinopteri; order Syngnathiformes; family Syngnathidae; genus Hippocampus; species Hippocampus abdominalis. The sequence continues at coordinate 10,085,912 of CM031708.1, forward strand.
ATATACAAAGCATCGACCTGGATTGAATCATAAAGCGTCATCATGCTTGTTTTTGACCTATAATTATTCTTTTATAATTATTACAGTATTTCACTAATGGAAATAGGAAACTACTAGTGGCAATATATTGGCCAAACTATTTTTTTTTCATTAAGCTGATAGAAAGAGAGGTGGGAAGAGAGAGAGCGAGCAAAGTTGTCTGATCCAACTCGGAGCGGCATAATGACTAAACAAGTATTTGAGCATGAGGAGCTGACAGGCGGCTCACAAGACAACAGCTTCAAGCAACTCAGCGGCGTTCACATCTGCCAAGAGAAGACTTTGGCTCAAAGTACAACAGGTGACACTGCAACCAACAAGACAACGAGCAGAAAATGCAGCGCGCTTAAACTCCAAAGGCGGGAAGCTGCAGAGCTCAGCCAAAGGGGAAAGACTTGACGGAGACAACCAAATTCATGATTAGCATTCGCTCATCATGTCAAAGGTGCGCAGGGTACACAGTGCAGCTAACCGCAACCACCGCTCATTTGCATTTTGGCATTCACCTCGGGCTTCATTTTGATACATTTCTTTCTTACTATGTAATTCTCTCCTCCTCCTCTCCCCTAACGCTCACCGATTTGAAGTCGGTACAATTGCAAGCTTTCGCGGAAGAGGCAAAAAAAAAGAAGAAAAAAAAGATGACTGACTTACCGAAAACAAATCGACCTCCTGAACATTTTCAGTCCGCCAAAAATAAAAGACATGTTTTAAGAGAGTTAAGAATCTAACATTAAATCACGACCGAGTCTTTCCTGTGAATTTTAGTACTGACATCATTTTTTATAGACAGACTTACAAATGCCAATGCTCTGCACAATCAAGTGTACTTTTAAGCTTTAAATATGGATTGAATACTCTCTCTCTCTCTCTCGTTCACTGCCTGACAGTGCCCCCATGTGGAAAGTTTGAGTCACTGCGGGTAGAATTATGAGATCACACAGACGATGGCTGGTTCGCCAACACGAACACCTGACATGACCTTCGTAAAGGCATCGTTTATATCGTATATACTGTATAACACTTGTACCGGATCTCAGTAGATTGTGTCTAATGGCGTGGCTGATGTGTACAAACGGCCACGGATGTTCAATCTCCGTGTCAAAATGCATCACGCTCTGTTTGAAAAGTGAACATTCAATGTTATCGTGTAAGAATTGTTATTTGCGATAAAACAGTTACGTGTGAGATTAATGGCAGGATAATTGAGTCACGTTTACTAATTTACAAGACAGAGTTGCTTATTTGCCATAAAATGAGCAGCCAAACATTAAAAATGGTTTTAAAATATATCGTCATCATTACACACACATTTGGCCACACCCAGTGTGTGCTTTTGAGTTCATGGAGGCGGGACCAAAGGAAGAAAAGTTACTGTATCTTTAAATCCTCTAGATGGCGATGCTGCCTTTCGTTTAAGCTCGACGTGAACGGTGAAAACACTTTTTTCTGCACACACTTCACACTTGCGCTTAATTATGACACGTGAGTGCATCACATGCAAGGACTTTACTTGTCGGAGGCACGGCGGTCGACTGGCTAGCACGTCCGCCTCACAGTGTTGCGGTACGGGGCTCGTGTGGGGATATATATATACACACACACACACACACACACACACACACACACACACACACGCACACACACACACATGCACTGTATTAGGGTTTAGATTTTTTCCCCCCCACGAACCGTCCTTTTCATATAGTAACACTGCTCTTTTCTTCAGTAGTTCGAGAACCGAAATTTGTTCGTCATCCGAGGCATAAAAAAGTCGAAACTTTTGGTCGAAAACCGAATTGTACGAGAACCGAGACGTTCGAAAACCGAGGTTTGACTGTATGTATGTGTATGTATATGCATATATATATATATATATATATATACATACACACACAGGCCACACATGGTGCACACAGGTTCATCACACAGCTGCTCCCTGTGTGGGTTTAGATTTTTCCCCCCCGAACCGTCTTGCGTGGGTTTTCATATAGTAACACGGGTGCTCCAGTTTTCTTCCAGAAAAATGCCTACTTTTTTTAACGTTATTTTATGAGTGAAAAACAATGCTGCTCAATTTCTTTTGTATGTGTACAGTATGCATGTAACAATTTTGTTTGACAATGCTTTTGATTATGTGAAGCACATTGAGTTACCTTGTGTATGAAACACACTCCATAATAACATCCTCAGAGACTGATGATTCCATTTTTTTTTTTTTTTTTGCCAGAGGTTCTACATTCGTTATTATCAAGCAAGTGGGAAACAGACAAAAGAACCAAATGGGTAAAGTGAGATTTACAATCATTTAATTAATGTCAAATGTAATTTACAAACGGGAAAAACGTATCATTTCCAAGAATATACAAGACACAAAATAATTGTGACATAATTCATTTTGTGCAATTTGTCATCTTTGGGGCAGATTTGAATCCATCAACAGAGCCAGTTATGGCACATGACATCCGGGTTACTCTCAGCTATTAAAGTGTTCCAGGTTGTCAGATACGGAGTGAAGAGACCAAAAAAAGTTCAACAGTGGGGATGAGCTCATTCGAGGAATTGCCTCATGCCCACTTGGTCCAGGTGTCGTGGTGATAGGGGACAAAGGTGTGTTTCCATGGTGGCACAGTGGATTGATCAGATTTGTCACAATGATGCTTCCAAATCCTATTAAAATGTTTTTTTTTCTTCTTCATATATGATGACCCAGGGTTTGTCAACAGGACCACTCGTGTTACTTAAGAATGTTTTATTTTCTTTGTGTTTTTTTTTTTCCTCAGCATTTTTACCAACAATACAGACACCACAGAATACATAGTTTTACAAACACAAAGCGCACCACCACTTCGGCTGCTGCCGTCGGAGGACAAGGGGCGGGTGGGGGTTAAGCTGCGGGCCACACTGCATTTTTCCAGAGGCTTCCTCTCAGTGAGCTGGAAAAGTCTGGTTGTCCTTTTTTGACCGTTGCGGCAAGCAGTATGAGAATGAAGGAAAATGACTTTTGTTGTCAGAGAGTCATTCGGTTAAAACGTAAGGAAGGATCCGCAGCTATTCTCAAAGTGAAAAGGGTATTGGGAGCAAAAAGCAGCAGCTTCGTTCCATCGCCCTGCTTGCTTGACATGAACTTGGAAGTCTTGGGACGTCGGAATCCCTCCCAACCAGAAAAACAAACAGAAGATCATCACTTGCCTCTTTTTCTTTCTTTTTTTTAAGCGCTACACTCAATTACCGGGAGGTATTCTGTCGAAGTACACCTACATTTTGACCAGCTATTTTTTGAGTCGTCTTTTTTTTTTTTCTGTACAATGAACATTTTCAAACCATCTTGTTTTGGAAAATACAGAAGGCTTCTTTTAATCTCAGCCGTTTTTTTTTTTGTTACCCAGACCCTTCTGACTAAAAACACAACTTAAATATTGTACACTCGTTCATGTGTCCGCTAAGAAACCTGTATGCATTTGCATTGTGTGCGTGCGTGTACTCCATATTGTTGAAACTCTTAACTTTGTAAACGTACACAACTGTAATGACATGTGCTTGGACTGCATCTTGAGTGGGCGGGGATTTATTTTTTTCTCCTGAAGAAACCAAAATGGGGTTTATCGAGGACAAGAGGTCAAAGGAGGAGTCCACCTCAGGGAAATGACTGGGAGATTCTTCTCAGTTGGTCAGAAAGCTCAGTTGCCACTTCTCGAGTTTTCTTTCTGCATATAATAAGGGAAACCAACAACGACAGCAACAACAACAACAAAAAGTTTTCCATCAAGTTGTGTGGAGTCCACTGGGATGTTGAAAACGAGTCACGGCACATGGTTCCAGTCTTGGAGGTCGGGTCGTTCAGAATTTGCGAACATGTCCAGCTCCGGTGGAGCGAAAAGTTCTCAGCAGGACAAATGTGGGTGAGTCACACGTGTCAGGATGTCTGCTGACTAACAGGACATCAATAGATGACACGCAATATTGTGGAGGAATGTCCAGCCTCCCCCCCCCCCCCCCGCTCCCCTCCCCAGTGTTATTGTGGCAGCAACAGACAGTGAGCGCTGCTCATGTCAATCGTTCATCCGAGCCAGTTCAATTCCCATAATTTTCTTTTTCGTAAGGTTCGGCACCGACAACCTGGTCCACAGAATTGCCGGGCGGGGGGAAAAAAAAAAAATGACAACGAGAATGAACTCCACGGTGGTGGCTGAGGCTCGGAGGCGGGCTCTTTACAAGTAGACGCGTCGGAGGTCTCCGGGAGAGGTGATGGTGTTGCACTGAGGGCACAGCTTCTTGTTCCCCTGCGGACAACGGGCGAAATAAGACAGGCGGGTCAACTTCAGCTCACGACAGCACCAACTCTACCGCTGCGGTGTGACGGATCAGTGACGGTTGCCGTGCTCACCGTGTCTGAACAAAATAAGACGGCGACCGGATGGTCTGCGAATGTAACGGCGGGGCACTTGGAGTTGATATGCTAAAGCTAACAGGAAGTCGGCCATTTTGAATTTTCTTTCAAGTTGAGCCCCACTTAACATTGTTGCCAAAAAAAAAAAATGACGCCATCGTTTTAGGCAAACTGCTTTTGCGCACAGGACGGGAAGTGTCCTTTTGACGTAAGAAGGATGCGGAGTGACATATGTAGTGATTGATGACAACCCGTGCGCGTGCGTGTGGAAACATACCAGAGTCCTGAGCCAGCATTCTTCACAGTGGACATGCCAGCACTGTATGGAGGTGAGTGGCATTGTGTAGGAGTCCTGCAGATACAGAGAATGGACGGGTTGACGCCACGTTCATGCGACACAATCATGTCCGGCGGCATCTCGCGAAAAACAAAAAAAACAAAAACCCAAGTACAAAGCACTGTACGACAAAGACCAACCCTGACCACTCGGGCGCATCACACCACTGACCATGACGCGACAGTACCGGCAGCCACAGAACCACTGAGCAAGGCAGCATGGTGGGGGAGGTGTTTGAGCAGCGACCTACATGTCGTTTATGCACACACACGCACAGACAATATCAGGCAGGCAACAAGCAGCGACGAAGGGGAAGCAGGCTCGGGGGAGAAGATGAGGGAGACAGCCACGAATGAATCCAATTTGATCGCCGCTCGCTTGTTTTCCTCTCAAGAAAGGACGGAGAAATGAGGGAAGGGGGGTGGTCAAAGGGAGGGCGGGAGTGCCTTACCCTCCGTAGAGGCTGCGGGAGGAGCCTCTTTATGCTGCCGCCGTAGCCACCAATCACAAGGCCCCTGTACAGGTAGTACAAGCCAAGGGGGAGGGACTTAGGCTGCCTCTCTCTGAGCTCACCGGCCAAAGGGCGGGGCCCTGGCCATGCCCCTAGTCTCTTGATTTCCACACCCGACTGGATTGCGGGCTTCCTCTGCGGAAGGGAGGGATGGAGGGGGTGTTGGGGGAGGAAAGGGGGCGAAAGGTGGCAGCATACAGGCGGCTTGTCGTGATCGCGCGCGCCAAAATGCACGGGGCGCTAATGGATGCAAAACACCAACGTCCAGCCAGCGAGGAGACGGCAAAGAGAACAATGAACTCATTCACTCCCAAAGACGTTTTTAAACGTCTTTTCAGACTCTGTCCAGAATTGGCTGGTACGGAGTGAGTTAAGTTTCCAATGGCGTCGGGACGTTGTGTTCAACATAAATACGATTTGCAAATCATGTTCGACCTGTTGTGTGACTTTGATGACTGACTGATGCGGTGACCACACGCCGCTTACGTAGAGGAAAGGCGGACGTCACTGAGGACGCGAAAGGCACGCCTCCAGTCGGTGGATATAATGCCGGTACGTGCGTTGGGCAAAATCGGTTTCATTTCAAGTGATCGGCCGATCAACGATCCCCCGAAATTACGGAAACGGGCGCAGATTCTGAACCCGGGCCCATTCGACACGGATGCAATCGCTTGACCAGTGAAATGCTTGATTACCTTTTGACGAATGTCGTCATTTTGCATAGAGATGGACGGACATGAAAACGAGCTTCATCCTAACAGGAAATCCGTGGCAGCTATCACAACTACATTTGATAAGAGTTGATGTATTGTACGAGGTCCTCAAGATAAGTCCTTGAAATACTCCGTGACCATTTCGAACGACTCTTTGTCAAGATATAGATAGTCACAGCAAACTCCATCGTCGCATAGTTGTACACATCATCCGAGTTTCAGACAGATTTTTTTTGGACAGATTTTCATTTTTGGCAAATACTGTCATGCGCTTGTGGAGACACTAAACTGACTTGCAAAGCCATGCGGCTCTCCAACTGCCTTGACAACACACCAAACACCACCACACACCACTGCAGCCAAAGATGCCGAAAACAACGATCACCAAATGAGATGTGCGCACACTGAGTAAAACAAAATAACAACAAAAAAATGAAAAAAAATGAGTGAGGAACTCCCACAGTGTCGTCCCTTAAAATGGTGGTCAGTTGCATGTCACAAACGAGGCTCTGGGCACCGGACAAATTGTTATTTGCCTTCACCTTCCTTCCTTCCTTCCTTCCTTCTTCTTTATACGACAACCAAGTACACAGGAACTAAATGACGCCTCTTCAGACAAAAGGCAGCGCGGCGGCCAGCATTCGCAAGCAATTTTCCTCGCTCGTCGATGCTCACCATGCAGATGAGACACTTGTAGCGGTCCCCTCTCAGGATCTGCTTCTCCAACTCTCTGATTCGAGCCTTCAGAGCCTCCATGGTGGTCGCCGTGGACTCGTCCTCTGTTACTCTGAGGAGCGGGAAGACGACAGAGAAATTTACAAAGACGGAAACCAACTGTCAACACCGTGACAAGTATATACTCGGGGGGGAAAAATAGATGCTTAGATTCATCGTGTTGCAGATGTAAGCGGCTCTGAATGGACGAACCAATGCTACAATCCAGTCGAACCCCGTTACCACGTACCTCAGGGGGACATCGCGAATCTGTACCTTACAACGCTACTGAAGTTAGCTGTACCCATTTCCTCCAAAATGGCCGCCGACTACTGTGCATCACACATTTAGAGATGTAAAAACATGAATATGTAATAGTGTTAAGTGCCTCTTCTCCAGTTCAGGAGGTGCCGCGCCCCGAAGCCGTCGACGATCATCTGTTGGCCTCCAACCCTGCCATGATTTTGTTGCCATGGCGGACGATTGTCGAAATCGTTGGCCAATTCGTCGTCTCGTCTGAGAGACTCCCTTTCAAAAGTCGGAGCCAATTGAAGCCTTCACAGCGCGATTTGCTTGCGTTTGGCGGACATGTTTTGTCATCAGAGAATCGGTCGCTGCCTAACCGAGGCCTTAACAACACATGACGCATGTGATGAAATATCGAAGTGGCCATTGATTTTCCCGCGCCTCTCCCTAATGCGGGAACATCATCAATGAGGCGTCTCATAAGGGCATGTAAAAAGTGACGACGGCGGATGCAAAATGTGCCTGGGAAGCGGACGCAGAAAGTGAAAGACAGTTGAAAAATACGTCTGCGCAATCTCAGGATTGAATAAGACGGCGCCAACGTAGAAACTGGGACAAGTCCATGAGTCAGGAGCAGGAGGAGGAGGAGGAAGGTGAGGCGTCGAAGCGGGCTTCATCACTTGGAAATTGGGGACAGATTCAATTATTTGCAGAAACCACATGGAAATCTCTCCGCATTGTTCCAACCCAAGCGCCAAATTTGGCAGCAATCACATTGGCGGCATTGGAGGGGGCCATTTATCTTGGAGGGCAAAGGGCATCCGAGGGACTCCGTACGTGCGTCTGCGGATGCGTGTGCGTGCATGAGAGCTCATTTATCTTGCGGGGGAATGAGCAAGGGGAACGAGGATGCCCTCGGGAGGCAACCAGATCATTACCCATCTGGGATCAGAAAGAGAGAGACGGGGGGTGGGGGGGGGGGGGGAGCTCGGGAAAGCTGCCCCGCGAACACGGATCAGTGTAACCAAAGGAGACAAATCTCATTTTCATTTAGGGATAGCGGGACGAAAGGAGCCCATTGAAAGGCGAAACTAGCGAGGCAAGGAATGGTGGGAGCTCGCCATCTCAACGCTCCTTCCAATGCAATCAGTCGCCGCCTCCTTTAACGGACAGCGAGATGAAGGCGTGTTCTAATTCAGCCACTCACAACCGAGCTAGCGCATCAACTTGCAATACAATGGCAGATTTTTGCCCCCAGAAATGGTGAAATCAAATTTCTTCTTGAAATCGGAGTCGTCTTTTTATAAGCAAGAGGCTCATTTTTTACAGCTCAAGACTGAAGGATTCTTAGATTCCACTCGTGCAGGGGTGCCCAACCTCTTTTGACTGAAGACCGACATTCCAAGCGACCAACCTCCCGCGATTGATCCGTACCGCACGTGCACGCATTCACACACGCATGCCTTGATGAGCAACGGCCATAACGGCCTCCCCGACATGAACAAAACCGACAAATATAAAGTAGACACAAGAGTTTGCGAAAAGGAAATCACTACCTGGCTTCTTCGAGACCTGACACGGTAGCATGGGACGCACTATCGTACGCACGTGTGCCGTTATAAAATGCTCCTCCCGCCACTCCAGATTGCCATTCTTTGCTGCGTCATCGGCGAATTGTACATTGAATGAGAAGTCAACCAATAAAAAAAAGATGTATCGCAACAGCTGTGATCGCAAGCTGCACCTGCAGACCGCTAACAACTTCCGGTGACGCAGAATCATGCGCCACCATCGGTTAAAGGTGACCTGCTTTTTTTTTTTTAAATGTCATTTTTTGAAACGATGGCATGTGTCCGGGTCGCCTACTTTTCAATCTCGCTGTTTTTACAGGTGCGCGGGACGCAGGAGGCGGAAGACGGCGTGGAGGACGAGGGAGCGCTCGGGTCCATTTTGCAGCTTTCGCCGTTGCTCGTTGAAGGCATCTCTGTCAACACAGGACAAGCACGGACGGGATTCATTTCGGGCCGTGCCGTCTCCCGATGTCGCAAGGATTGCAATGATTTGCCTGCTCACCATCGCTCGCCCATTTGGAGAACTCGGGCGTTATTCTGTTGGAGGGCATGCCTCCGCTGTAACAGAAAAAAAATGGGTTTTGTTGAACTTGAAGAAAATGCTTAAAAATCTGGATTTTCAAATCAGATTTAAACTATCAAGTCCAGCTGCTGAAAACGGCCTCTCCAAAAGGGGGCGTTGACTTATCGACGGGCAAATTTGTGACATTTTTCTTTCAAGATTAGTCTTAAGTTTGTTGTGCCCAAAATGAACAGTTCAGACAAGAGTCGTAGCCTACGGCACAACTCGGGCTGGGCCACGTATTGTGATCGTATCGAACTCGAGAGCTGAACATACGAGACAGCAATATCGAAATCAGTCAAGAAATCCGCTTCCGTGTTCGCAGTCAATTATACAGGGATGGCACACAGATGTTTTCGAATATTACGTGACCATATTTATTATTTCAAGTGGATAAAATAGTCGAGGTTGTTGTAAAAATGGAGGCGCAGACTGAATGGAGCGGCAAGGTGCTCTCTCGGTAATCATCAATTGGAGCCACAACACAAGTCGACTTGGATTATTTGATCTGATTTTTCTTTTGAGCGTTTGGCGGTCTCGGGATTCCTACTTGAGCACGGCCCCCCGTAGCGCCTCCCGTTCTCTAGCTTCTCCTTGGTCCTCTCCCGCTCCCGAGCACGGAATGATGTCAGCCTCGGTGTACTGCGCTTTGCCATACTCCAACGTGTCGTCGCCATCCACGTCGAGGTCTGCGTCGCTGTCTGCCCCGCTCTCTTTGATACTACATGTAGCAAAACCGGTGGCTTTTTTGGGGGGGGGGGGGAATAAAATGGAGAGATAAGTTAGATTTCATCAAATCATCGCAACAAATTTCATTGATTTCCAAACAAAAGCGATATCGCGAGTGCTTCAAAGGCGTCTATCGCTTCTCATTGACTATCGTGATCGAAAATTGGGAGCAAATTGTCTCAAACTGTTCACTCAAGACCGTGAGGACGAGGACATCTGTTAGCCCAGGGTCGGCAACCCAAAATGTTGAAAGAGCCATATAGGACAAAAAAACAACCCAAAAACAAATATGTCTGGAGCCGCAAAAAAATAAAAGCCTTCTATAAAACATACAATGAAGGACACACATGCATGTATGTATGTAGGAGACTGGACGGTCTCAGAATTGTTGATGTTATTCATTCCTTTGTTGTGTGTTCACAAACGCCCCCCATAGAATTTATTTTGTGATTTCCTCGCTTGATTTTTTGTTTTAGTGCATTATTTTCGCTTTTCTTAGTGTCAGTGATCATTAATTTCCGTTTTTTGGAGGCTGTCTTTGAACGCCTCTCTAGTTGAAGAGAAGAGAGAAGGCACGGAGTCGGACGCAGTCGTGTCTGTGTTTGTCGAGACTGTTCAAACCATAAATAAAGTGTACGTTTTAAAAAACCAACACCACAGCTCTCCTTTTTTGGAGCTGCAACGTCTATCTACATCTATTGAGCTATATTAGCCTACTATCAAAATCTTTTTCCATTTTCAAACATTTTTTCATAAATGTCCAGGGAGCCACTAGACGTCGCTAAAGAGCCGCATGCGGCTCTGGAGCCGCGTGTTGCCGACCCCCCGTGTTAGCCTATTGTTGGCCACCGGATGGCGACGGCGACCGCAACAATCAATCCTGGCAAGGCGACACGGTTGATGCGTGCGTGGCACATCTATAAAGCCAGTGATAAACGAGCAGACAAATCCTCACAGGTGCATTCAGCTCCACTTAGTCGCAAAGCCTGGCGGATGTGTGTGTGTGTGTGTGTGTGTGTGTTTGTCCGTCAGTTCGGGAAGTCTCCTTAGTGTTTGTTTGAGACAGCCTGCGCCTCTGTCACTTAAACCCTGCCTCGACGACTCCTTCAAGCTGTGCGTCCGCCTCCTTGGCCAAGGTAGGGCTCTGAGTGTGTACTTGGGTACTGAGAGTGTGAATGACACTCAGCCTGCCAATCCCCACACTTGAAGCTGCGCGCGTGTGCGGACTTCAGATGTAAAACCTGTGACAGACTAGACGGCCGTCTTATTTAAACCTGTCCCATTTTCTACATGCGCTCAGTTGGACTCGTGCGTGCCGTGTGTGTGTGTGTGTGTGTGTGTGTGAGAGAGAGATGCGCCCATGGACAGACTTGACAGTCTTGACAGCCATCTTGCTTAACCTGCACTTCCAGTGTCTCAATGCAACGTCGGGTTTTTTGCTAACAAACTACTGGGGCTGGTCTTCAGAATTCTGCAAGGATCTGAGCCTCTGATGCCTCTTTGGAAGTCAAGCTTCTCTAAATGCGGACAGAAAATTCGGAAGGACGCGAGCACGGATGAAACTTCAGCAAAGCCGCTAAGTTGTGTAACATTCACGTCGACGGTGGCCCCTTACAACAAATGTATTCCGCTCCAGGACTCGTGTGAGAAATATGACTTTGGATCGTAAATCTTTTGGCTGGCGAACAGAGGCGGTGTTTCCCACTGAAATTGAATACGAATGCAATGAATCAGTTCCAGCCACAGAACAAATTGATCTTTGCCTTGTTTTCAATTCATCCGAATTTTTGAGCTCCTTCGCCCCTGCCCGGTGCGTCACGTCTGCGGACCCGACGCGACTCGAGGTGGCGACAACTAAGCGGATGCCGTTCCCATCTTTAAAACTAATTTTCAGTCTCTGGCTTTGGACTCGGCATTAGACTTGGGACTGTTTTGGGGCTTTCTAGTCCTTGTGCAGCACTTTGTTGAAAGCGGCAGGTTTGCTCAAAAGTGCTCTAGAAATAAGTCGAGTGATAGTCATTTCTATATTGTTCCTGGGAATTTTGCTAATTGCGCTCTTTTATTAGTGGCTGCTGCCGGGCCCTCAGTAACCAATTTCATTCCACGTATATGAAATGCTTTTTTTAATTGGAATGGCAAATGAACACCTGAAACCGTGGAAACCCGAAGCCTCACTAAATACTATCATCAGGGAATTCGCGTACCTCGCCCGAGCTGCGCCGACTTTCAACTCTCCCGCTGCTTCCTTGAGCCTGCTTGCTAGCCGTCGCTAGCTAGCGGCTCCTGTTTGGGTATCGCGCCGTGCACGGCTCCCGGCTTTGCCGCTCCTGCTGCATCCACCGTGGATCAGGGAGCAATGTTGTTGTTGTTGTTTTTTTTTAACTTGCCTGTATGTTTGTACACACCTACGTAAAGCAACTTTGGAGTTTGAGAAACGCGGCATAGACTTGTGACTAATAATCACTAATTATCATAGCAAAGGTGCCCATGGCAGATTGAATAGCGGGATCAACAACACAAACATCATGCTCAATTTTAGCTCTAATTTTAAGCGCTGAGGAGCGTGTGCCCTATTTGCTCCTTGCGTCTTTCCGATGCTTCCATCAGTCCCTCTAAGCAGTCTTGGCAGGCCAATCTAATCTCGCAGGTTAAGGTCAGCCCCACTCTGCCTGCCTTTCACTCACATTACGCACGGTCACCCTTGACCTCTTTTTTATCTCTCACCTCTCATCCTCAGCTCCTCGTAACAACTCAGCTTACCTCTTTTTTTTTTCACCCTCTGAGGTGTTTTTGCCTTGTTCTTTGGTGAGTCTATTCCTTCCCTTTGTTTCTCCTCAAATGGAACGCGGAGATTCTTAACTGCCCAACGGCGCTGCTCAATCAACTGTTTCCAAGAAATCAATCGAGGAACTCGAGCACAGCAGCTCGTCTCATCATCACAGAACATCGCGACTATCATGAAACCCGAGACAAAACAATCAACAATGATTCATAACAACCGCTTACATTATATGAACAAATATGGAGCGCGGAGATAGATGAAAGAAGTCGCCGGGCCGAACGAATCAGGCCAATCTATCAGACGTGCAACATCCCGTTGCCATGGCAATTATCGTGACCGCCCGCTTTGGAGGGTCTGAGACGGGCTGTCAAAGGTCATCGCGCTATCTTTCTGCCCTTTGCGGGTCAGAAGGAGGCACAAGAGACCCGAGTCAAAGCACAAAGGCATGAGACGGTCATCTTTGAAGTCAATTTTACAAAGAGGAGATTTCTCCCTCCACGTTCTGAAGCCCTCTTGGCTCTCCCAAACGGAAATAATCCCCTTCTTCTCTTCCGTCTCTCAGGACGGGCAGATATCAAATTTAAGGATTTGTCTGCGCCGCTCCCTCTCTTTGCGCTACACTCCATTGACAGTTGTTGTTGGTCGGCGGCTTGAAAAAAGCGAGGAGAGGTAGACAGACTTAAAACACCTCATGTGGACTTTTGCTCCAATTCTTGAGGTCTAACAAGTTCAAATCAATTCCTTTTTTTTTTCAGCGCCTGCTCTTGCGCACCTTTTATTTATGCATTCTGGTAGAAGAAAGAAGAAATGTTTGTGTTTAATCAAAATACGACCTTTGCAAACATTTGCAAAAATCAACATTTTTGACAATTTTCTGGAAAAAAAAGGGTTGTTGCTAACGTGAAAACTACATTTGGCGTTGGTGCACCTCATCTTTTTTTTTTTTTTTTTTAATGACAATATCCAGAAAAATCACAAAATCAATGTCTTTTAGTTGGCTCCAACTCTTGTTCGCTCATCACTGCCGACACGCGCCCACATCAAAAGAAAGGCGCCGCTAACTTGACGTTTCCAGTGCACGCCAGCACACAGTTGCATCGTTATAAAGCTAGCAAGCTATACGAATAAAAGCGCTCCGTTAACAGATCCAGGCAAGCAAGAAATGGATAGAAGCGAGATCAAGGTGCAAGAAAGGTCTTCGGAATCTGGCCGAGCAACCCGCGAGGCACATCGCAAAGTCTTCAATTCCACAGAGTTGAATCAAACTGATCTGGTTTGATTTCCTACTGCCTGCCTCCTTTGCTTTGACCGCACTGCGCTTCTCTCCTCTCTCTTTCTTCCTCATGCGTCGAAAGGGAGGAATGGGCTGGACAAAAGGCAGAGGGTCTCTCTTCATCCCGCCAGCTGAGGATACTCCAACCAGCATCTCAGCCCCCCCCCTCAAGAGGGTTGTGGATTCACTGCCGTCTTTTGGAACCATGGCGGAACTTTCATGACAAAAATCCACCTTCTGAGCTTTTTTTCCTTGTGTATGTATGTGTGTGTGTGTGTGTGTGTGTGTCCGTGCTTTTCAAGTTCTTCTCCCCAGGCGACACGACTTATCTGTGCCACATCACAAGGTGCCCTATTAGAGTGCGGCAGAAGGGTCCAGCGTCTGCTTGTTTACCAACACTCAAAGACAGACGGGAGGAAGGCCGGGAGCCACCTCCGGACCCTGGCGCTGCTCTTTTAGTGCGCTTTAACCGAGATTACCCCTTGATCCGCCTCGTCTTGTCTTCCGTGGCTAAGAGACGGGTGATTTGGTATGAGGGCGCGAAGCACGAATTCAAACAAGGGGGAAAAAGGGGGGCAAGCAGCAAGGGAGGTCGCATCTCAGCAGGTACGAGAGAATACTTCATTTTTGATTTGAAAGTGCAGAACCGCTGAGCGGTTGAGTGGAACTTGAGTTGATCAAGAGGGAACACGCTGTAACGCCTTTCTCGAAATCGACTAGAATCTAAAATTTGGATTCAAAAGAAATTCAAAAGAAGGTGAAGTTTGAATATATTTTGCTCTTGTTTTGTAGGTTTTGGCCATGGCATCGTTTCAGAAACAGTATCGCGATGCTTTCTGCGAGTGCGGTCGAGCGGCCGGCCCGCAAAGAGCAAAAAAATCTGCAAACGGCCCATTATTAGGTCGTTGCATGACGGACACTTGACAGAAAAGGAGACGAAGGCCTGCGCGCACACGCGTACCTCTGAAGCCTCCCTCCAAAAGTGCGGTTGCTCGGATCCTCTTCTGTCCCGCCCACTCGTACTCCTCAAAGCCACGCCCGCTGTCGCCGTCCAGATCGGCGGAGTCGTCGTCGCCGAGCGCGCCCTCGCGCTGTCACAAAACAGGCACGTGTTCATGATGTCATGAGATATCGGTTGTCACATTACAAATGACACTGGCTTTCGCGAGTCTTTTGGATTTTTAATATTGGGGCTGTAAGCAGAATCGAAATCTTGAGAGAGAGAGAAAAATGATTCGTAACACAGCGTTCATGATTGTCAGTCTTTTTTCTTGGCTGAATATTACGATCTGGTTTACACTGCCAATCGTGTGGCTAGCTTACTGTTCATTCAACCGGTGTAAACTGTGAATAGCATGACTTGTATTTCACGGTTGCCGAAAAAAACCCGTTCGGCAAAGAGCGGGTCAGAAAACCGTCCGCTTCTTCAAAGAGATCGACAATCCGGTTGATTTGAATTGAATTGAATTGAATACAACTTTATTGTCAAATGTGCTGTACGTATGTGTAACATACAGCACAGATTGAAGAGGTCAAAACAGGAGTTACCACTACACACGGGTGACTTAAATGACACAAAGCGCGGCGGCACGGTACGGCGTCGAGCGGCGCACTGTCTGGAAACGAGGCGTTAGTCGGTCTACATTAATAATTGGGAGGTGAGCTCCAGGCGGGTGCTCGCTCCACTACCGAAGACGACTACGGGATGAGGTTGTTTTGTCATACCAGAGCAGCATGCCGATGGTTACGACGCACAAACAATCATCAGGGATACGGCACACAAGAGAGAAAGATTGTTTTTTGGGAGAGGGTCATTTGAATTGTCTTCAAAACGTTAGTGAGTGATCCCAAATAGGATGTGCAAGCAAGTCCGCCATTCGAAATGAGGAGAGGGTGATGGCGACAGAAACCACAAGGCGCTAACGTGGCCTAACGGAGAGAAAAGAAGGGAGTGGACGGCTGCGACAGGAAGTTAAGGAGGTGACAAGGCTGTCCAACTGCAAGCTAGGCGGGGGGGGGGGGGGGCGCGGGGGTCTCCATTTGACTACCTGGATGAGGCATTGTTCCACATGTCTACTCATCTCCTCCTCGCTCCCGGCCAACGGGGCACTGCACAGCGGACATACCTGGCCCCCATCCTCAGGCTTCCTCCTCTTCATCTTGCCTATACGGGCTGCAAGCCAGACAAGCAGACAGACAATAAAAAAATGGGTTTTGTTTGACATACCGAGGCAACGCCATTTTTGGCACGGGCCACCTTGGGGGGGGGGGGGGGGGGCGTTAGAGCAGGGAAACCAAAGAAATATTTTCTCATCGTGTTATGACTTGCACACAACAAATTGATGGATTACTTAAATTTTGAATCCACTCCGGTTTGTTGTTGTGCAATTATTCTTCAAATGAGTGAAATGAGGGGAACGAAATGATTGCAAAATGTGAACGTTATTTCGCACACGTGACAATTTGACATTTCGCGACAGATTTTAGCAAGGATCATGAAAGTTGACATCCATGATAGCGGGCCGGATCCGACCCCGGCGCCTTGAATTTGACACCCGAGATGTACACGCTCCCTAGACGACAACCGGACGTGACAATTTTCTCGACCCCTTCCCGTCCCTATCACACACACGGCTAATTAGAAATTTAACAGAGCAGAGCAGCCGGCATTGCGCCCAAAGACGTTTTTCCTTAACTGTAAATGGCAGACATTCATTTTAGGGAGCTTAATTTAGATAATCTTAGTTATGATTAGAGCACGAGCAAATTATCAGGGGTATGATTATTACCGTTTTTTTTTTTTGCTGTGCTGCATTGCTCCAGTATTGTTTGTACACAATGCACAGTTACTCTTTTTTTTTACTTATTTGCATGCTGTAAATTTGTAGAACACCAAGTTAGTGTGAAACTGTTTTTTGTTTTGTTTGTTTTAAGCCAAAACATTTCTACACCTTAACCAGAGGTTTGGGTCATTCAAAGGCAAATCAGACTCGTGGCTTGAAGTAAGCAGATTTGAATTTTAAGGAAACTCGCTGTACTTTTTGATAGTGACGGCAAAACACAAAATCTCCAGAGAATCGGAGCAAAGGTTTGGGAGCTAAGGCCTGCCAGATTTTGTCATTTGCGGCAAAAAAGTGGCACGGCCGCCTTCCTTTGACTGCTTCCGCGTCAGGAACTACTGGGTCAATCTTCACAAACAGATATAGTTGGGAAGGGAATTTAAAAAGGAATAAAAATCTGCGGTCGTTTTGAAGATGGGTGCCACTGTTTTGTTGGTTCCACTTTTGTGACTGCGTGATATTGCCATGAGAGTCATTTGCCATTTTTCAAAAGATTGTTAATTTATGATAACAATCATAAAATCCTACTGATCATTTGTAAACATGTTCTACAACATTTGAAGATTGAATTTAAAACATTTTAGTGAGAGCTAAGGCCTTGTTTTTAGATTCATAAGGTCAATGCCTTTTAATGCCAAATATAATTGTTGATAGCTTGGGTGATGATGTCATAGAATCAAAAAAGACAGAGAAAATTGGCATGAAGGGGAAATCCTTGTGAAAGGTTAGTTTGATATTTTCATTTATTCATCTCGTGAAATGAAATTCACAATACGCTAAAATGATAGATACGTCTGGGGAAGCAAAAAAAATGATAAAACAAGACAAAAATAATGTGTTTAAGGTGATTTTGTTGAACATATTAAGTGTCAGTCAAAGGAAGAGAACTCAAGTTTACGTACCATTCAGCCGTGTTTGTCTGTTAGCGCGAACTCGTAAAAATGTCTGCAAGCAGAGGAAATAATACAACGGGGAAACACATTAGATGGACAGGAAACAATCCACTTAGTTAGCAAGTTCAAATGTGGCCTCATGAAGTGAGATTGCTACGGATGCTCAGCGGCTGAGCGTTCAATTCAAGGCAAGAGAGTCTCTAAAACCTACTTCTTGCTTGTTTTCCACCTCTTCCATTCCAACCGGGTTCCACACACAGCTCTTTGCACGGACGCTGAAACTTAGTGCGGGAACCCGGATGAGGGTTTCCAGATTCCGCACACGCGGGTCAACATTATGCGGCGTCTAGATTTTACAGCGGATGGGAAAGGATTGAAAGTGCCGCCCGTTTAGACTACTGAAAGGGACACAGGTCGCCATGTTGGGTTGTTGTGATCACGTGACGTTCGCAAACGGAAGTGTGGGAGGATAGACCGTTGCTGTGCGTTGTTGCCACTAGAGGGAAGCAGAGGGTGTAATTCGTGACCAACTCAGTCCAGTGGACTGCCACCCTCAGATATTTTCCTCTTCGAACAACTACTTTACAAAACTGGGTTCACAAACAGATTTACATGGTGATAACCTTGTGCTTCTGCTTTGAATGTTGCTTTAAACGTCTTTGCTGTTCTATTATACCTTAACGTGTTTGGGAATTTTGGAAAACTAATTTAACTCGGCATTGAGTCCATCCAGTGCCTCGCCAAGCTGACACAGGGCGATAAGGCAGGATACATATAGTATAACGATGGAGAATTTTTAGTCTCCATTCTATCTAACTTGCAATTTTTTCGGAAGTATTATTGTGGGGAGATATTCAGTACATATTGATTTACACGGTGGCACGGTGGAAGCACATCTGCCTCACAGTTATGAGGTTGTAGGTTCAAATTCAGGCTCCAGACCTTCCTGTGTGGGATTTGCTTGTCCTCCCGTGCCTGCATGGGTTTTGTCCATGTATTCCGGTTCCCTCCCACATTGCATAAACATGCATGGTCAGTTCATTGAACTCTCTCAAGTGTACATAGATGCGAATGTGAGCGTGAATCGTTATTGACTATTTTGAACTGCGATTTATAGTTCAGGCTGGACCTCATCTCTCACCCAAAGTTAGGCTCCAGCATACCTACGACACTTGTAAGCGGTATAAAAAATGGACAAGTGGACATACACTTTATTAGGGAACGGACTGATACCGGAACTAGGTATGTGTGTGTGCGCGTGTCATACACACACATACTAAAATGGAATCGCAAAGGTCTGAAAGTTTAAACTGTGCAAACCAAAATGTGCTGACCAAAGCATCCTCAGTCTTGGGTTGTATGTCCTTTCTCTGACACAGCAGTGGGCAGGATCTCAGACCTCGGACCGTCAGACCATCATCCATCAACTCTGAGACCCCCACCCACCATCACCTTGGGGAGAGGCTGACTCCTGCTACTATTATATTATTAATGCACACTTATGGAAAGGTAGTGGACTGATCTGGTTTTTTTTTTTTTTTTGGAGGGGGTGGGGTATAGAGGCAGACTGACAGCTAGAGATAAAGAAGGTGGCAAACTCTTGCCATTATGCTTCATTTTCAGGGTGTCCATTGACTTAATCATTTGTATAATATAAGGTGATTTCAGCAGTTTCACTTAATGAGAAAATCTACTTTATAGCTATAAGGCCTTTATGAGCTGTGTCATCTCGAACGTATGGCTGTCACGTCTGCGGGGACTTAATAGATCTTATTTTATGGTGTAAGTGGGGAAACCCACTTAACCTAAAGATATATCATGGCCTGTAAAACACAGGGAACAAAGTTTGATGAATACAAAAGATTAAGTAAGTGGGGGCAAAAAAAAAAGATAACACCAATTTGCCAGCTGCTTCTTCTAACGAAAAATGGACTGATTATTCATGGCTAAAATACACGTAGTCTATTGTATATGCATGGAAAAAAAAACGATGAGAACGTTGGCTGAATGCAAAGGTGAACTATAACTCACATTATACAGAGGCTGTGAAATGTGTAATTGTCACACTATTGTGGCATCTTGATGGCTCACGCAGATGATCAAAAATACAAAACCTCTTAGTATAGTAACATGTACATTTTGTGTGTGGGAATTTGTTGTCGTGTGTGTGACCTGGTATCTGTCGGAGTGGTGGGCATCTTCTGACGACAACGGTGAGGCCACTGGAGACTCTCCCTCACGCTTGATGTGCACCGATAACAGCATTGACTAGACAGGGAGAGAGATTTAAGAAAAAGAATATGTTTAAGTTAAACATCTTCAAAAGTGGGGCATAAATAGCCGACATGGACATTCATGAATCTGCATTCCGCACGCACACGTTCGTCCACGCAATATTAGATATTCCGGTGAATTTCATAAGGAGGCAAGAATTGTGTTGACAAAACACCAATAATCTTCATTTTCAGCATCGGCCGTGCTTCTGTTTTCCTATGTGGCTGTCCGTCCATGAAATATTTGTATTTACAGTCCTCTCCTATGAATCAAATGGGGCGGAGTGGAGACTTAAGTGCTCGACAGCTGTAATTTAATAATAATGCGAGAGAAACGACCACCGTCCAGTGCTGCTGGCTGCAGTAAAATGGATTCATGACTTTTATGCCATTGGGTAAGTGTGCAAAGCCTCATTTTACATTTCGCTCACATTTAAAAAGGTCAGGAATCGTTTACCTTGCAAGCTCAAAAAAATGTACATTGCCGTTCAACTAATTATATTCCTCAGAAGGAGCATCTTTCACCAAAAAGTTCAGTATCATCTTGCAATTTGACAAAAAGCACTTGAAATTTGTATTTTGACCCCAAAAATGTAAAGCGTGTGGACTGCAGCAACCGAACATTAGCTAGTCCCTTCTGTACAATCTGTTGAGATCTATCAAAAAAAAATCTGTATCCAAAAGTACATTACTAATAGTTCGGAGGAGAACAGAACCGCAATGCATATTACTGAGACCCTCAGTAGCTTTTTACACAGCCTTTGACTCTATGTATACTTTTACCTATTTTTGTTTCATTCATAAGATTTTACTTAAGTAAATAATTGTTTCAAGCTTTGGAAAAAAAACAGCAGAAATAGAAGCAGAAAAATGTGATAAATTGCGATTCATTATGGAAAACGGAAACGGAGGGACGGGCAGCTAAAAAATAAAAAGGGAAAAACACTCGCTAGGATGTGGTCACCCTCTTTCCTCACACACATCCATTGGAGTGTCTGTACCACACTGACCACCGCCACTCTCCATGGCCTTCTGCAGAATACTAAGCAACAACGAGGAAATGCATCGTCACGGCAGTCCCCCTGCAGCCCCTCTGCTGTGCCTGTCACTCTCAAAACCAAACCCACCCAGTTTTGTGAGACCGGTCCAAGCAAAGGTCAGTGCCCAGAGGGGCATAGCGTCATGAAAATGGGTCATGAAATTTTTAGAGGGCTCTTGATTGCATTCCTGCGCATTTCAGGGTATTTTGACACCAGCAGAATTGTTTTTTTTTGGATAAACCATATACAAAGTATATTTGTCCTTCTGACATATATATATATATATATATATTATACTATTTTTTTTTTTTTTTCATAAGATTGGTCCCTGTCCCCCGGAGTTCCAACATCCCACCTGCGCCCCTCCCCCCAAGAATGTCATTTGCTATGTGGATCAAGGGTCAGAAGCTGTTGTGATGAGCCATGGCCGATCCAAAGGGAACCCTGATTTCCCTTTCGTCATACAACATGGAACATTTTCATCAAAAGATTCATGTATTTCTAATATCGATTAAATATTACAGCTATATGCTACAACCCCAATACACGTCGGTCTATGAAAACATTTCTTAAGGTCACTTCTCATTTGATCTGGACTGCATTGTGTTGGCTATTTAGAAAATTAAAAATCGAAAGAAAAAAGGAAAGAAGGAAAAAAAGACAGATAAATCCACTGCTCTCACCTTGGGAGTTCCTGGAGTGACTGGCCCATCCTTGGGTGAAGGAATTTTACTGCTGTTGGAGAAAGAAGAAACATACAGTGATGTTGTTTCTGGTAGCCTTTAGCCGTAAGATCATTCCAAACACAATACAGTAAGTATGTGTGTGTGTGTGTGTGTGTGTGTATGTATATATATATATATTTTTTCTTCTTCCTTTTTTTAATATGTATTATATATATATATATATATATATTTTTTTTTTTTATTTTATTTTGGGGGGAATATATATATATATATATATATATATATATATATATATATATATATACATATATATATATATATATATATATATATAATCATGTTATGTATTCATCCAGAGAGTTTCCGCACGCACCACGACTTGCAATGCTGTTTGTATATGCATTTTTTTGTGTGTGCATCTTTGTGCAGTGTGCGTGCGCGAGCGTATATGCTCACGTCTGAGCGTGTCGTGTGCATGACAGCTTCACCTCCAGCAACAAAGAGAATAAACATGGGTGACATAGTCAAGCTGCCGTGTAATGCCGGGAAATCAGCCAACACTCCTCTCTCCACTTTTTTCTCTCTCTGTCTGCGCCACCTCTCTCCTTCCTTTCTCTATTTTATTCATTACCAGGAACCTCTGCAGAGGCATCAACGATAACAGCCACCTCTACCTGCTTGTTGACGGTGTCAAACAGCGAAAAGAGATGGAGGTGAGGGAGGGCGGGGATGAAGAGGGGACAGTGGCTGAATGCCTGCTAGGACAGGAGAAAATTGCCACAATGACAGACGGGGGAGCGAGAGAGAGATTAAAGTATAGGGAAAAGGTGGGGGAAAGAAAGGTGGCCTAGATGAAATGTGAGGACAAAGAACAGGGAGGAAAAACAGGCAATGTAAAAAAGAGACTAAGCAGAGGCAAAGATGAAAGATGACAGAAAAGGAGAGCGGAAGAAACAGACGGCAGAGTTGCCGGCGCCTCCTCCCAGACGGCTGCGCGCGCGACTTTGCCCGGTTCTATGAATTTTTGATGGCCGAGGGTTACGGGGCTGGCAAATTGTGACGCCTTGCCATGTTAAAATAAGAAGAAGAGTGTGGAAATGAGCAAGCACACCAAAGTGAAACAAACACACAGATTGACAGCAGGGTATGGGAGGGAAGAATGAAAGGCGCGAGAAAAAGAGATTGTGCAGGGGTAATGAGATGTGGTCGGAACACGCCGGAAAGAGACAGGTGAGGATTCCTGACGACAGGGTGGTGCTTAAAATAAGTACAGTGGAACCTCGATTGAACGGAACCGGAACCCACGCACTTTGGATTTCACCACATATGGCGTCCCGTCCAGTCAAAACATCCATCTGCACAGGAAGTGTCAATGTCCGTAAACGCGGCTGTGGTACAATTAACCGAGACCGGTGAGACCGTTGACACAGATCTACGGTCCAGACTAAATTTGGCACCCAGACACGCCACTACGATGGCCAAGTTGGCCGTGGCGACTGTCTCATCAAAGGCAAGCAGTGGAAAGCATTCACATTAGCTTGAGCGCCGCGCTCGGCATACACCTCAAGGAGCGATTAGCGTCGACCTAATCACATCTTTAGCTTCGATTTTAATGCATCGAGCTTGTGTACACAACTTTTGAGAACGGCTAAAAGAGGAGAGAATCAAAGTGTCCTTTCACCACTGGATCAAAGACGCCACGCTCAAAAATGTCGGCTACAAGCTAAAGTTGAACTTTCACGAAGAATCGGCTCTCATGGACAACACTTTACCCTAATAAGTCTGTGAAAGCAAGTTTTCGCTGTCGTTGAACACCCCCATGTCACTTGACTGTTTGACATTTTAATTGCTATGCGGAGATAGCGAGGCAAATAGCCAACGCCTTAACCCCACCTCACCGAGGTCTAATTATCAGTGCAATCAGCTACCTATCTGACCTACTTGAGGCTCTGTCTTGACAGGACAGAAATCAAGAATTACAGTCAAACCTCGGTTTTCGAACGTCTCGGGGCTCGTCCAATTTGGTTTTGGACCCAAAATTTCGATTTTTTTATGCCTCGGATGACGAACAAATTTCGGTTCTCGAACAAACTGAGCGCACTTGAATGCACCTTGACTCCTCTCGCCTTCCTTACACGAGGAAGTGACACTTCCTCGTGTTGCTTTCCATTGTGAGCAGACGCGTTCAGTAAACATTTTTATTTTAAAGCGTGGTTTCGGTTTTTGAACAATTTTGGATTTCAAACAGCCTTCTGGAACGGATTATGGACGAAAACCGAGGTTTGACTGTACATCAGAGTAACAAAGATGACAGAGATGGGCGGAAGGATGCACATGGCAGAAATGATGCTAAAATCCCGCTCCTGATTGTTTTTTTTTTTTTTTACCTTTCTGTGTAATCTACTAGTGAAGTGGGCCGGGCCGGGCTCGACGAAAAGAGAATCGATCAAGAAAGAAGAGCAGGAGGTGATGAGTACGAGGGATGGCAAGGACGAAAGATATGTAGATTAGGTTGGCCCCGTGAGTCACCAGAGGTGTACAAGGCATGAAAGATTTCCATTTGCTCAACTGCGTGTGATATTCGTGTCTATAGATGAGAAGCTGCAGACCACGAATAAGCAAAAGATTTCTCCGTCACAGGAGACCGGGTGTAATCTAACCCGTGCCGCATACACAGAAACACATCACAGAAAAAGAAATAGGAAAACAAGGTCGAAGGTCATGTCTTCATAGAAGAGGACACTTTTGACACCTGCATACCGAACACGCGCCCACGCACGTTAGTTTCCATACGCACAACTCTTTTCATTTAGCGAGCTCGGGTCTTCATTAAAGGAAAATTGACAGCAAATTGGACCAAATTCCTCCTGTCACTTTTCATGTGGGCTGCAACCATGCGGAGGGACGGAGACAAAAGAGCGTGTGCATCATGCAAAATCCGGCGAGATTTGTGTTGTGAAAGTCACACGCGCATACAGGAAGGTTTTTTTTCCGTCGTGTTTTTCCACTCCACTTCAAATTCTGATCTCATCTTTAAGCCTTTCATGCACCAATAATGGTAACCTGTAACCTGATAACGAGAGGTTGATACTTTTTGCTAAGCACGATACTTGAAAATTGACTTCCGGCTAAACGTTGGCATCACCGATCTCGTGTGCACGGCGGTCGCGCACAAGGACGGCAATTCACACACATGGAGGCTTCAACTCCTTACCTAAGGCACATGTTGGCAAGTCTTTCGATCTCTGTTTCCATGTGTTCTTGGAGCTCGCCGGGCCTGAGCAGCACTTGGCAGATGGGGCAGATTGGAGCCTGGCTGTCGTACAGTGACATTTTCTTCTTACCTGGAAAAATGCAAAGACAATGTGAGTTCAAACAAGTCATACCAATGCAGTTTGGGTAAATAGAGCCGCGGACCGAAACAGTTGCAAAACGTATCCTTCACCGCTGAGCGGCCGGCAGAATTGGCAAACGGGCACAGCGAGCGCGAAAACCAGGATACGCCGGCACGTCCGCATGCACCCTCGATGAAAATTGAGCCCTACGTCTCAGGTCAAGGCGGTGAAAAGGGGATTAAAGAAAAAGAGTCTGCCTTGGATGAGATAATGGCGGATAGACTCTACCGACATAAGTGGACTTCATTGTCCTTGGGTCGGCAGGCTGCGGGGACGCCCTCACCTGTATTTGCGGCAGCAAACGTCGGCATTCGTTTGTATGACACAGCGGAAAAGTTCAATCCTAACAGGCGCTTAAATGAGAGAGTACTTTCGAATGCTCAAAATTTAACCAACTCTTTGCTGCATCTCAGCCACGATATCATGTTACGAAAACTTGTCACCATGGCAACTAAAAGATGAGGTCACGGGACTATTGGTGTGTTCGGGATAGCTCATTTCAATGCTAACAAACAAACGAACAAACACACCTGTTTAATTCATCTCCTTTTTTTTCCACACGTTCACAAAATATTTCTCTCAAGATCTTGTCCAAACCAGTGCACAATCCTTTTCCCTTTTCCTTTTTTTTTCTCCTTCTCTGTCAAATATTCCCTCAGGGATGTGAATGATTGTAGGAGGCAATGGGCAGATAAATCCAGGGGAGGAGACCAAGACGGGTGGAAAGGCTATGTGTGTGTGTGTGTGGGGGGGGGGGGGTTGAGGTATGGGGGGTGTTGTTCGTGTCGCACGCCGGTCTTGTCAGTGGCTTAAAGATGATTAATGTCGGAACGGAATGCGCGCACGTGCCTTCTTCTCATATGTCGTACTCTGCACCCCAAAGTTAAAAAAACAAAACAAAAAAAACAACAACCAACCTTCATCTCGGGGATGGCAGGACATCACCAAGTGGATGGACAGAGCGAGAAATGAAGATGAGGAAGGGAGGAGGATGAGAAATGATGAGGATGGAAGGAGAAGACGAGCGAGACAATAACACGGAAATAGGCCTGACAGGACTTTTTAGCGTCGAGATTCCTCAGGACGCCGAATGCTACGGCGCAGAAGGGATGGATGAATGCATGGATGGAGGAGAGGGGCAAGGAGGGGCCACATGTTCTCTGACAGCCGTGATTGAGAGGAGGTCGGATTCCGCCTAATGTGCAAAGATGGATTCGCTCTCGTCTTTATTTCAGTCTTTCGGTTGTCCCTCCTGCCACCCCGCCCGTCTCAACCCACCCTCCTTCCAGTTCACATTTTCCCAGGCTCATCTTTTGGTTCCCGCTCGCTTTATAAACTGTAGTAAAGTGACCACATTTCAAACAGCTACTTGAGGATCATTCATGTGACGTCCTCATTTATTTGTATCTTCGAATACAGTCAAACCTCGGTTTTCGTCCATAATCTGTACCGGAAGGCTGTTCGAAAACCGAAATTGTTCGAAAACTGAAACACGCTCTTTTGAAAATAAAAATGTTTACTGAACACGTCAGCTCACAATGGAAAGCAACACGAGGGAGCGTCTCTTCCTCGTCTACCCGAGGAAGCGTCACTTCTTCAGGTAAGGAAGGCGAGAAGAGTCAAATGGTGCATTCAAGTGCGCTCAGTTTATTCGAGAACCAAAATTTGTTCGTCATCCGAGGCATACAAAAAATCGAAATCTTTGGTCCAAACCGAATTGGTCGAGAACCGAGACGTTCGAAAACCGAGGTTTGACTGTATCAAGAAAAGTTCTACCGTATTATTGTATTAGAAGTACTTACTCTGCCCACCTTCAATTTTTCAGCAAACCTCGCAGCTTGTGTCAAATGTCATTTTTAGTTTTTAGTTTAGTTTAGTTTTGTTTTTGTTTTGTTTTTTAATGGATGGCGGGCCACAAATGGCCCCTGTCCCGTAGTTTGGACACCTACGTCCAAATACAATTAAAAGGAAAAAAAACACTTAAAATAATATCTTTTCGCATGCAGTTTTATGATTTGAGCCTGTAAAAATATCAGTCAGACCCCAAAAAGTCGGCTTGAAAATGAGAGCCCTTGTTGAATGAGACGACACGCTTCATGGCTGCACCTTGAGCCTAATGAGCAATCAAAGAGTCCAGATGGTGAGGAGGGGGCGACGCATCATGCGGAAGAGTGGGGAGCAAAGAGAAATCGCTGCGTGTTTTCCCTTCTTTGTCCTTCACCGTCATTTCAGGGTTCCTCCTCAGTTGTTTTTTTTGTTTTTTTTCCCCTCCCTTTTTTACCTTTCGCTCCATATTCCCGTTGGTCAGTGCTGCGTAATAGTCTCTGCAAGCCCGCTCCTGCCTTTTATGCGGCAAGACAGCTTCAGCCTCTCGATGTCTTGCCACCGTGAAGCCTCAGCGGTCCATCCCCGCGTGGCTTTTGGCCCAGATGAAGTGGGAATCGATAGATGCAAGATAGCGCCGGCTCCCAGTCACAGACTACAATGGGCCGAGGTAAAAAGGCCACCTCCAGAGAGGACGGGGATTGTCAGCTCAATACTCACTCTCAATGGCGGCAAAGATAAAAAAGCATTTGGGGCTGCCCCTCACGGCTCAGTGGACTAAGAGGCACACCGTGTACTCACAACACGGCTCCAAATCCCATTTAATGACCTGCATTGCCTGTCATCCCTTCACTTTTATCTCACCTATCGCGCCGCTGTCCCGAGAAATACACCGCCGCTTCCCCAGGCGCACGCCACATGCTCCAGCCGGACGTATTCAGACGGAAAATGTCCTTTAATTGACACAAATTCATCCGAGGCAAAGAGCGACGCCCGCCTTGAGCTTTTATTTTGCATTGTGTTCCTTTGTCTTTCATATCTCGGATTGAATTGTGTTGTAAATGACCAAAGCTATTAGCTAATGAGTGCTAGGCATGTAAAACGGATTTAAGTACAACAATAAGAGCGGGAAAAAAAACGATTTACGAGTCGGCACGTATACACTTATCGAGAGCGCCACGCGCGCTGTCGCGCGCTAACAAAAAAACGCCAAACACGCAAGCACTTTTCCCAAATGGGATTGCAAACGTGCGGAGGCTGTTTCTCTGTCCTTGAAGACGCACGGCTGCAATTCGGCCCTCTTTGTTGTTCGAATAAATGAGTTTTCTGACATGCATCAAGTGTTTCGCGCCCGCCCGGCGCTCGCTTCTCGCCTCCCACTTCTCTGCTGCCTTTTTCCACACTGTTTGCCCCGGCCAGTTAGCTCGAACAGCCGCCAACATCGGTAAACAAGGAAATCTCTCAGCCGCAGCCCGGCGCGTAACTGCATTACAGAGGCCGATAACCTCTTCAAATAATGTGCGATAAGGGGAATTTGATTTGATTCGCAGAAAAAGGGAAAGAAGGCCACTTCTGTTTCCCCTCAATCACATCCTTTTACGTTCTCTCCTTGTTCCTCTTTCTTTTTCATTTTCTCTCTCCTTTTACCACCCAATTTTCCCCCCACAGCTTCTCTTTACTTAGCTTAAAGGGTCCAGGCCTCATCTTGTCTCAAATGTCCCTCGCAGCCGCCTCTTCCCTCTCACCACAACGACGCCACTTCGCATCCGCAATCAAATAAATACCGGCAATGTGTCAGCATTCATTTTGACTCTCCCCTCTCTTCTCGATGGCAATAGAAGGTGAGGTGAGGGGACGGGGGGATGGTGGGGGGGCTCTCCACAAAGCCATCATCTCCATAATGGTAAATATGAGCCCAAATGCAGGGACAGTATTAACACAAATGGGTCCGGCAAGGTGTCTTCAAGACAGATGATTTTATGCCCCCCCCCCACCCCCCCACCCCTCGTGAGCTGTGATTTAAGCGAGCAAGACACCAAGCTGATTGTTGCCTCTGTGTTTGCTCATGTGCTAAATAGATGGCTCTGTGTGGCTCATTCAGAGGACATTTGATGAAATGGAACGGGGGTCAAGTTCAGTTTGCCACCCGGGCCGCGTTACGCCGCGCCCCGTGCGGCGCTTCCGCCGTCTCGCCTCATCGGTGTGTGCGAGCGCTTGTGTGAATGTGCCTGTGTGTTCGCCCGCACTGACAGTGATGCATGGCACTTTTAAATAGCGCTCCTCCACGCCCAGCTCAAAACTCATCACCGGGCTCTTTCGCCATCCCGCCCTCGCCTCTCTCCCAGGGGTTGTCACTTTTAGAAAAGCAAATGAAATGTCGGCATGGTGGGGAGGCGGGATCAGGAGATGGCTGGATATAGGGATCAAGAGGGGACAGTGTGTGTGTGTGTGTGTGTGTGTGTGTGCAAGGCTGGTTTCCTTCTGTTGAAGTCTGGAGAGTCGAAAGCTCTGTGTCTGTTCATGCATGTTTTACAACAAGTGAGAGTGTACAAAATACACAAAAAAATAATAATAATACAGTCAGTGGGTATCCGCGTCATTTGAGTGCTAATACCAGAAGCTAATTTGCATGCCCCCAAAATAATCCTGCTCACTTTTGACAAGACACAGTCATCTAGTTTGATGATTGCAGATTGTCGCATTGTAGAATTGCGCTGGATCATATTTTACACGAAACAACAAGCGCAATAATAAACATTCGTTCAGTGGATTCTCAGTTTGTCAACCGCAACTAAATAGTCAACGTTTTTCAGGCAAGGCTTGAATTGGATGCATCTAAATTTTTTCCGCATCACAAATCAAATGGTGGTGATTTTAAGAGAGGAAACAGAAATAGTCAGAAAGAAGCCGGGGAAAATTAGCACATCACAAACAATCAGCTGACTCGCTTTCCTTGCCTCCGCAGAT
Organism: Hippocampus abdominalis; assembly: GCA_018466805.1. Taxonomy (NCBI): domain Eukaryota; kingdom Metazoa; phylum Chordata; class Actinopteri; order Syngnathiformes; family Syngnathidae; genus Hippocampus; species Hippocampus abdominalis. The sequence goes on from CM031708.1 coordinate 10,115,697, forward strand.
AAATGATGAATCGGATGATCTTTGTGCACACGCAGGCGCGTTTTTGTGTGCATCCGCTTGTGTAATGCGGGGTTTTACTCCCGGGACCTTGCCGCGCGTGCCTGTCTGAAAACCACAGCGGTGGGATGGATGCTGGAGAGGTTATCTCCCACCACCGACAGCTGTTTCTTCAATCCATCACCGTGACACATGCGCCTGAGTGTGTGTGCGCGCCTCAGCGTGGGTTCATTGGTGATGTCGTGAAGAAATAGTAAAGGAGACAGAAGTAAATTAATGGAGCATGAACCACTCGCTGACCCACGGAGGAAAGGAACATCAAGCCACACTCTCTTTGAGATAAAAGGCTGAAATCATTCCGAATAATGCAGGAGTTGAGGAAGGTAATTGTCGGAGGGCGTTATGACAGAACCTGAAGCAGTGACTGTACCGGCATGGAACACAAACAAAATTCATTTAGTGCAACCTTATAACAGTGGTCGCCAACCTTTTTTTATGTCAGTTCAGACAAGTACCGTATTGGCCCAAATATAAGACGGCCCTGATTATAAGACGACCCCCCTCTTTTTCAAGACTCAAGTTTGAAAAAAGACTTTTTGAACACCAAATTAATTTTTATGGAGAAAATAATTACAGCACATCTGAAACAAATGATTATATCGATATATTTGAGAGAAAAAGCATGTTATTTTGCCTCATTCAAATCTTAATATCTGAACATTCAAATATGTAAAATAAAGTGCAATCACAATTCGTAAATGAATGGCTTCTGGTTTTTGAAATGTAAATTACATCACAACTTCTCCTCAGTTGCCGGTTAACATGGCCGATCTTCGACCCACTTTTCTCCAGATTGTCGCTACGTTTCTCCATTTTCTCTTCTATTATTCTCTTCTCTTTTCTTTCTTACCGCTATTTTTATGTTTATTCTTCGTGACAGGGGTTCACTTTGGCCTGGGGAGTCAAGTTCAGCATTCGCTTCAATGATATCTGGCGCCATCTAGTGTCGTGAATGGGTATAATGTCTAGACCCCGAATATAAGACAACCCCCACTTTTTCAGTCTTATTTCAATGCAAATAACACCGTCTTATATTCGGGCCAATACCGTACATGTTGGAACTTCTCTTGTCAGAATAGCTTCATGATGGCTGCCCACCAGCTGTGCGTTTGCTCAGTTTGTTCCTCTTACTTTGTGTGAACCACTTCTCTTTTCAATTTTGGGCGGCTTGTGTTTATTTCAACTTGCAAAGCAATGTTAGAAGGTGGGACTCCGATTGGCTGCAGTCATTTTTGCCGCGTCTGCCGGAGTCAATTTGCTCCCATCTCTCAGGTGTGTCTTTGTGCGGAACCGTGCTCATTTTGTGCAATGCTTCGCAGTGAAATTAGCACCGCAATCTAGAGTGAGTAACACACCATGAGTTGTTCTGACTTATGTGAGACGAATGCTGTTTCCACATACCAGACAAAATTCATTCAACAGTTGACATGTTAATTGGATATACAAGTCAGATTTTTTTTTCTTTCCTAATCATCCTTGCTCTCATTTTTATAGCCTTGGTATACAAAATATATTCCAACTATTAATAAGTGCCAGAAAAGAGCCGTCTTGGCGCTTTCTCTCCTGACGGCCTGCGTTTCATTTCGCCTTCCTCAGCTGGCGATAAGAGGAGGGCCACCTAACGAAGAGGTGTGGGCGTGAGGCCTGTCAGGGCTCATCTCCATGTCAAAGTGTCTGCCAGGGAACATGCCGTCTGGCAGTGGCAGTGGGAGTAGCAGCAAGTAGGAAGCAGAAGCCCACATTCGGCCTTAATCACTCTTTAAAACAGACACAGCGTGTGTTCTTTGAAAAGATGTCATCGTCTCCTGTCTTAAAATTGCATCTTCATATACACGGTACATGCATATTTACATATAAATGTGTGTGTGTGTGTGTGTGTGTGTGTGTGTGTACACTAACTATTAGTGAAAGTTAGTGTGTTGTAATTTTAAGGCAATCGATCGAGGTGCAGGCAAGCGGATTTTCAACTCCGCGGGTACATGTGATCGATATTGTCATGTCTTTCAATCAAAACCTTTAATTCAATGTAGGAATCGATTTATTGAATTTTAATGATGATTAGGTTCTTTAAAAACGCTTCCTACTAGCCGCGGCAGAGGAGGGCCATCTCATCTGGCTCCTCTCACTGCGGAAATTGTGAGTCGACACATGATGCTGTTTGCTGCGATTTCTCTTTATAGTCATGTCATTTTTTTTTTACTTTCATTCTATCCATGACTTTTAAAAAAAAATATATTTTTTTCCCTGTGGTTCCATTATCCTCCCATTATCTCTCTCTCCCTCCCTGCTGCTTTCATATGGTCGAGCAGCTGAATTAATTACCAAAGCCAATTAACGCTAGATTGGCTGATGTTTTAACTAATTAGCTATAATGAGGGTTGTGGATGCCGGCTTGGTGTTAATTGAATCTTAACACAGAGGGAGGGAGGGCATGGGAGCAGGGACAGATGGATGGACGGATAGATGGATCAAGGCACGTGCACACTTTACACATGCATGTACATGACGATATGGGGAGCACACTGGACTCATCTGCTATCAACGTTATTGGCCAATTTGTGAAAAAAATGCACATTCGTCATTGCATCCTATGTGTGTGTGTGTGTGTGTGTGTGTGTGTGTGTGTGTGTGTGTGTGTGTGTATACATTATTTGGTTTCGTTTTATCTCTCATATCATAACCTTGTCTTGCTGATGAAAAATCTGCCTAGTACATGTTTGTTATTGCAATATTGCAATACGTGTCAGACAAAGAGGAGCAGCAGATTAAAATCTTAAATCAATGTCACAGAGTCCTCGCCGTGTGCCAGATTACCGCGTGCATATACCTGGGCTTCATTGTCACCTGCCACATAATGGCAGAGATGAGATGTGACATGCAAGCAAGGATTTAAAAGTGAATCCTCATGATGTATAAAAGGAGTGAAAATGTCAGTGTAAAGTGGCTCTCTTTTTGATTGAATAAATGTCCTCATTTCCTTTACTTTGTACTTTCAACCCCTGGCCAAAATGACGGAATCACCAGTCTTGGTGGATGTTCATTCAATTGTTTGATTAGGTCGAAAAAAAGCAGATCACAGATATGGCACAAAATTAAAGTAATTTCCAATGGCAAATTTCTTACTTTAAGATACACAAAAACCGATAAAAAAAAAAGTCATAGCGAAGTCAGCAAGAGTGTTCGGCCAAAGCAGAGAGAGAGAAAAAAATATGGAATCACTTGATTCTGATCTGAGGAAAAAAATATGCGCTCATGAAAAAAACAAAAGATTGCAACTGGAGGCGTGCCTTGAGCGTCCTCTCTCATCCCCCCCCCCTTCCCCAATCAAATCGCATGTTTTAGCTATTTCGATCACTTTGTGAGCATGCCATTGAAATGACATTACCGAAAGTCAGTTCCAGTGCGCTTGTCTGTCTGAATGTCCTTTATGTGTCACATTCCGCAAAGTTATGACGTATCCCTGTCCTCCCTGCGTTGCGCCGCCTTGGTGATCGAAAGGCGTGAATACCGAAGGACTGGAAGGTGGCCATAAAAATCTGCATGGCCGTGTAAAAGGCTTAATGATTTGAAAGTTACACGAGAGAAGAGCCTGCAGTTTGTCTCATCTGTCAACTCTAGCACCGGAGCCGTCGCCAAATGGCCCTGCCACCTAACCCGACCAGGCACTGATGCGTGCTACAATGCTCCCTCCCTTCGCACTGTCGGACTGGATCTTTTCAGGCTGCTGCATGGGAGTTTTCAATATCCACGGCAATGCGACTGTGTATCAAGACTGTTTGTTTGTCTTCTTAGTTGTACTTCTAATTTATAAGTCAATAACATTGCATTTTTAACCGTCGTGTGTCCGAAATGTCCAATTTTGGGATAATTACTGCATGGGGGTTAAGTACTTCAATAAACTACAACCAAACTTAGTTTTGCTCCCACTGCCTTTTCAAAAACACGCTAAACATGCTAGCGTATTGTTTAAGCTAGCACACGTTTTAAAAGACGGTATTCAGACAAAAGACATGTGGCACCGACATCAAGAGAAGATGTAACACTGTCCATCAGATACGTGCATATTATATGCATGACATCTTGGATTGCTCTGTTGCTGTGATGTCTTTTGACAACCTCAATTTCTTCCTTTTCAACTCGGCGGCATCTCTTCACATTCACTTGCAAATTTTTTGGGGAGGGAAATTGCAATTCATTGCTAGAAAATACCCTTCTGAATTCAACAAAAGAATCCCCGCCTCCCCCTAAAAAAAAACTCATCTAAAAATCTATCAGCGGCACCAAAAATTAGTCACGACAATCACGGCAGGTAAATGAGATGCTTTTACACTGTTGGGACGTGACCTTCTATTTCCTTTCAACAATGCCAAGAGAGGGAAACTACGGCATTAGGACCCATGCTTTTTTGGGGGGGTTTGTGGGAGGGGGGGGGGACAATTGGTGAGAAGTAGTGACTCGAAATATGCGCCGATATAAAGCCGTGCGCCACAATAGCGAAATGTGAATCAGATAAGTACAAGGAATTGATGTCATTCAAACAGCCCTATTCTGAAATTGGGGGGGGGGGGGGCTTTTGCACAGCAGATGCAATTGTGTGCGGACATGTGTGTGTGTGTGTGTGTGTGTGTGTGCGTGTGTGTGTGTGTGTGTGTGTGTGTGTGCGTGTATATGTGTGTGTGTGTGTATGTGTGCAGGATTGTCAGCGACGGGGAAGAACCCATTTCCTCTTGCTGAATCCCTGGCTCTAAATGATGGATTGATATCTCTCTTGTCATGGATTATATGTGAATATGTGTGCGAGTGCGTGAGCCCTCTCAGCCTCTTGCTGCCTCTCCTCTCAGGCCCTTATCAGCTCTTGTCACAAACAGAGGATAGGGGATAATCCTTCATACAAGGGTGGCAGTCCGGCCTGCCATCCATCTCGCTGTCTGTCTGCGCAACGTCCGCCACTTTACCACAGCTTACCCAAGTCGAGCCGGATTCAAAAATAAAACACAGCAATCAAGCTTCCCGCGTGGCGGCGGCAAGTGCGTTGGCGTTGTTGAGGGGGGGGGGGGACGATCAATGAAAGTCACGGTTTTGTGTTCGGTCGTCCTGTCTGAATTTCTTTTGAATCGATCTCGGCAAAGATTAGGAATCGGTCAAAATTGGAGTGACACGCTTTACACTCAACAGCCGCGACACCTGCAGAATCTGCTCGAGATCCAATGCAAGAGATGCGTTCAAAAAAAAAATCTGCTTAGTAACATTGTCAAAGTGTGTGAAGGTATGACTATTTGGATGCACGTGTTATATTGGGGTTCTATCGGCCTCCTTTCCCTCCTTTGCAGTTAAGAAATGTAGCCAAAATTGAGAAACACCTCAAAGGAAAATACACCTACACTATAGGACATTGCTTTTCATAAATATATAAAGAATTGATACAGCTCTTGAATCGATCCAGTCTATGGTATATTCTGTGTATGTATGCAGGTGGACCCATTTAAGCGTCCGGAGATTCAGGATCTTTTCCATTGAGCATTTTCATTCTCAAATTAGATTTTTTAAAAGCAAACAATAATAATAATAACAACGTATTAAAACAGGCCAGATGCAGTAAAGCCAAGAAGTCACTTTTGCTCCAGTGAGTGCATGTGAGAAACCAATTGTGACATCTGACTATAGTTTGACTATAGCAATGACACATATCTGTAGCGCTACGAGAGCTGAAAATATAGGTGAGGGAATACGTCCATCCAGGTGCACTTGAGCAGATATGGGATGTCTCTGGGCTGGAGCGGCAGATTGCCCAAGTCCCACCGAAGGCGATTCCCCGCGTCGTCCATCTGAAAGCGTGGGTGTCTGTGTGCAAGCGTGCGTGTGTGTGAATAGAAAAGGTTGGTGTGTCCACTCATGGGGACAATCAGACACGGTGCGATTGCATCACCGTCGCAATTGGTTGTCATTGTGATCTTTATCATCGCGCAATCTGGGCTCGTTCACTTGCTCTCCATATGCCCTCACCTGATAATAACACGCTGCCCAGTAGAGGGCACTGTTTCACAACACTTCGCTTACGTTGGCTCGACGGGCTGTCAGTCATATTTAAATCGCCCACTTTGAGATTCAATTAATATGTTGCGCTACATTTTGTTAATATTTGAAATAAATGGTTAAAAACAGAAATAAGCTGGGGGTTTTTTTTTGCTATTCTTTTTTATGTTTAAAACAAAGAACAATGTTATTTCAGGTTTCTGCCGATCGTCACTTTTTTCTTATGTCTCATGTAATCACTACTTTTATACAAATGTTTTTTTGCTTGGTAAAGAAGCAAATGGATTGGTACGTTCCTTCCTACGTGCGTCTGGAAAAAAAAAGGAGGACTGCGGGCTACGGCATTTTATCTCCAACACACAAGAAAGACCCTGAAAGGACAAATCTTATACCGCTCGGATCAATAGAGAATTAAACGGACTGAAATGGCTTTAGCCCACACATTAACCCGCCTTCTGTTTACTCACTATTTTCCCTGCCCATCTTTTCTAGTATCCTCCCCTCTTTCTTTTTGTGTGTCTCGTCCTTCCCAAATAGGGCCCCTGACAAGCACACTCTTTTCCAACAACTTGAGTGGGGGTTTTGGTGACAGCCAGCAGAATGAAATGCTTTCTATTTTTTTTTTTTAGTCTGGGCCTCAAAAACATTGAGGTGAGCCCACGATGCCCAAGACGTTCGGACCAAGTAATAGCAAATATGACAGCGGCTCGGGATACCCTCTCTGGATGCGCATGCACACACCCCGTCTGGGGACTCAAATCTCAGAGCAATTTTCTGGCTTGATGATTGGCAGCTTGCTGCGTATTCTTCCCTTACAAGACCTGATGATAACTCGAGCTATCCCATTCCAGGTCTCCATGTCGCCCTCTTTTTCTCTTTTTCTGCCAGTCGCCGTCTTTTCTTTTTTTTTTTTCGACTTGCTGTGTCTCCCTGAACAAGCACAAGCCCTTCTAACTGCCTCTTCTCATCCTTCTTTCCACCCGTCCCCTCCCCACTGTCTCTCTCCGGGCCTGTTGTGGGCCTATTACAATGACAGCGGCGATAAGGAACATTTATCACATGTGCGGCGTGCTCGGGAGAGAAAGCCCTCAACAGGTACAGCGGGGAAATTACACAGACGCGCAGCTTTAGGACAAACAGATTGTGCCGTGGCCATACGACTGCAACAAACTGCATCCACATTCACATACACAGAGTACAAAATAAACGACGCTTCTATTCTCTTATTTCACGGTTAAGTCAACACCATCGGACCACAACAAAAGCAACTACGGTAACCAAAACAACCCTAAAAGAAAATAAGATAAAGCGAACTAAGATCAGATAACCTAAAGTGAGCTAATACAGTCAAACCTCGGTTTTCGAACGTCTCGGTTCTCGACCAATTTGGTTTTCGACCAAAAATATTGAGTCTTTTTATGCCTCAGATGATGAGCAAATTTCGGTTCTCGAACAAACTGAGCGCACTTGAATGCACCATTTGACTCCTCTCGCCTTCCTTACACGAGGAAGTGACGCTTCCTCGGGTAGACGAGGAAGTGACGCTTCCTCGTGTTGCTTTCCATTGTGAGCAGACGTGTTCAGTAAACATTTTTATTTTTAAAAGAGCGCGGTTTCGGTTTTCGAACAATTCCGTTTTCGAACAGCCTTTTGGAACGGATTATGGACGAAAACCAAGGTTTGACTGAACAAGATAAATTAAGCTAAGCTAACCCAAGCTCAGCGAACCGTTTCCAACATAGCATCATATCACCTAACTTCACCTAAATTACTCAATCCAGTTACAATTGATACATATCCGCCAACTTGGTGATTTCTTCCAACTTTCCCACTCATTTGCAACTCTTGTTTGTCCTCCCCAAGGCGGAAAGTCAGCGGTCACGGGGAAAAGAGAGGGGAAGCGTTCTATCTGTCGATCCACACGTCAGCGTGTCTCAATACTCTTCATCCTCTTTTCGTTCTTAGCATCTCTCCATTTTTCAGACCGTCACTTCACCGCTGCCACACAGAATAGTTGTTGACTTCATTGTGATCAAATAATGGACCTTTTGTTTGCCACATAATATAGACACACAGTCACAAACAATGCCTTTTTGTTTTTTGCGCATCTTGGTACAGTCGTCTACACAAGTGAACCGGTGCAGGGCCGAGACTGGGACAAGGATGGCCTGGGGGCGGGGGGGTATGAGAGATGGACGGAGAGAGAAAGTGAAAGAGAGAGAATTGACGCGGGGAGAGCAGGGAGGTTGAGTGAAAAAATACATCACAGAGGAAACGAAATACCGAAATTTGAGAACGACTGACTTCCAGAGAAACGGCACATGACATGTTTTCCATTTACCCGATCTTTGTTGCAATTTAGACAAGCTCGACATATTCTCATAGGCAGGCAACAACGCTATTTATGTTCCTGCTCACAACCAAATGTGATCCCAATTACCAAGATAAGAGCTCTTTTTACAGGGTAAGCGGATAACATTATTATTCTTATTATTATTATTACTGTATTATTATTGTTGTTGCTGTTGTCATAAAACTCTCCCTGCTTACACTAGATGAGGGGGGCCACTGGGAGGCGTTATTTACAGCTTTAAAAAAAGATTCTTCAAATTAAAAAATCACTTTGAGCTAAAAACATGATATGATCCCCCCCCCCCCCCCCCCCCCACACACACACACACACTCCCTGGCTTGTGCACATTGAAGCACCTTTCTTCCTGCTCGCCCCCCCCATTTGTCACGGCTGTAACTGCTGGCCAGCCGTGCACGTGTTCCTGTACCCTGTCACACTGCTGGCTAAACAAACGGCATCTTGATGTATGAGGGCCTCCCCCCTCCCCCCGCCCCGATCAACATATGCACTTTTAACTAGCGTGCTACCGGCTTGGCATTGGCAGACAGCACCTTCAGTGTGTGCTTGCGTGTCACCGTCTGCGTGTGGGTCATATGAAAACCGCTTGTGAGAAATACCCACCCCCCCCCCCGGGCAGCAGCTCATCACTCTTTCCCCTCGGTCCTTCCCTTCCCTTCCTCCCTATCCATCTATCTTGATTCCTCCACTAAAGCATTAGCCCTCTATTACCCTGTAGAGGCCGGAAGTGTCTTTGACAATCGACGAAGAAAAGGGAAGACAAATCGAAGACAAGAACAAGCGTGAGTTTACTGGGTCCCGATGTATTTTCTGCAGAATGCTTTTGACGGCAGCTGTAATCTTGAAACTTTCGACGGGGGTGATATTTTTCTACGACGGGACAAGGAGGTCTCCAAATGAAGTCACCGGTGGTGTCGTGGCAACCGCCTTGGCTTTCGCCCGATTTCTCATGAAGGTAGCGTGAGTTCACTTTGCACCCGGTGACGCGAGTGGTCGTCCGCCTTCGTACGCGCCCCTTTGCGATTGAAAGGTGAGCCTGCCAGGGCGTAGCCAACTGCGATAGGCTCCAGGTCGACATGACACCAAACAGGATAGACAACGGATAGCTTGTCCTCATGAACGGGCCCGTTTTGTGCGTTGAGCCCCCCCCCCCCCCCCCAACGCCTATTTTTCCATTCTCCCGGGGTGCTTTGCTGTTTTATTGACTACATATGTATTTATTGTCTCCGGCCAGTCTCGGGTTTATCGAATAAGGCACTAATCTGCCAGAACAAGATTAAAGATTAATTGATTGTTGCGGCATTATTATGGCGCGCCATAAAATATACGCAAACATCCACACGGTCACATGCACAGTGGGTCCTACCAAATATGGGGGCGAGCGTGCGTACACTCTTATCACCAACAGCCACTGATGCACAAGCAGGGAAAGGTTAATGACACAGTTGTTCCAATGTTTTATGGCTGCGGTAAATTGTTGCACAGGCCCTCTTCTTATCAAGCAATAAATTCATTAGTGGCTAACACACCTCACCGGCGCAGCTCATTTCGCTCTGACAAACAAGATTAAGAGGATTGAAAGGCCTCATTGTAGATCTGGGCACTTGGGGACTGCGGGACAGTCGACGAATGACACGGACACTTCAAAATGTTTCGGTTCGAGTTAAATGTTTTTTTGAAGGAGCAAATTCAGGAATTTTTTTTTTTTTGTGATCATAACTTCTATCACCTAAAATATAGCTTCTTATGTCGGCTCTTGTTAAATTAAATTGGCAAATATTACCTGCTGTGTGCGGGGGTAGATGGAGTCATACACACTCACTTGAGGCTGACTAATCTCAGATGAAAAGAATGACAGACAGAATCACGGGTAGGTATATCCCCCCCCCCCCCCCCACAAAAAAAATCCAGTCAAAGACATGTCATTAAGGATTATTTTAGACACAGGGCATGACTTGTACACTGCAGTGTGTGAATAAATGAAAGCTGAAGTATCATTTGGCTCAGTTAAATTAAGGGAAATAGACGGAAAATAAACACGCATTTTTAATTTTTTTTAATTTTGTGCGTCAGGACTGTTTGGGTGAACGGTTTGGTAGTCCAGTGGTTAGCACGTCGGCTTCGCAGTGCAGAGGTACCGGGTTCGATTCCAGCTCCGGCCTCCCTGTGTGGAGTTTGCATGTTCTCCCCGGGCCTGCGTGGGTTTTCTCCGGGTGCTCCGGTTTCCTCGCCCATTCCAAAAACATGCATTGCAGGCTGATTGGACACTCTAAATTGTCCCTAGGTGTGAGTGTGGAGCATGGATGGTTGTTTGTCTCTGTGTGCCCTGCGATTGGCTGCCCGAAGACAGCTGGGGTTGGCTCCAGCACCCCCCGCGACCCTAGTGAGGATCAAGCGGTTCGGAAAATGGATGGATGGATGGTTTGGGGGTTCAAATCTGGGAATCTGGCCGTCCCGAGTGGAGTTTTTATGTCATGTGCAATTCCCACAACACTTCCTCCCGCATTCCCCCCAAAAAAGCCAAGTGTTGGACATCACGCACGCTTTGAGCATGACGTCACTGATCCGCCGCTATGTGTTGCGTTCTGTTATATTATTTTGCTATTTTCACTGTTCTGTAAAGCGCTTTGTTACAGCTGCAGCTGTAGTGAAAGCGCTGTATCAATAAAGACGTCCGATATTGTATATTGTATTGCATAGTGAGAGGAGCGTCGGATCAAGTGCTCCGATTGTTCGAAAGAACATCATGGCTGCTCCTCACCAATTTGCACAAGGACGGGGGGAGACATTTTTGCCTGACTGTTAGTCCGTCTGAAACCACAGGCACCCACCGCACGCCTTTTTCCGCTTTTGCAACGGTTCAGCAGGTGCCGGTCCTGAAGAAATGTTCAATGACAGGAAGTGTGTTACCACATGCGCAACAGTGAAAGGAGGAAACAGAGATTGGGTTGCTTGAAAAAGTCCCGCTCAGGTTAAGTGAAAGTTTGTGCCGCAAATGAGCCGAGGAGTCGTGTCACTTCCGGTCTTACTGGAAGCCGGCGTCAGAAAGCACAATTTGTGAAGAGTGTGAATCTGACGAATCAACGGCATACATTTGAGCGGCGATGAATAACAGCTTATTTCATTCTGAGGAAGATCGCCACATTTTCTCACCCAAACGGAGGCCTTGCAGCCATTTTGAATATGGCTATTACCATTTGAATGAACATCAGTACGAACATACCACACACACAACGAGCAAACACGCCCACGTGCGCGCGCACACACAAAACACACACACACATGTACCCGCGTACGTGTTCATCTTCTCTATAATAAGGCCATCACCATTAAAGCTGTCAAAGTGTTGAGTATTACTGCCGAGGAATTACTTCTCATTCAGGCGGTGTGACGCATGAGATCGGTGTGGCACACACACACGTGCATGCACATAGACACACACACACACACTCAACTTGGCAAATATATTGACTGTATGCATATGAGTAATTGCAACCTTTTTTTTTTTTTTTAAGTGTGTGCTTGTACTCGCTCACCATGTGACAGGACCACGTCATTTTCAAATATGAGTCCAAAGACCGCCGCCGGGAGACAAGCTACTCCGCACGCACGGCCACAAATATTTTGTTCTGTTCTGCTGAGATTTTAATATTTTGTGGTCTCGTTGTCATTCCGGATAAAAAATAAATAAAAAATGAGGCAATGAATATTAAAAAGTTAAGAGGCAGTGGTAAGTGAAATTGTAATTGAAAAAGTGGGGGAGGATGAAGGACGGCAGGAAAGTGCTGCAACCGCAGCAGAGTGATGAGCATATGCTGAAGAGGATAACAATGGCAACAGCGTTTGATTCGGCATGAAATCTTTATAAATCATTTTTATAATACAAGTGTAATGATGGCAGTGGCAAGCCTTTAATGAGCTCTATTTAATCTCAGCAATATTAGTATCTACCAAGAGGAAATGATTTCCCCTGAGCACCATTCTTCATGTTGAACTGTCTTGAGAAAGTAGTCAAACATTTTATTGTGCTTTTGCAACAACAAAACAGTCCGGCCTCATTCACCAATCGTTCTTCCAAACGTATCGGTTCTTCACTGCCACTGACTCACTTTCGAGACGAATGGCACATTTACGGGTGTATGCAGACTGTTGGAATACATTTGAGTTTTCAAATGTCATGTCTGGGGCTCCGTATGAATCGGGCCCATCAAACAAAACGACCACGACGTGCTACGGCGACACAGTTGAGCATTTTCAGATCCACCATCGAATGTACAGACGTTACATTTGGAATGGAAAGCTGCGGGATGATCAAATAATTCTGACACAGCTCTGGCTCAATGTTCAGAAACCGACAGCGGAGGGAAAGACGCTTGAGGTGTCTCAAAACATTAGCGTGAGTGCAGTCCAGACCAATTAGCCCTGATCCGTGTCTGGCGCAGAAACATCAACTCCAAAGTAGGAATTTGTTTCAACTCCCCCATATATCCCAAATTGTAAACCGAATAGCATATACAGTGAAACTCCTCTACAATGAAATCTACATGGGTGAAAATACCCGCTAGTGTGAAAAAATCTTCAAGCATTAACACCATTCCCACTTCCTGTTTCAAATTTGCTACAGTGAAAAACCCCCTGTTGTGAAAAATTTCTTGCTGCAAACTTGATTTCGTTGTAGAGGAGTTTCACTGTATTAGCAAATATTACAATTGCATTTTTCTATTGGTTAGTTTTAGGGGCCCAAAATAATCTGCAAAACATGTTTTGCTGCCTATCATTTTTGACACCCCGAAAGTGTTGTTTTTTTTTTTTTTTAAATGGAAAAAACAAAACAAAACAACTCTATTTGGCACAATTGGCTGGCTCCAGGCAGAAAAAGACGAGCCAAAGACACACACGCACACACACACACAATGTGTCTGCAGTGAGTGCTGACGCATTTATCACATTAGTATTAGTCCTTTTCTCTGTCGCCACAATCCTTCCAGCTGGTGTTGACATGCGCTCCCCCGCACCCCTGCAGCGCCCCCGAGGCCCTGCGTGTGCATCTCCGGAATGCTGCCTGTGACTTTTTCTCTTTTTCTGATCATTCGCGTCCAGTTAAAAAGCTCATAAGCAGCGCAGAATATAAAGGCGCGGAGGTTCCATTAAAATGCCGTGTGGACGAAGAAGGGGGAAGAAAAAAAAGACCTAAGAAGAGAGGTTGAATCAGAGCGAGAGAATCTGAGGGCGAGCAAGTGACAGAGGACAGACAAGATTGGTGATGCCAGCTTCCATATGACAAGCGGCGACGTTATGAAGATGGACGGGCGGCTGAGACGAAGCGCGTGACCTTTCCCCAAATGCCACATGTCACCGTGCTTTTATGTCACTCCCTGCAAAACAATATGTCAGAGGCATAAAAAAAATCACAACGCTCACTCTGAATGATGCCATTATGGCCCACCACAAAAAAATCATCATTAAGATGACATTATTCCACACTTAACTAGGAGGATGGAAGTGGGAAGGCGCGGGAGGCTCTTTGAATTTATGATTGGTCGTGATTTCCGGAGTAATGTAGGCACAGTCAACCGTTGTCTTTTTAGACGTATCGTTATGCCTTTAACGCCTTGCCCTGAGACTTTGGGGAAACGCTAAGCGCGGCAATGAGGAGAGCAGAGATTTCTTTTCCTGGAGGCGCCGTACGCCAACCAGTCAGCTCATGGATATATTAGGCAACTAGACGCCCCCCACGTCCCATCAAATTGAGACACATGAAAATAATAATAATAATAATAAGAAGAAAAAGAACAATCAGAGCAAACAGAATCAGATGAATTATGAGGGTTTATTTATTTATTTTACTCTTTGCGGCCGATTAGAATGGTTTGGCCCGTTCATTTCATACGAATTAAATTTTAATCAGAGATAGCTCGATGTGACCCAAAATACATTTTTGAAGCTGATTTAAAATAAAAATGTCTATACCTTTTCAATAGCACATAAGTTTTGGATATTTATCTTTTTTATTAAACCTAATATGCGACAGAAAAAAAACGGGGGCGGATTCAGAATCAGCACAGTGAAATGAATACAGAAAAGTTTAATTGCATTACTCATTAAAAAAAACAACAACAAATAAACAAAAAAATTGTTGTCATGCAAATGCAAATGTACTCTGAAGAATTTAAATGATAAAATGTTCAGTTTGAATCAAAATGATTATTTTTGTTTATTCCATCCACATGTCAAGTGTTAATCAACAACACAGGAACTTCTTAAATTAAAAAAAAAAAAAAAAAAAAAGAGGCTTTTTCCAAACTTGTGACTGGTACTGTGCATCAGACAGCCTGCTGAACGTCATCATGTGCAGTATATGTGTGCTCAAATATGTATATTGGTGACAATATTGGCAAACTTGATTTATTTTCATCAATTTAATTCCATCTTTATGATTTGTTTTGTTTTACTCTTCACATTTAGGAGACGAGGCTGCGGTCCTGTGAATGAAAAGTGCCACCTGGTCCACTTGAACTATTGATCTGAGTGATCGCACCCTGAGCTCGTTTGACATTTTCCAGCTATTTTTAGCCGGCAGACGTTCTGGCTCGAGACGTTTGACCTACATAACCCCCGAACATGACCGCGGAACGGCCGGCCCAAGTGGACACGTTCGCACAAAGCGAGCGCGGCTCGACGAATGCGACCTCACACGCGGCGTCCGTCCGCGCGTGCGCGCGCATGTCATCGGCTGCGATCGCTCCTGACATCAGCAGAATTGAGTTTCGGAGTCAATGCGAGGTGTCCTCTCTAAGTCAATCATCCAATCAGCGCTTCTCCCGACGACATGGGTCAAAGGCGAAAGCGGCGCCATACTTTAGTACGACATGACAAAAATCCCCAGAGACTGAACGGGAGAACCTGGATACGGCGAGGAACCTCACATACAAATGGTCAAAACAGCCACATAAACAGGAAAGACCTTCCCCGTTTCTCCCAATCTGCCAGCCCACAATAAAGCACAATCACGCAAACATTTATGGCTTTCATAAACCAGAGTCAGTGATTAATGCTAGCCCTCGTCTTCGGAATTTCAAATAAAGCGTGACACATTTACAGTCTCGGTCAATGCAGCGAAAGCCCCATTAAACATCTTTGGAGGATGGATGGCCTTGTTGCGCACACACACACACAAAGACACACGAAGAAGGGAATTGATCAAAACTCCACCTTTCGGCGTTTCCTCCCAAGTCATTATGAGCCTTCGTCCCTCATGGCTAGTTTGCGAGGCCTCTGATGGGAGCTGATGCTTGCCGGCTAATGTCACTCTTTTGCGTGATTCTTCTGCCACCATCTCCCACTCGCACTTGTCTTTTTAGACACGTTTAACAACTGAGGAAGGAGGCTTGTAAAAATGTTGATATATTACCACGAATCAAGAACACCGCCTACAAAAGCGGGCAAAGGCCGAGAAGGTTTTGTTTGCCGGTGACCTCGGAGCAATATATGTTCTGGTGCTCTGACCAGTCTTTGGCATGAAACAAAAATGTGTCATGATCCAGGTGGCAGAGGAGGGCTTTCCCTCCAGCGTGCACACCTGCCGCCAGTTTGTTCATCAAGTTAAGCCATGTGTTTAAGGACTTCCCAAGTGCCCAAGACTGCGTCGGATTATTGACCTTGTTACTGCTCTTGCTCAAGTGTTGTTTTCTAGACCTCTCGATCTCGTCAATGTCGTTTTTGCTCGCTAGCCTCGCGCCGTGTAAGTATTTATGTTATTTTGTCTTTGCTCTTGCTCATGTTTCTGTGTGGTGAAATTGGACTCAAGTACTTTCGTCTATAATCTTGGATTTTCTATTTCCGAGCAAGCACTTTTTGTAAATGTCTTGTTTTTCCAGTTTTTTTGTTTTTTTTAACCAGTGATTTCTGTTTATACTTTGTCGGAGGGCTTCTGTAATTAAATGAATATTTTTTTGTAGGGATTTTTTTGTGTCCACGCTTGTGGGATCCGATCGCCATTCAGTTCGTTCCCGAACTGTGTCAGGATGCAAATCGTAATTCCGTTTTTCTCAAGAGGCAAAAAGGGCATCAATTCAAATGTTGAGAACTCTTTCATGTCCATTGAAGGGAAATTGTGGTTCTTTCTACCATCTGTTTCTTGTTTTCAGGACTCTGCATTGCTCATTCAGCTTTTATTGTACTAAACACCAAAAGTATATGTGGCTCAAGCAAGCACAAAACACCACATTGTCCGAACAAGGCGCTACATAAATTCCTCTCTTCTTATTTGGGCTACTGCTCTGTTTTCGCCTCCGCATGTGTCTCGGCGTCTATTTGGTTACAAACTCGGACTAAGCTATGACTCAATTTCACCATGAATCATCTAAATATCGAAAATGAGGGCATTTGAAGAAAAGGGGGAAAATGCGAGTGCCAATACCACACAAATTCGCTTTCAACTTTGACCTCTACGTCAACGCCATGCTGAGTTGGCGGTGTCAACGAAATCATTTTCCTTGTGGTTTCTGCTTTCTTGTTACCGTAGCCGCCCACAAAGTCATTAGCGGCAGGAATGTGCTGCTACTTAATCATCCAAATGCCGCTCATTATAGCCAAACTCTACGACTACTGTACATACTGTACTGTATGTATGTTTTCAGAGACTTCACATGATGGTCGCTGCTCCTGGACCAGCTCTGCGTGCATGTATCAACATGGCAGACAGGCCAAAGAAGAACTTTCGCCACCCTTGAAAAGCTGATTTTCAACAGAGTGAGCATGATAGCTTCGGTAATTAAAACAACAAAGAACAAAAGCTTATTCCAGGCACCCGAAAAATATGTGTTACTTTGCCACAAATTACAGTGTTATTTTTTCAAAGGAAGTGATTGCAAAACGGTTCGGGCTAATATCTTTGCCTGCTGTCTACAGAGCATAGACGTGAGGAAAGACGGGGGAAGGAGACAAGGGGTAGTAGTGTGTGCCCGACTGAGTGTTTGAAGGAAGGAAGGGTTTAAAGGAGCCGGTGTGCCAGGCTCCCTGCTGAGCCTCCGTTCCTTGAAGTTGGTCTTTAACAGGGGACCACGCTGGGCAGAAAGGGGCTAACCTGCCAGCGTATGAAAGCAAGACGTGGGCCAGTCCAGTCAAGGATGCGACTGTTGCTATGTGCAGGAAAATACGTTTTAGTCTGCTTTGGGTTCTCCAGTACAGTCGAATCTCGTTACACCGTAGCTCGAGGGACATAGCGATCTGTACGTTCTAACGGTAGTTGGTTCGTCATCATTTCCAATAAAATGGCCGCCAACGATGGTGTATAATACTGAACGTTATTATCGATGGAAAAACATGAACATGGAATACAGTATAAACATGTCCATTACAAATACAGTCAAACCTCGGTTTTCGAACGTCTCGGTTCTCGACCAATTCGGTTTTCGACCAAAAAATTGAGTTTTTTATGCCTCGGATGACGAACAAATTTCGGTTCTCGAACAAACTGAGCGCACTTGAATGCACCATGTGACTCCTCTCGCCTTCCTTACCCGAGGAAGCTTCACTTCCTCGTGTTGCTTTCCATTGTGAGCAGACGTGTTCAGTAAACATTTTTATTTTGAAAAGAGCGTGGTTTCGGTTTTCGAACAATTTCAGTTTTCGAACAGCCTTCTGGAACAGATTCTGGATGAAAACTGAGGTTTGACTGTATGTGGATATGAAGACAAACGCATTTTACAAGACATGAAACAAAAAACCGTCGCGTTCCTACTTCATCCCCAAAAACGTTCCGCCAGCATATGTTACCCCGCCATGGACAACTGTCGTCAATTGACGTCATCTCGGCTGAGCTTCCTTTTGAAATTGAGATACAATTTCAGCCTGAAAAGACAGCGAACTGTGCTTCCGTTTACCAGACTTGTCTTGAGATGATGTGCAACGTATGAGTCGATCTGTAAGTGTTGCTGTAAGCAACGGAGCGGAATCCCGCGCCGTACATTTTGTTCATAAGCAAGGTCGTGGCGGCGATTAGCTTCGCACCGTTTGTTGTCACAAAGGCCTTTTCACTACTTGGTGGGGAAAAATCTGAGCGTGATAATGAAGTTGACATTAAAAAGGTGCTCGTCGGAAGCGAAATTGGTGAATGGAAAAATGAATGACGTGAAACTTTGAAATGTGAACGTCATAGGAGTGAAAACGTTGAAAAGAGGTTTGAGTGGACGGGGCGAGAGATGATAAGGTTGTGAATGAGTCCAGCGCAATGTTGTTGACTAGAATACAGGGCGTCTGGACACGTAGGGCAGTTGAATACTTTTCATTTAATTCAACTGTTCAGTATTTATTTTTTTTCTCCATCGTTGAAGCGTGGCTTTTTTCCAAAGGAAGAACGATTCCACGATGATTCAATGGTTACATGCTTAGTCAACGAATAAGGAGAACAGCAATTATATTGAAGATGTTGTTTAATTTTTGAAGTTGTATCGATGCGCCCAAACTCGGCAAAACCGTCTCTGCCTTCCAGAGTGAACCGAGTTCGTTGATGCCAAATTTGATGATGAGCAATTCTTAGGGCTGCATGTGGCAGAGCAGAATGGTAAGAAAGGTGGTCGTGGCGAGAGGGCCGCTCTGATTGGGAAATCCCGGCGGAGGGTCATTGGAATTCAATCGCAGTCAGATCATGTCTGCCGCCTCCGTTCCATTCAAGGAAAATCTATTGGGGATTAGCGATCGTTAGCCCAAAGTGATGTGAAGTGGGAAGGAACAGCTGGCTCTCAGCGACCCACATGGTGTGCTCGTGTGTTTATGTGCATGATTTTGCTGTGTAAAAGAACAAAGGGGGAAGGGGGGGGTGGTCTGTCCCTTCACCGCTGCATCGGTTTGTGAGCCACTGAGAACAGACTGACGCTAAACTCCAAGTGGAATTAATTGGATTGAGTTTAGGGCGGCGACCGGTTGGCGCGTCGGCCTCTCGGTGAAGAGGTGCCGGGTTGGAGTTTTGGCGGCACGCTGGAGTTCTGCCTCACAGAGCAGAGGTTGAGGGTTGGAGTTTGTGCCAGCATGGGATTTTTGGGGGGCCAGCTCTCCAGTGACCGCGATGATGGAAAGCTTCGTATTGACATCATTAGACTGTGTTCGAACACGGGAGAAAAAATAAAATAAAATTCTGTGTTCCAGTGTATTGTGTTCTTATTCCCTGACTTTGGATTCTTGTTCTCACCTCCACAATAAAGTTTCGAGACTGCGGGGAGTCTGCTAAACTGTCAGCCTTGCGGTGTTTTACAAGCTCTAAACATTTTGTTGTTTCACACAAAAGAAGGCGAGCGGCTTTTCTAAATACTTTTTGCCATTTTATGTGGGAGGATAAATGAAAGAAGGAGGGCGGCGACGGCGGCGGGGGCGTAGGGGAGGCGAAGCTATAACGGGCCCATTAGACTGCAAAACCGAGGATCGGGTAGTGAGTTCGGCCCTTTCTACTGCTGTGCGGAGCGAACACCTGCATGATGGTGCCCAATAATGTTGCTGCGCCATTCTGTACCCGATGCGTTTATGTGGCGCCGGGTCGGATTATTGCGTTTGCTCCTTTTGATTTTGCTGACTTTAAGACTTAAGTGTGACCCGCGGTTCTGCAGAAGTAGCACATTTTTTTTCTCCTGGGGATGCTCATGCTATTCCCGAAAGCCGCTTTTGATTGGCAAGCAACAGAGAGCATAAAGCTCCCCCAAAACGTGCGCGTGCTTCCTGTGCAACACAAAGGGCGAAGAATGGCGAGACCTCAATCGAAACGCGGCGCCATCGAAATCAGACCTTTGTCTCACCCCCGCAGAGGTCAAAACTACAAGACCCGCTCCTGTCATCAATGTCAAGTTCTCTCTCTCTCTTTCTCCTTCTCTTTTCATCCCCTCCATCCAGCCGGGTCAGACTATTAAATGGTAGAATACATTAGAGAGAGAAGGCAGCGAGCTAATAGATTGGGATATTACAACCGTACAATAATTTCATGAAAAAGTCAAGGAGGGATCATCGCTCTTATTAACTCCAAGAGAAATTGAGGCTGAAAAATGTTCAAATAGAAAATGTAAATGCCAGGCTATCCGACATGTAATTGTGCCGGCACCATTCTCCGGGCTGGCCCCATTCATGCCACTTTATTAGTGGTAATTGAGGATATGAATTATAAATGGGAAGGTTATATCTCTCCTCCTTCTCACTGAAAGTAAGGTGTAATGACCGGTGCCATTGTTTAACCTTCATAATTACGTGGTCTCGGTTTGATGCTTTCTTTATTCCTTGCCTTCTCCAACACGACTTTTACTTTGCTGTCTTATTTTTGTCGAGTTTCTATTCTGGGGCCCGCTATGTAACCAACAGAACTGGACCGGACTCCCCAGAACCATCCCCTCACATGGTGGAGTTTGGCAGCGCTTTTAACATGATGTAGCTGCTGTGAGGAGGGGGGAAAAAATGCTTTCTGGGTGTTTTCTTGGTAGGATATTTAACAAGTTGACATTTTTATTTATTATTTTCTAAAAATCAGCAGTCTATCAACTGAGCCTCTGCACCACAACCAGGCTACTTTTTTTCCCCCCACAACATCGAACGTTTCACTTCATTATATTACCTTTTTTTTTTTTTTTTTTGCCTTCGCCCCTTTCTTCCCTCCCCCCTTCCACCCAGCATACTCCCTGACTCACACGTAGCTGAAACATGTTTTCTGGAACAAAAGAATATGTGGTGACGGCAGGGGAGAACAGCCTTCTGCAACAGTCTGCTGCGGTTTTATAGGGGCGGAATAATTGGCAAAAAGTCCTTAATAGGAAACGGACATTGTGATTTATGCAACACTCGACCGTTGTCTGTAAAACGTGAAGGGCTGTTTCTTATATTTTGTTTTAAGTTGAGAACTGCCAAGTTAGTGGTGATGACTGTGTGTGTGTGTGTGTGGGGGGGGGGGGGGTTGCGTGCAATGATCTCAACTAATGAGGTAGCTGTAAAAGAAAGAAAAAAAAACCCCACATGTATCCGGCAAACCTCACACACTGTCAGAAAAAGTACATCTTTGTACCCGCAGAGGTACGCTGGCTTGTCGCAGGGCTGCTGCCCTCAAATGCTGCTTTTCCGCTGCACAGTAGCAGCTCACTGGTCAGTGTTCCGCTTCAAAAAAGGCTGGAAATAAACTGAGCAGGATGAGGGCCGCTTCGCCTTGATTCGGGGGCAAAAAGAAACGGAATGGCTGGAGCGACATAAGAGTGTCGACTATAAGACGGTGACCGCCAAGAACCACGGCACACAGACTGGGCAAGCTAGAAACAGCATGAAACTTCAATTTGGTCAGTTCTTGCTGTGTCGCGTGAAATGTTACAACGACAAATCTGCTTATCCGACGAGCAACCAACACCGGATGCTGTCACCTGTTTGGTAATAGATTGGCATATTCGATCAGAACCTCAGCTAGGCAGGCACGAGTGAACGCTGGCGCGTTTGGCTGCCGCTGCTCAACCCGCATTGTGTTTTATTGTTCTTGTTCCTGATTGTAAAGTGTCCTTGGGTGTCTTGGAAGGCCCTTATAAATAAAATGTATTATTATTATTATTATAATAAACAATAAATAAATAAAAAGGGTGGCTAGCAAGGTGGTGGGCTGATTAACCCCCATGCAGTAATAATCCCAAAATTGGACATTTCGGACACTTTGAACGATTTTGGACTGTTGGACAAATGGACACCACAGACAAAACAGTGAAAAATAACTCCACGAAGCTGAAATTTTGCATAGGATGTATATCTATGTCTTGGCCAATTCCCACTGAGCATTTTGAGGGGTTGAAAGTGAAAAAAGTTGTTGCACATTGGAAGAGGGACATTTTTGGGACGTAATACCCTTCATGCAGCCGCTTAAAAATACTGCATGAGGGTTAAGGAGCGCGCAGTGGAAGCGGGAGAAAAGGATAAACCTGTTTGCCCTTTGTACATTTTGTTTGACATTTTATATTGGGAGAAGACCTCATTTTTCTATGTGGGGGGGGCCCTGGAAAAAAAATGCTCTGTAGGGTAGATTGCACTACTGTGCAATGAACAGGAATAAACCATCTGTTGCAAGCCTGTTTTCTCAAAGCACTCATTTGATTTTTAAAAATAGGACGGAATATTTAACTCCCCTGAATTTCTTCCACGTTCTTTTAGCAATTGATTGCAGCTCACTCAACCAAGCTCCAATGCGCCATGCTTAAAATCCCCCTGCAACCCCATTTTTTTTTTTTACTCCGATTTTTTTTCCCCCCTCTCCTGCATTGATTGCGACTTTGATTTGATCTGGGTCCCTCATGTCCTGCCACATCTGCAGCATGTCCTGCTGTGTGAAGCGGGCGTCAGCTGTGTGAGCATCTAAATGAAACCGGAGAAGAGTGAAAGCTAAACATTCTCCCAGATCAATATTCCAATATCTAACATCAGGGAACTCCAATAAGTACAACGCCCGGGACACTTCAATGGCAACATCAAGGCAGGAGGGCTTACGCATCCAGACGCGCGCATGCTAACGATTAGTGGGTTTCAGATAGCGATCGGGCAAGCACCATAAAATCCATCCTACTTAGGCACGGAGAATAATCCATTGCCGAGGAGGTTTCAAATATGGTCCATACTAACCACGTCACAGTGATGCGCTAACAAAAACAAAAGGGATCATTTGGAGCCGAGATATATTGGCGCATTTTTTTTGGGAGGCGGCGAAGTGAGGTCGTATTGCAGAAAGCAAAATTAGCAATCAATGTTCATCGGGTGGTTAACCCAATTAGGCCTAAGGCCAACAAATGAATACCGGTGACCTGCTAAATTGGAGATTGCCTCTGGCCGATTTGACGCGTTGCTCGGTGGCCAGGCTACATGACTAAATCCACGTTATTGAAATGTGGATCCGGCCAGTCAAAGCAGAGACAGAAAAGGTTGCTTCTCTGCGGTTTTCTTAAATGGCGTCCGTTAACGTTGGACGTCTTTGTTTAGGCGACAACAGCCGATGAGGGCTGAACTGATGACCCGCATTCTAATCACATCACGCCAGAAAATGCGGCGCGGGCTCCCACACGCAAGGGATGTTCTCCTTTTTTGCCTATTAGCGCAAATCACTGACCCCTGTGACCAGTGGTCATCTAAGTCTTGACCGCTACTGGTCGATAGCCACTCCACCCTCTCGACCAATCCTTGCTCCTCACCATCCCTTCAATCTCCTCCCGCCCGCAAGGGCCATTCAAATCCCCAATCAATGTCGAATTATGTGTTATTTATTAAATAATCAAAACGGTATTATCGGGCGGGTTGGCTGACTACTGCGTCGTGGTGGACAATAGGCGAATACAAGGTGGGGCGATTTATCAGCCGCCTTGCCATGCATGTGTTTGAAATTAGGGTAATCGGTTGTCATGTAAACAGTAGGCCGAGCAGCTGGCTGCCTGACAGCGAGGCCATCACTCACGTCCACTTATCATCGTTGCTGTCTTAGCGTGCGTGTGTGTGTGTGTGTGTGTGTGTTGAGAGAGCTTCTCCTTATTCGTGGTTATGTCACTCCCAGTTCCTTTTTAAAGGGAACTAAACTGCAATGTACTTTTGGGTCAACTTGAAGAGTATAGAATGGGCAGGGGGTGGTGGAGGGGGGAATAACATCTTTAAATGATGTGAATGATGGCGGCGCGGACACCCGCAGCGGCTCCTCTTGTTTTATGTTGAGGGGGAAGAAATTTCATCTGTGCTGTATGTTACACATACGTACAGCACATATGACAATAAAGTGTATTCAATTCAATTCAATTCAATTTCTGCCTCTACAAAGAAAAAAATTGTGCAGTAATAAACAGATTGTCAAAAGAGAGTGTCACTCAAAAAGTCAACATCTTTAACATAAAAAAATACAGGACTACATCGCTGAAAAACGGTAAATGGAGGCAGGCGTAACTTGATCGGATGAAGCGTGGGGGGAAATTTGGAGCTTCCAATGCTCTTCGACCAATTAGCTGGAATGATGATATTTCAAGTCCAGAAATGAGGATACAAAAAAGTTTGCACACCCCTGATCGAATGTGCACGGAAGTACGTATGTATGCGCGTATTTTGTTTTGTTGTACTCGAGATTCCGTTTTGCTGAAGGATGCATTACTCGATTGAGAATATCCACAACACACTCAAAAAGGGATGCAGTCAGACGCCATTTCCGTCCCAAAAGAATAATCAACACGAATGTGCCTCAGGAAACCAGTTTTGGAAAACTATTAGCACTCAATGTGGCCGATAAACGTATGTTTCCCCGTTCACGATGACTGAGATTTGGTCTGTCTCATTCTGTTATGCAAAGTCGCGTCTGTGCACGTTTCTTGAAACACGTGGCCTATTTCGTCGACATCAAACATGACCAACTAATCAATCACCGTGACTCAACGGCGTTTAGTATTTGATGCCACTCAGCTAAGGTAAGAAATAAGACAAGAGGGTTGAGAAAAAGCTCCACACCGACCCGCCTACGTTCCCTTTCAGTTTCTCGCTTTTCCAACCTCGATGCACTCATGACATGTCGCCACATTTTCGTCCCTCAAAAAGCATCACGGTGGACAGTGTTTGGGTGGGGTAAGTGAATTAGGATTGGTTTTTCTTTACCTCCCTTCGCCACGGAGGGAGCTAGGGTTACCCACAATAAGATCACAACAAGACCAATTTTATTTCCATTGCCATTCAAAACAAACAACGGGCACCTAATAGCTCCGCAGCATCTGTTCCCCCCCCCCGTTCAGTCCAAAACATGATGGCCTGGTCGATAGACGCCGACAGCAACAGTAGATGGACGAGTTGAGTCGGACACAAAGAGCACACAGGCGGGCATAATAGATGGAGGGGTTTTTTTTTTTCTTTTTCCTGATAGTTAAAGGCTGCCTGGAACACCAGTTAGCAGTTGCTAAAAAAAGTGGCCTGAGTGCTTCTGAAGACACTCATCATTTCAGTGAAAAATGGAGAAGCGAGGTTTATCGACTCCCAAGAGCCATGTAGAAAACAAGAGTTGGGATCAGCGCTCACGTCTGGCCAATACGTATTATAGCTGAGCCACCCTAACGCGCAGTTTGCTTTCTGCTGTACAATCTGCGCCGTTGTACGTTCTGTGTTGTGTTAACTTCAATTATGGACACGTGGAGCTCAGTTTTTTTAACAATCAAACAAAGCAGATACTGGATGGATGGATCCTCATTTTGAAATTCAGTCATATTTCTGCCATTGTCGAAGAAATTCCAAAAAAAAAAGTGTAAACAATGTGGGGTTTCTGATGCAAAATTTGCCTTGACTGACAATACAAGCTAGAGTAATAACTAGCGCGGAAACTCCATTCCCTCCCATGTCGTGACTTACTTTGAGTGCTATGTTGGGTTTGATTTACGATGGAAGAAAAAAAAAACCCCCACCTGAATGTGCCTTCAGATCAAAACTTGACTGAATGAAATGCAGGTCATAATTTGTGATCACCATGAAAATGTCTTGCCGGAGTTTATGCCAATCAGCCTGCGGCTTGGGCTCCATTTGAAGATGCTGACTGACCTTCCGCTGCCCTCCAATGATGACATTAGGACAGACACGTTAGAAGGGGAACAGGGTCACCCACAGTGCGCCTACGCTGTCACACATGCAAACACGCGCGAACACACAAAATCGCCAGCGGGCACAAGCGGAATGTGAGACTGTTCCTTTCTGGTTGCTTTGCGTTCTAGGTGTGTGCGAGAAAAAAAAGAGAGAGAGCGAGAGAGAAAGAAAGAGAGAGGGAGAGAGAGCATGGGGTCACTTCACTGGCTAACAAGTGGTAGAAACAGAGTTAGGGACTTGGAGGGAGGTAGGGGTGCTTATACCTGCACAGTTTTTCTCTCGCCCCCCCTTCTCTCTCTCTCTCTCTCTCTCTCTCTCTCTCTCTCTCGCTCTCCCTCTCTCTCTCTCTCTCTGTAATGCACACACACACAAACACAAAAACACACCCTCAGGGTATCGATTGCAACCACCGTTTCACCTTTGCCTCTATGACCTCCCAAACGATGTGTTTATTTAACGCCGCAAATACACATTTAAAGACCACTGGCTGTCACACGCTCCGAAGGATCCAGTGGTATAAATAAGGACCTTTCTCCAACATTTAACATAACCGTCACCACATTGCGGGATGACTTCTCCTCTTTATCAGCCCCCAAACGTCTTCAAGCATTCAATCTTGTTCCATAGAACCGTGATTTTAAAAAACATTTAGATTTGGGGTAAACTGTGAAAGACACGAGATTAACCCTCATGCAGTATTTTTAAGCGGCTGCATGAAGGGTATTACGTCCCAAAAATGTCCCTCTTCCAATGTGCAACAACCTTTTTCACTTTAAATTTTTTTTCACTTTCAACCCCTCAAAATGTTCAGTGGGAATTGGCCAGGACATAGATATACATCCTATGCAAAATTTCAGCTTCGTGGAGTTATTTTTCACTGTTTTGTCTGTGGTGTCCATTTGTCCAACGGTCCAAAATCGTCCAAAGTGTCCAATTTTGGGATAATTACTGCATGGGGGTTAAGACATCCTTTCAGAGGAATTTCACATGTTCCAGGAAAATCATCACAATAATAATGACAATAAAACAATAATAATAATAAAAGACCCCTCCAGGAGTCGGCACCTTGATCCGAGAAGCAAAGTTGCCTGGGGCTTTGTGCCCACGGCAGGGTCAGCCATGGCAAACAGGTGCTCAATGAGAGACCAAACTAAGCACGGCTCACGGACCCTTTGTGATGAGTCACAATTTTTGCCTCACACTTGCCTTTGCCCCGACGCGGGTTCGGCCATGTCCCACCGGCAGGTGGCCACGGGGACACGCTGGAGAGATGATGTCACCCCCAAAAGATTTTGAAGACGTGGCTGGGGAAAGGGATGTATGGGCCTCCCGATACCATTCCAGATAAGCGGGAGAAAATGGATGCATCGTTGAAGAAATAAAATATCCCTTTTTAATATGCTGTGTCACCCATTGCAACAACCCCTTGCAACTCGCCCTGACACTGATCCCTCCAAATTGTGCTCCATCATGTATTTTTCTTCACTAGTTTCACTTTCCTCTCTAGCAAGTTCCCCAGCCCTCACTATGTCTTCTCGACACCTCGTAGCACGACTCCATCCACAAACCAAGGCCCTTTATGGTCTCTTTTTTTTTTTTTTTCTGTAATTGCTCCTTCTCAAACACTGTCCTGTACTCGGTGTATTGGAAGTACAATTGGTTGGGTGGGGGAAAAAAAATGAAATGGAAAAAAAAAAAAGAAACACACACTGGCCCTACCCCTCCTATGGTCCTCATGATTCCGAGACTTTTGCCTCTTTGACTTTTCCGATGTCAACTTATCTGGAGGTCAAAAGAATCATGTTTATCAGCATTGATAAAAGTTGACATTCCACACGTAACCATCCATCGCTTCCATTTCTCATCATTTGTGCCGTCCCGCCCTCCTGCTCCTCCTCATGACACCTCAGCTGATAACATTAGCCCCCCCCCCCCCCCACACCCCCCACCCCGCAAGATGGAAAGGTATTAAGATATGCAACATAGACCTTTATGGGTCTGCCAACCCTTTGATGAACTTCGCCAAGACTGACTCTGCAACACATTCTTGATGGTTTGGCTGTCATCTCCTTTACATATTCATAATTTGCCGGAGCACGGAACAAATTGATTGATTTGTGATTTCTCCTGTCGTCGATATTAATTTATTGTTTTGTTGTGTGAATGATTTTTGCTCCAAGTACAGCAGTTTTTATACAGAGATGTTTGTTTTTGAGTGCTCGAGAAATACACTTTGAGTTGAGTTGAGATTTCTTACACGGCCTTTTCAGACGCATTTGACCTCACGTGTATGCCCTTCGATTTTAAATTCCTCAAGGTGCATTGGCCATGTGTCCTAATACTTTTATTTCTGGTGCGTATTGCACAGTTTGTACGTTTGCATACAGTCTCCTCTTGGACGTTTGTGTCTGAGGCATCAGCCAGCTTGTAGCCAGGCAAGCCATCCATAGTGATTAGTAATAAAATTTTAATGAGGCCCCCATACATATGTCTAGCGGTCAGATTTACGAGGGCATTTATACAGGCGTGCTTCACGGTGCCAGCCTGGACAGCCAGGACGCACACACACCCACGCATACACACACATTGAAGAAGAGACGGACACACACCCAGACAGTGTGTCTCATTCTGTCACAGTCTTGTTTAGCACTGCCACGGGGACCAGTACTGTCACAGCGCTGTCAGCTCTGGGTGCTCGGGGCCCTAAATGAAGGCATCAAGCGCTCTCATCCCCTGCTGTAATAAAAGCCAGTCAACAAGCCCCTGCTGCAGGCATCTCATAATGGGCTTTTTATTTCCGTTTGGGCGCCCCAGCCTAAAGAATTAAAGCCCAGTTTGGTGAATAGAGGACACGGTGGCCTCAAGGTCACCGGAAGACCTGCTGGCTACAAGAGTAAGTGTGCAGGGGGAAGCGTAAAAAGAGTACGCGGTGGTGCTCTTGTGCTGTCGTGAGTTCAATCGGAATGGGTTATTTTCAACTCATCGGAACTGAGAGCACACTGTACATGCGTTCCCATAAATCTACACGTATCTTCAAATAATGGACAGTAAAGACCATGTTGCTGGAACCCACAAAAGTTGACCATGTGTTGGAACGGGCAATTAAA
Source organism: Hippocampus abdominalis (assembly GCA_018466805.1). Lineage (NCBI taxonomy): Eukaryota > Metazoa > Chordata > Actinopteri > Syngnathiformes > Syngnathidae > Hippocampus > Hippocampus abdominalis. The sequence continues at coordinate 10,144,845 of CM031708.1, forward strand.
TAATTACATGTTGACCAAAAGCTGATAGACCAAGTCAGAATGTGCACTGGCAGGGCTCTGGGTCAGGAGTGCCCGACATTTTTTGATTTTTTTTCCATGCAATGCAATTGCGATTTTCTTCAAATCCGATCTGGGCCTCTTTTGTCAGCATACATCCAACCTATACGTCATCAAAAGCCCAGTATGGGCTCCGCGCAGGTGGGATAGAGAGTGCTCGGGAGATGACTGATGTCGTCCGTTGTTTGGAGTAACAGTTGTTACATTTTACTTTATTTTCATCCCACTTGAAGCATTTGTGGTGAAAATCATAATTCAGACACAAAGATGGCTTCTTATGCATGGCAATGACATGATGTGTCTTAAGTAGACGTCTCCATACCCTTTAAGACAAAAATGCATGTTTCTCCCTACACCCCTGGCGATCGACTTGGGAAAAAGTCCACGGGTTACCGCTCGATCGCGATCGACGTATTGGGCACCGCTGCTAAAGATGTTAACTGTGACCCCCCGGTTATCGCCTTTGCCCCACCTGCCCCATTTAGAAAGGAACAGGAAACAAGATAAGATTGCAAAGGTCAGTGGATGCCACCACGGGAGAGAAAACGAATTGGTGGCCTGGGTCAAAGGCATGTCGTGTGCATGTGTGTCAATGCGTTTCAGTGTGTGTGTGTGTGTGTGTGTGTGTGTGTGTGTGTCTGTGTGTGTGCACGCGCATGCAATCCATGTGTTGGTATTCGGTAATGAGAGGAAAAATAACAGGGACAGACGACAGGTGTCTTGTTAGGTCAGAGTAAGCAGGAAATGCATAGATATACACACACACACACACACTCTCACACACACACACACACACACACACGCGCACCTGCATTCTGCCATCTGGTGATTCTCAAGAGAAACATCGAAGTGTTTTGTCTCGTCTCTGACATTCAACACGGTGAAAGTCCAAATCTAAACCATTAGACAGCAATTAGACAAACAGCTCGGATTGCAGTGGTAGCGAAAAAGACGAGACACCACTTGGACACCATCAATACCTTGAAATCTAGTCATCAAATATTGTTTGCCATAACCAGGAATGTTTGAAAAGATACATCTGCATTTTGATTTTAGCCAAACTTATAAAATTGCATTTTTTTTTGCTTTTGTCAAAAGGAGTCGATTCAAGGTTTGAAGGACATTTTTTTTGTCTTCAAGGCATTTTTATGGTTTGAACCCATCCATCACTCTGCAGAGGAGGAACCAATCAATTTCAGTATCTCAAAATCGACAAAATTATTTGCAGTGAAAAGCTGAGCACATTTGAGGTTGTCAAATTTTGAATTGAGCAATAATCTTTGGGAAGAATCCATCCACATTCTGCCACTTTTCCTGCTCAGGGTCACGTGAACGCTGCAGCCCAGACGTTAAGCGGGACGCGTGTTCACCCTTGTCTTGATTCTGTTTTTGTTGAGATTGGATTTGGGTTCCTACTTTTTTTACTACTTTACCGCTACTTTGTAAGCTGTGTGGATATGTGGTGGATGTCATCGTATCTCATTCATAAATATTACAACAGTGTGCATCGAACCCTTTGAATCATTGTCGGAATCAATCCACTGAATGCATTATCATAATTAACACGCAAACGCGATCCTTGCGAAGTTGGCACGTTGTGTTCGACATTACTAAAAAAACGAATACAATGATTTGCAAATCATGTCCATTGAATTGAATCCACGACAAAGACAAGACCTGCCTCTCATTATAAAAGTGTGGCGTGTTATGAATAGGGGACCCTGGATTGGTAAATCAACCCCCTTCCCCGACCTTGGTACAGCGATGTGGGCTGTTTGCGCTCGACAGGGGCCATCAGAGTGGAAGACAGTCTTCAAGTGCCCGCTTCAGGGCCGAGATCTGTGATCTCCCTGCCCAACTTTACATGATCCGCCCATGGGGGTCAGCTTGCAGTTCTTTCTAAATGTACTTTGCACATTTCGATCACTTGCAGGGACTCCAGCAAACCGGCCCGCCATGTCAAGGACTGATCGGCAAGGGGATGGGAGGACCCGTTGCGTTTGACCGCACAAGCAAGTTGGCTGTGTTCACGCCCACAACGGTGCAAACCGCCGGTTATACTTTGTGTCGCTCGGCCGATGGCACAGCTAGACTGCATTTTGCATCAGACCTACGCCGGGTGCGAATTTAGAGCCCATCGTGTGAAAGGACTTGACCAAGAAAAATGTAACTAATCGCTTACTCGATACAATATCTCGTGGCAGATTACAGTTGGTGTTATTACTGTGTTATTACTGTGTCTTGAGCGTTAATGGTTGTCCAACTGTAAATGCCCCCTGTGATTGAGCAGTTGTCGCCCGCCTCTCGCCAACAAGTCAGCCGGGATAAGCTGCAGCTCCCTGCAGCCGTGAACAAGATAAGAGCCGTAGAAAATGGATGAATTGAGGGATGTTAATGGTGGGGTCAAATCATAGCGACCCTGTACAGGGAACGGGAGTAAAGTGACAATTTCACTTGTGAATTAAAAGAAGCCAGAAGACGCAGGAGGTTTCCTGTGACAAATGGGCCGAGGCGTACTTAGTGAATGTCTCTTGATAACATGAACCGGACTCCCTTTTAGGTGATACTTGACTTAATTGAGTGTGAAACCTTTGTCGCGATGGAGATCGAGGGATGCGTAAAGAGAAGAGATCGGTGGTGGAGGACGAAGGAGAGGACAGCGGAGAGAGCGGCAGGAGAGGAGAGAACATTCGCCGAAGATGGCGCTTGATGTGAATGAGTGCCGCTCAACAGATAGAGTGGCCCTATAGGCAGGTACCCTCCAAATGAACCTCCACCCCTCCCCTCGTATTAACCCCCATCCCCTGCACCCCCAGTAGAGTGAACCCCACCACTCTGTCATGCCATTACCTCCCTGTCTCTTTCATTATCTGCTGTGAACTCCGGCTAACCTCGCCGCGGCCATTCTTTATGTCACGGCTTGCAACGTGAGCTGTGATTTAGGCCCATCCAGTCCACCTAATTTGATTTCATCATCACGGGACGCAGCTCAAAGTATACGGGGGAGGCGGCTTGATGCCGCGGGAGCGGGTTTAGGGTAGAGACCAGAAGATGGAGGTGACGGTGGTGGAGGGTTTCGGAAGGAAGCCAGCTCCCAGGAGGGGGTCGAATTGGAAAGTGTTCCCCCGGATGACTTGAGGGAGCCGATGACATAATCAAGACCTTTGTTACACGGCCGTCATATTTGCCCTAAAACACGGATCCCTCTTAGCAGCCCCGATCGTCAGGCCGCATTCAGATGGGAGGCACACGACCAATCGGGCCGGCGGGGAGAAAGATTCATGAGGTCAGCGGACATATTGAAGTTGCCAGCGGTTACCGCCAGCGAGTTTAATGAGGAAACCGGCTTGGCTTACGTTGTCTGTTGGCCACACCGGCCAAGCGCAGTGATCGTGCTACCGCGACGTCCCTTTCCACGCAGAGATGTCTCCTTGCAAGATAATTAGAGGCGCCTCTTTGATCGGCTGTGTCGACTGCGTTCATGTCCACAATGATGCGAACCCTTTTTAAAATACGCCAGCTGGCGCACGGCTGCCTTACCGTGACTCGGATTTTATCCTTTCTTTTTTCGAGTCAATTTATTATGTATGCTGAGAGCAACGAGTCTCTGTGGTCATTTATCCAGTGGACAATTAGCCAATACGAAACATCAAGTGACGTACCGACCCACACGTCCTTCTGGATTTGACACAGGACATTGCAAGGTAGTCATCAACAATTAGGCAAGAAGAACGATGACAAAGCAAAGTGTGTCATTATCTTTCACTCGATATACCAATCGAAGTTACTCCCGCGGACGTGGCGTTTGGACTATCCCAATTCAAAGAGGGACGCGCGGACAAACGCAAATAGGTGTCATTTCCGCTTCTTACTTTCTGCCAACCATGTTATTCATGTCACTCTGATAAAGCAGTCGGTCCAAAGTGTGGCTTTGTGCTGCGTCCACGTTTGTTTATCTCTGCTTGTGTATTTGCGGTGGCGCCCGACGCCACACAGACAGGTACTTCCTGTACTCAAATGATAAAGATTCTTTGACGATAGAGCACATGCAACACACAAACCAATGTTCCGTTCAAAGGAGATAACCCCCGTTGTGTTTATCGGACCAAATATTTCGGGGGGAAAATTAACTTGACCCCCATGCAGTAATTATCCCAAAATTGGACATTTCGGACGATTTTGGACTGTTGGACAAATGGACACCACAGACAAAACAGTGAAAAATAACTCCACGAAGCTGAAATTTTGCATAGGATGTATATCTATGTCTTGGCCAATTCCCACTGAACATTTTGAGGGGTTGAAAGTGAAAAAAAATGAAAAGTGAAAAAGGTTGTTGCACATTGAAAGAGGGACATTTTTGGGACGTAATACCCTTCATGCAGCCGCGTAAAAATACTGCATGAGGGTTATTAATATTATGATTGGTACAAAATTTACTTTCATTGACTTCCAGAGAATTCGAGCCAATTTGGGATGATTCCCGACAAAAAAAAAAGTGGCATTGATCTTGCACCGATTCGTCCAAACTTGGGCTCATTTAATCGGTGTCACAATATATCCCCAATTTGGATACAGGGGTGGTTTGAAATTTTGGGTATCAAACTGAACCAACTTGGCGTAACCTCCAAAGCGGTACGATCTCAAGTTAACCTCGAAAGTCTCAGGATCTCAAGTTTTGGACAGGTGGGATTCTGATTTGGGTGACCATCTGACGTTGCTCACCGTGTTCCAAGGGAATGCTCAGGGACTTTTTGTGACTGCTCAGGCGCATGGAAAATGAGAGGGAACACGGCTCCCCTCGCCGCCGCCGCCGCCCCCCCCGCTCTCCTTACTGTGGTGTAAACACAGATTGTTAGGTTAAGGGTTAAAAGTGTTGTGCTTAGATTCTCTCAGCACTAATCTGATTTCTCGTCTCTTTGCGCGTCTATATTTATTTGGTTTTGTCAACACTCAGGTCTCCCTCTCTTGCGGTCTATGTCTCTCTGGCTAGCTCTCCTCTGCCAGCGTATTGATCGCTGCTAATGGATTGGCTCTGATTCCGGAGACGTCTAACATGCTTTCCTATCCTCTTATTTTCACCCGGGGAAATCAATGAGGAAAGGCCTGCAAATTTAGACAGGATCAGGTTTTCAGGAATTTACAGCCAAACGCACCCCGCCGCTGTTTATGAGGGGAGACGGTTAATGCGTGTTTGGATGTAGGTGAGCTACAGGCGAGAAGATGTTGTGCGGTTAAAAAAAAAAAAAAAAAAACTGTTTGCGGTGATTTTGTGGTGAACTCAGGCTGGTATTGATCCATTGCTGGGGACTTGATTGAGATTATGTGATGTGATTGCTTTTCCTGGCTGCCTTATTGGACCCCCCCAAAAATATTTGGATACCGCCGCTATTTTTGACACCTTTGACATTTTAATTATTGTGAGGCATTGAAGACAGTGGAGAGATCACATCACCGAGCAGAGGTGGGTATTCCGTCAGCACTCACGGAAGGTCCGTCAGTCCGTCACTGACGGACTCCCATTTTTCCGACGAATGACGACTGACGATGGACTAAGCACTGACCCATGTGGATTTTCGTTTCGTTTGGTTCGAATTGAAATAACGACGGCCTGACGATGACGGTCGGGTGCCCAGGCCGCTGAAAAATGACGGACCGGCAACATTTTGTATTTAGCACTGCCACTTATTTGACGACATAAGAGCCAACTTCAGTCCACCTTTATCTATGTGCTTCTTGTGCAAAAAAAAAAAAAAAAAAAAGAATAAGAATAAGATTTTGGGTGTGCATTTTGGGTTAAGTTTGAATCTAAATTATAACATTCATGGTGAACACAAACACAGTCCAACCCGATCTATTGTCGAACATATAAGACACACACACACACACCAACAAAATCACGTGGCGGGTATTTCAACAAAGATGGAGGTCTCTGCTGCTCAAACAATGGCCGAAACCGTTTTGAATATGAGAAGGCAATCAATGACTAACGAGGAGTTTGGAGTGTGTTCGTGTGTGGGCGCATGCGTGTGTGTGTGTGTGCGTGTGTGTGTGTGTGTGTGCAAGACAGGGCAGAAGAGCCCAGCAAGGTTTGAAACTCTATCCTGGGGCCAGATCATTTATAAATGGCAGGATATTGATGACTCCGGTGTGTGTGCGGCAGAAGGATTACGGCTCCCCCTTGAAGTGTGTGTTTGGAGGTGGGAAGATATCAATGTGCTCCCTGCCTCTTCACGCAGCCGAGCAAATTGGAGAAGTTGTCGGGAGTCACAACACAAGGGGCCAGCCGGCTCATGAAGTGGGTTGCAGGCAGGATGGCGCTCAGTTGAGAAGATGAGCTTTGGGAAGGAGAATTAGTGCGCGATCGTGGAGAGGCAGGGAGACTTGATGACCTTCCTTGCATTCTGTGGAAAACTGACTTTTCTAATTCATTTTCGATTACCGTATTTTTCGGAGTATAAGTCGCAGTTTTTTTCATAGTTTGGCCGGGGGGTGCGACTTATACAGTGAAACTCCTCTACAACGAAACCTACATGGGCGAAAATACCCCCTAGTGTGAAAAAATCTTCATGCATGTGTGTGTGCATGTGTGTGTGTGTGTGTGTGTGTGTTTACGTCTGAGATCAAATTTGCTACAGTGAAAAACCCCCTGTTGTGAAGAATTTCTTGCTGCAAACATGATTTCACGTTGTAGAGGAGTTTCACTGTACTCTGGAGCGACTTATGTGTGAAATGGTTAACACATTGTACACATCACATGTTATTTTTTACATGAAACCGCAAGAGGGTGCTCTCGGCATGTTGATACTTTCCACATTGGCGGTAACTGAGAAAAGCAACTGACGATGACTCTGACGTAAGCGACGTAGAAGAGGAAGCGCTGCATCTCCGACCTCTGGAGTTGGCGGAGTTGTTTAAAAGTGACACCGAGCATGACGATTTCATTGGATTTCGGGATTTGGAGTGACGCTGATGGTTTGGTAAATATGTTAGCAAGTTCTTTGTGCTATAGTTGTCTAAATAACTCTTAATATGTTACGTGAACATAGCAGGCATATTCACAGTTCGTTGTTTAAGCATCATGTAACGTTAGCATATCGTACACTTCTTCAGCCTGTTGTTCTCTAGTTTTATTTTTAATTTTAAATTGCCTTTCAAGATGACATGTATGTTTTTGGTGTTGGATTTTATCAAATACATTTTCCCCCAAAAATGCGACTTATACTCCAGTGCGACTTACAGTATACATGTTTTTTCCTTCTTAATTATGCTTTTTTTGGCGGGTGTGATTTGTAATCCGGAGTGACGTATAATCCGAAAAATACGGTAAATGCATTTTACAGATGACAGCACATTCCAAAATTATGCAAACGTGACTGATCAAAAGATGACCCGATGTATTGTTGCTTTCATCCGGTGGTTGCAGGCTAATCACAAGCGACGAAATCGCAAATGTTTACGTGGGCGGGCTGTGCAAACTCTGCTGGCATTTTCACGCATTGCATTTGATCACGACATGTTCAAATGTTTCAACGGGTTTCCGGCATTGGCTTGTTTTTGACGACATACCGCACACAACGGCTTCCTCCTGCACGTCGCTAGGGGAGGAACTTCTCTTGTCCAAATAGCTTCATCTTCAAAATTCACGGCTGCCCGTCAGCTGCGTGTGCTGCTGTACGTTTTGGTCAATTTGTGACTGTTACTTTCTGTAGGTTGCCAGCGGAAACCCGAATGGCACTCTTCGAATTGATGCTTACGCCACACCAAACGCTTGGAAATAAACCCGACTATTTAGCCTTGAATCATCTGTGAGTAACCAAGACTGATTCAGCATCGTACGTCAACAATGCACACTAGACTAATGTAATAAGGATAGTGGGACCCTTTTAGGCTAAGTAGTGGGTGAAATGGAGAGGATGGAGGTTTGTTCATGCCTAGCGGGCTGCTTTCAAGCCCCCCCCCCCCCCCCACCCCCCCAACCCTTTGCCCCTTTCACTCTCACTCTCCCACACAGCTACACAGTGGCTGCTGCTTTGTCCTGTTGCACAAACATTCCCACAGAAAAGAGGCCGAAAACCATTTACTTTCTCTCCTCCCACTAAATACCTACCCCACTTGCCACCCCCCCCCCCCCCCCCGTCAGCGGTTGGGTCAGAAAAGGGTGCCCCGCCTCACTTTCTCCCTCCTTGTCTTCACCCTGATTTCCCTCCCCCAATTTCACACAAACACACACACGCACACACACACAAGGATACAAACATAAACGCACATACAAAATGAACCCACCCGGTCAACAGCTGTACATGAGGTGACAAATTGGGGTCTTTGTGCGCTTAAAGGGGGGTGGGGGGAACCCCTACTTTGTGCACACATACATTGAGCCGTCCGCCTCTATTGTAGACGAAAGTTCCATGGCTTGGCGGACAATGCACGTTGCTCCTGATGTTTAAGAGGAGAAATATGGTGCTGCCTTTGTGGGAGGTAGAGAGCTTCAGTTCATTGAGAGATTGATATAGTGACGGGCAGATTAATGGGGCGAAGGACAGCGTTTTCAGAGATGGGCACAGAAAGGAGAGAGAGGAAAATAGCTGCAGGGATTGGAAAAGTAAAAAAAAAATCAAATAAAATCAAGTCAATGCCGGAGAACTCATGGCATCGTGTGAGCCGGCTGTCATGAACTGTCATGGAGGCGGAGGTGCCCAAAAAACAGGCAGGACGTACATTGCAAATGGCACATTATTCTTCTCAGCTCGAGCCATTCGAATTAGTTTTAATATCTTCCTTTGCAGTAAAACTATACAAAAGCTTTCAACTTCGATACTTGTAGCAATCTTTTCAATGAGTGAAAGACATGGTCATGGAAATGAAGTGGATGATGTTAGTCAGACAGAAATCGACAACTCCCACCCCAACATTAAAACACAAAAATAAGTCTCAACCAAGCTCGTAAAAAAGCCCAGAATAGGCCCTCGCTCTCACCACAGTCATCATTACACCACTGGCCCGTCAGAATTGAAGTTTTAATTTCACAGGAATAGTAACACATTGTGGAACATTGTTCATTATATTAACAGGAGTTGGTAATCTCACGTACCAGACATGTGTCTCCTTTTTTTTTTTTTAGAAGCACTATAAATATGAAGTCTGACCCTTCCAATGCAAAAAAAAAAAAAAAATCTTGATGTAAGACAAACAGATCTGTCCTGACTCACCACAGGTTTGCAAACGCAAGAACAGGCGTGTGATTGTTCACACAAACAGATATGGAAGCTGCCGAAACCCATGAATGCACCCAAGATTATGTCTGCCAAAAATATTTGCATAGATGCAAATAGATGAATGTGGCACAAGGATTTTTTTTTATTTTATTTGTCACACCCTGAGACAAAAACAAGATGGCTGATTTTGTGTCTCTAAATGGTGCAAAGCAGTGACAGTGTCGCGCTCTTGTGATCTTTTTTTGGGGGGTCAGGGTGACACATTATCTAGTCATTATTGCAATTTGGAATCTTTGGACTCCAATGTCTGACATGGAGCCAGTCACAAGAAGGAGTCATGCCAGCAGTTGCATCCGTTCATTGCTGTGCAGTGTGACTATTGGCGCTGGCTGGGTCTTATGTCCCGGGTCTTAAAAAACTGTGTGATATATTTGTTTGCTGCTTTCACCAACACCTCCAATTCCATCACTTCAAACTTCATTTGACGCTTGCTGCGCTCTCCCAAATGTTTACTGGTGAAAACCATCAGAGCGACATCAAGCGTGAAACCCTCCTATTCAATGTGGTGGACTCCAACCACATTTTCCACCCGTTATCTGTCAAGTAAACATGCAATTTAGCATCTGCTATTTGGGATCTCACCAGAAGATGGCAATCTCCGTCGATCACGTGAAACACAAAAACAGAGCGCACAACCCGAACACACAATTTAGCACCCACAATTTGAGATCTTATCGGATCAGACGATTTGTGTTTGACCTTCGGAGTGAGATAGACTGCCGTTACAATCCTGCTCTGTGTTTCCGTGACACTTTGTCCCATCCTTCATTTTGGGATTAGAAAAATTGATTTAAAAAAAAAAAAAGACTTTTCAAATCAATTATGGACCAGCATCACGTAAAGTCCTGAAACTCAGGATGCTCGAAAACACATATGCATGTGGTGGTGGGCTGACCCCCGGGGTGAAACAGCCAAGCGTTTGACAGACTCCACCTCTTCACTTGTTAACTTGCTAATTAGACCTCACAGTCACTTCAGGGGACCGGACAATAGACTGCTGGCTGAGGATCGCGCATGCAGCAGCAACGCCCCCCCCCCCCCTGTAACACACACACACAGACACACATTAACCCAAAAAGCTAACAACCCCCCATATACACTCTACCAATGTGACCACCTGCCCCCGCATTTGTACTCCAAGTGCGTTCACTGACTGCGTGTGCTTCTATGTGCAGCACAAGTTGGTCATTTGAGGTTTGGTTGTTGTGTGTGTGTGTGTGGGGGGGGGGGGGGGGGTCAGGTTGCTGCGGTAACAGGGGTAGAGAGGCAGGATTGATATGTAAGGTGAATGATGTGGTTCCTGCTCTCTATATGCTTCTCTATATAATCGTTGTGTGTGTGTGTGTGGGGGGGGGGGGTGTCTGTGCGAGCGTTTGACGTGTACATGTGTATGGTGGCTGCATGTGTGCGTGTTTGCCTAGTGGTCTCCAGATCGGGGCTAAACGGGGTTAAACATCTATGTTAGAGTCCCTTTCTCCGAGTTGTGTCATTAGCCCGCAGCTTAGAGGGCTATTACTGACACAGCTGCTGCTTGCTGGGTAAACACACACATGCACGCACTCTGTGGTATAGCAAGCTGCCCACCGGGATTGTGCACGCTGTCTGTTTGTGAAACACCCTTGCCAAATATCACAAGGCTAAAAAACAGAGCATGTCCAACTGGCATCGCGTTGCTGCCTATGTGCTTGTGCATGTGTGGGTATTTGTGCGCGAAAGAGCTCGTGGGCAAAATTCACCAACTCGAACAACAGAATGTCATCTTTGTGTTGATTCATTCACCATACACATTTAATATAACCCTCACATGCACACATATTGATAACCTACATCAGGATGCTTCTTTATTACTCTTTAGGCATGACAAAAATAACCACCATCATTTTTTGAAAACATGTATTTTTCAAGGAGTTGGTGACACGTCCACAAAGATGTTCAAATGCATGTTGTAAATTATTGTAAATCCCAAAAACATTCGAGTTTGATCTATAATTCAGCTATCACTTCAAACTGTCATTGGAACGATAACTATGCATTCTGTAAAAATATATTACATTTGGATTGCGCCACAGTTTTCTGGTCACGTTTTGTATTTTTTTTTCATGGAAGTAGTGTTTTGGTTTCTACTAATATCCACGGTTTGTTCTAGACAGGTTTTGTGTCCACTTGTCCTTTTGAGACAAGCTATTTTCCTTTATCTGTCCCTTGCCTTTTGCAAGCGTTTTTGGTACCTCTCCTTTTATCCTATAACTTGCATCATCAGTTTACTTTGCAGATCTTGGGATCTTTTTTTTTTTTTGTCCAAAATATTTGTTGCCATTACTTTTCTCAGAGTCTTCCTTTTGTAGAGTCCGATTTCATCCAGATCTTTACGGACATCATGGCAATTCTGAGGTATTGATGGGAAAGCGGAGCAATATTGAAACGTTTGATAAATATTTGATGTTCTGACATTTTGTGTCTATTCTTGTATTAGCCAAAATAAAAATAATCCTATATATATATATATATATATATATATATATATATACAGTGAAACTCCTCTACAATGAAATCATGTTTGCAGCAAGACATTTTTCACAACAGGGGGTTTTTCACTGTCGCAAATTTGATCTCAGACATAAACACACGCACACACATGCATGAAGATTTTTTCACACTAGGGGGTATTTTCGCCCATGTAGGTTTCGTTGTGGAGGAGTTTCACTGTATATTATAAATTGGCCTCATATAATATGTTTGTGACTCTTTTTAGCCTCTGAGCATCTGGGATCACCATGGGTAGTCTGTGTGTTAAATAAATGAATGGTGCGTTTGGCCCATGTGCTAACCATGTTAGAATAACATGCGCAGATCTGGCCCCACCGGACCGCACTGAAGCCTGACGCAGGGCTCTTCCGCAAGTTCGCTCCCTCGGGTGAAAGCCCGGGCTCCATTCAGGGCCTTGTATATTTTTCCCTGGCCGCCTCTTTGTTTTCGCTAAGCTTAGATCAAAGTCTCTCCGCCGTTCCCATCCAGCCAGTCTGTTTTTTCATCAGAGCCACCAAGGTTGAGAGAAGAATGGATGCTGTGGAAGGTGTAAAGTGTTTGTGTATCAATCTGAAACAACTGGCTACAGTTCTGAGGGTTGTGGCTTTCATGATAGCATGGAGGAGAAGAAGACAAGATAAACAGTCGGAAAAAAATGGTGCAGGCTGACCAGTTTTCCAGTCATTCGGTCAGATTTGATGGCACTGGAACAGAGGACCCAGAAAGGGTGAGGTAGCCCCCCCCACCCCCACCCAAAATATATAAATAAATAAATCCGAAATAGAGTTCAGAATCTGAAAAAAATGTTTCAAGGCATTGGCTGGTATGTCGGCCTGCTCCGCTCTTTTACGAACGTGCATCAAAAGCCAATTTCACCATCGTGCGGAGCCTCGATGAAATCTTTGAGTCTGCCCAAAATGTACCATCTTGTCATCCCTTCCCATTAGCATGTGTGTTTTTGTCTGACTGCGTGGCTGCCAAGCTCATGAGGCACGGCTTATTGGAACAGGGGCCCGTTCCAACCACAACATGAGCTTGTATCATTTCTAATTACATTTTGGTCTACTGTGCTGCACTCCGTAAACAGATTTTGCCCATTGAAAGAAGCAGCAGAGTGAACTGCTCATCCGGCTGTCCAAATACATGATATCTCTCTATTGGTGGTTGAACAACACGCACACACACACGCATGCACGCGCACGCACACACTTAGATGTTTTGGTTTCTCGACCTTCTTCCGACAAGCCGCTTGCGTCAGTCACCCCACGTCTATCCCTCCCCTCCTTTCGTCTTTTACTGACTTTGGCTGGCATCTGTTGAGCTGCTAAAGAGAAAAGGAATATGCACGCACACACGTGTTTGTGTGTGTGAATGTGTCGGTCCTGCCGGGTTGAATTTGAACAAGCCGATGCCTGTTCTGCCCCGGTGGCCTATGAAATGAGAAAGGCAGCCACTGTGTTGCAGACCTCCACTGATAAATCTACCAGGGTTACCCCTCCGTGTGTGAATCCGTGTTGGTGTCTGCGTGCGTTCGCTGCATATGCATATGTGCGCACGTGTGTAACTCGCGCGTCTGCGAACGGTGATCGCCCGTGTTTGCGTCTTGAACTTGTAACGCTCGAATAGCGATTTGGTTCGACACACAGACACTTCAAAGTCTGTGCGGATAACGTGGACGTGCCCGTGGCCCCATGTGGTGTAATCTCGTATCATCGCTTCAAATGCGTGACATTAAAACACAGCGCGGTGGATTCTCTTCTGCAGAAATTGCTTTTCATGCTCCTTCTTATTTTCTCTCATTTCCATCCATGTGCACATATTTGTCCCCGGAGGATTGGAGGTCATGTTACTGATCTATGGAGCGTTCAAAGATAACAAACCGGGGCTGAGTGCAATGTCGAGTGGGCATGCACATGACAGTAAGGCCAGATATCAAAGACATGAAGTCACTTGTAATGCACCACTTTGACCAGAAATCATATATGCAGTCAAACCTGCTTACCTACATAAGGCATCTCTACGTTCTAACGGTAGTTCGTTGTACCCATTTCCAACAAAATGGCCGCCAACTACGATGTAGAATACAATATGAACATTTACAGATGTAATAACGTAATACAGCTGACGCATATCAATTACAAATACAGTCAAACCTCGGTTTTCGTCCATAATCCGTTCCAGAACGTTGTTCGAAAACCTAAATTGTTCGAAAACCGAAACCACACTCTTTTTAAAATAAAAAGGTTTATTGAACACGTCTGCTCACAATGGAAAGCAACACGAGGGAGCGTCACTTCCTCATCTACCCGAGAAAGCGTCACTTCCTCGTGTGAGGAAGGCGAGAGGAGTCAAATGGTGCATTCAAGTGCGCTCAGTTTGTTCGAGAACCGAAATTTGTTTCTCATCCGAGGCATAAAAAACTCAACATTTTTGGTCAAAAACCAAATTGGTCGAGAACCGAGACATTCGAAAACCAAGGTTTGACTGTACGTGGAAACAGTATGAAGAAGAAAAGATTCTACGAGACATGAAACAAACAACTCTCGCGCTCCCGCTTCATCTCAGAAAACATTCAGTGCCTTCCCCAGTTCAGTGTGTGCCGAAGCCGTCGTCGATCATCTTTCAGTCTGTTAGCCTCGAACTCTACCATGATTTTGCTGCCATGACGGATGATTGTCAAAACCGTCGGTGTTCGTTGTAAGCAAATGGAAAACGAATCACGTGAAATCGGGACGTTGACATGTGAACGTTACGCTATAAGGGTGACAACGGAAACGGGGTACGTTAAAAAGAGTTTTAGCCGTGTATATAAATTTGGGGGGAAATGATGCAGATGATCATCTGGACTGCAATCTAGAATCTAGAGCACGGGCCAAGGAATAACCGATGATTAAACTGATTTTCATTGTCTGAGTCACTGTCTACCCCTGCGGAGTTATCATGGCACCGCCTGTGTTTATCGTCCTCCATGAATCAGGAAATGCTGTACACAAACATCAACGCAGTGCCCAGTGATCATTTCCAGCTTGAAGGAACCACACAAACTCAATGAAATACTCAACACGGACAATAGCACGTTGATTTAAAAAAAAAATTTTTTTTTGTAAATGAGTGATCAAACATCATCACTACATGAGTGAGCATCTCCGTTGCATTTTGCATTTGGAGTGCAAAAAAGGGGATGTATCAGTGATCCATTGTGGGATGGAATTTGCAGACAAAATTCTTGGCGGCGCGCATTCACCGGCGTGAATTATAAACCAGTGTGTCGTCGCCACGGCATTTTTAAACGTCGCTGGAGCGACTCCACCGCGGCATGAGGAATTCCACGACCGCAGTGCCTCTCAGCGAGGGGCTCGTTCAACCAAGCAAATATTGTCATGCGCACATACAAACAAATAATGAATGCACATTGCCGGCGCGGATCAGACAGCCCTCTCATGGTCTCTCGTACACAAGGCAAAGGGGAGAGATGGTAAGCGAGACATTTTTTTATGAGCACGGCCCGCTTCCTAGCCTGCCATAATTCAACTCTTAAATAACCGTGTGCATGTATGCGCGTGTGTGTGTGTGTGTGTACGTGTGTGTGTGTGTGTGTGTGTGTGTGTGTGTGTGTGAACGTGTAAAACACAGCCTCAGACATTATCCTCAAGTCGTGACAGCTGTAATTGTGGAGCACAATAAAATGGCTGCAGGGTGACACCTCTAACCACCTTCTATTAACACACACTTACACCATCCCCCATTCCCTCCTGAGCTCTCATTCATGCGCGTGCACACACACACACACACACACACACACACACACACACACCCGCGAACACCCACACACTCACAGCAAGATGGTTTCGCCGTGGCCAAACAGGAGAATGCCATCTCCCGGCCCATCAAAGCTGAGTGCTTTCAGCAGGTCCCACTAATGTGTGTACGTTGATGTCTTGATTATATGCGTCAAGATATACTTTTAGTATTCAACAGATACTCGAGTTAAGTGTGCAAAAGAGAAAAAAAAAAAGTGCAGATTGTGGGGCTGCTGATATAGTTTCCCCATTTCCATCCTTTGTTATTGCTTCGAGTGGGTCAAAATTCGGTTTTCTTATTTTTTTATTGTCTTGATGCGGTTGTTGTAAAATCTTGATTCAAAATTTGGGGGACTGGAGTTGAATCTGCGACAAAAAGCAGAAAAGTAGAAAATATGGATTTGGAGACAATGGCGCACTCGAGCAGTCATGACTTTATTCACACTGCCAGAGAAAGGTGACGAACAGTGCTTGGTATTGTAGCTATCTTTCGCAATGCTATATTCCCTCTAAAAAGATGAACAAAAATAAAATAAATTAAAATTAGTGGTCGACTCGTTCGCACATCCATAATGGAACACATAAAATTGTCAGTAGGTGTGATGGTGAATGCCAATAGTTGTTTGTCAATGTGTGCCCTGTGAGTGGCTGGCAACCATTGGAGGGGGGGGGGGGGGGGATCTCGCCTCCTGGCCGAAGACGGCTGGAATGGGCTCCGGCACGCCCGCGAACCTTGTGAGGAGAATGCATGGTTCATGGATGGATGTATAAATGAAGTTGACTCTAAACAGCAACCACATTAAAAAGCATATTGGCCCAATAAAAAAAAAACACAAAAAAAACCTCGCTGATAGTGTCAATTGAAGATCATTATTGCCTCCGTAAAAAGTGATTTTCATTGGATGTCATTGGATTATGCAGGAGCACCTAAGAGTTTACGGGCGCACACACACACACACACACACACACACACACACACACACACACACACACACACACACACGGCGGTGCCCATCCACACAGCACTAATCTGTGGAGCCAATAAGCAAGCAAAGTCTTCAGCTGTGAACAAAGGGCAGCTAGGCTATTATAGATCCTTCCTCTTCTCTCGTCTCATAAAATCACTTTTTGCTTTCAGGATCACAAGCGCCCCCCCCCCCGCCCCCCCACCGCCCCCCCCCCCCAAAACAAACCCTCCACCCGTATGAACTCTGGGAAAGGTATCAACACGTTGAAACCTTCCCGATTCAATTGGCCTCTCATCCTCCTTTCTCTGCCTTGCTCTCGGTGCCTTCAGGTTGTCACAGCACATGTCAGGCCTTAATGCTTTCCAATCTTCTCCCCAACACACACTGTCGCCTTTCATTTACAGGCCTGCTGACAGGGATGACCACCATCTGCACTCCTTCATCCTACCCGCTCTTCTCTTCACCAACGTCTGCCTCGCCTGTGCTCACAAGTCATTAGCTCTCCTTTGAACCATTTGCCATCTTTCGGGATTCGCTCCAAGGTACGCGTTCAGATCTTGTGGATTTTTTCCTTCCGGTAAGCGTCCACTCATTTTCCCCACCGTGCTCACCGATGCTCCAAACAAATCCAATGCTCTTTGTAGTTGCGGACCTGCCTCCTCGTCTGTTTGTCCCTCCCGCTGTTTTCACTTTAACAGCTTTCTATCTATTTGTCTCAGTGTCAGCGTTGGACACTTCAGGCCGCCACTTTAGCTCCCTATCCCCATTGTGCTTTCCCAGCCTGCCACGCTGGGTTTGCAATTGCCCAACAAGAGTAAAACACTAGTTGCCCGGCATCAATCACACCTCACGCACGCACACGCATGCACGGACGGGTACGTCTCGAGAGAGAGAAAGACAGAGAGGGAGGGACGATAGGGCGGGCTTCCAATTTCACCCCCCCCCCCCTCCCCTCCAACAATTGAACAACAGAATAACAATCTAAAATGAGAATATGCCGTGGCGTAATGGCGCCTGATATCCAAGAGAAAACACACTGCAGAAAGCTAACAATAAAATATATTAGAATGGGGGTGGGTGGGGGGGGGGGGGGGAAGCATTTCTCCCACAGCAAGTCACAATTTATTCCGCCAACCGTTTGTGATCTTTCAATGTCCCTAACATAAACACGACTGCTATTCCTTCCTGGTTACTGCTTCTTTTATTGATCGGCGGATTCTGTTGATTTCAACTTGCAAAACAGTGTCAGAAGGGGCACACCGATTAGCTTGAGTCGCGCACACGTCTGATGTTGAGTTAATTTGCTCACGGCTCGAAGTCTGGTCTGTCTCTGTGCGGCCCGCTCCCAAATAGGCCGAAGCCCGGTACCAGTCCGCGGACCGGTGGTTGGGGACCCCCAGTGTACACCATTGCCCTATACCCAGGAACACACACAAATGAGCACACTTAAAAATATATACATGTGTGTGTGTGTGTGTGTGTGTGTGTGTGTGTTTGTGTGTGTGTGAGAGAGAGAGAAAAAGAGAGAGAGAGAGAGACGGTGGCTCTGCCTTGCCCATTAAATCAGTCCTGTGCTAATTGGTAGGAACAACAGCAACACTTTGGCAGTATATAATGTTTTATGTCGGTTTCTTTATCACCATCTTTTAATGTTTGCTGCCATACGCGTGAGGTGGTCTTCCCGGCTTTATGTCTATGTTCCGCTCGAGTGTGTGTATATCCTGGATGATGATCCTAATGAGACGACGATGATGATGAGGGGGGACTGGAAATGCACAGAGGCACAACAGTACGATAAGCTTCTTAACGATGATCGCTCTCCTCCGTGTGTGTGTGTGTGTGTGTGTGTGTGTGTGTGCGTGTGTGTGTGTGTGATTGGGCGTACGCATGTGGAGTGAGTGCGTCCCTCTCTCGCCTCTTCACAAGCGAAACACAATCAACGCGGCTCTCATTTGCTATCAGTAATTAGAATGCTAATTAGCCCCTGGGAGCTAACGGGAACTAGTGTATTACAAGGGCTTGATTAGGGCTGTGATATTCCTACGGGAGGGATTTCGACTTGCGCGCTATTGGCTGAAACACCTGTCAGTTCAGACCTCCATCCAGTTGGGTGTGATTACCACTGATTAGATTGAATTAGTCAGCGGGGTAAGATTTACAGAGCCGCAGCCCAGATCCAACTCTCGATCGTGAGATGTTGCAGAGATGTGTACGTTTCTGGAAGATGAGGAACCTCAAATACAATTCTTCGCAGTTGTCTTTCAATTAAAAATCTCCCTGTCATGTATGCGGTATATTTGAATACTTGAGGCACTGTTTATTCATATGTATGAAGTGAGAAGTATTTTCACCATCTCACCCCACGACCAAGTCTGAGTGCAGAGAAGAACCACAATGAGCCAAATATTTGAGAGCCATGCTTTGTCTGGTCCCTCCCCTCTGACCTACGAGAGATGCTCTGGGTGACCCCACCGGGGGCGAAAGCACCTGACAACTTAGCTCACAGGATCATTGGAACACAAACGGTAAGGAGGACATGTTTAATTTGGGGGATTGCTAATTTTTTTTTTTTTCCTTTCGGTATGCATTCCGCACTCCGGGCCGTATTATTCTTTGCGCCGCACAGATTCCTAAGGACATAATTAAACACACATATGTTAAAATGAATATCATATCAGATGTAATTTTCTCCTCCATTCAGCCATCAACACGAGACCCTGTGAGGCGACGCACTCGGCATAACTCATGCGTGAAGGCAGAGGCCGGCAGACACTCACGTACACTTTGCAGACGGATCACCTTCCATTGGAATAAGACACGTCAGCGTGATGTCATTGCAAGGGGAACATACCAAGTGCTGACTGATGACGAGCAATGTTACAGTCTAATACAAATCGGTGTGTGCGTGTGTGTGTGTGTGTGTGTGTGTCTGGATGTGTGTGCATGCTTTGTACCTTTTTGTCTTCAGGACACACTAACTGAATTCTGACGACACACTCCTGATCCATTATGTAGCTGCTTAACACGCTCTCTCGCTCTCTCTCACCCCCCCCCCCCCACACACACACACACACACAAACACTGCCAGTCAATTCCTTTTTCGCATCAAAACTCTTGAATATTTCAGAAGACCTTCCTTATTCCATGACTGCCTTACTAAAAATTGTGTTTTAGCGTATGTGTGTATGTACGTGTGTGTGTGTGT
Source organism: Hippocampus abdominalis (assembly GCA_018466805.1). Lineage (NCBI taxonomy): Eukaryota > Metazoa > Chordata > Actinopteri > Syngnathiformes > Syngnathidae > Hippocampus > Hippocampus abdominalis. The sequence continues at coordinate 10,164,679 of CM031708.1, forward strand.
GTGTGTGTGTGTGTGTGTGTGTGCGCACGTGTGTGTGTGTGTGTTTGAATACTCTTACTGTATTCAAGAGCATGGAAACAGGCTCCTTAAGAAGGGAGAAAAGAAATCCATCTCGGCTGGGGCGGGGGGGGGGGGGGTGTCAAAATGCGAGAAAAAATACTGGATGGGATGAAATGCTTCAGGCAAAGGAAAGTGGAAGACAAGAAAAAGAATGAGGCTTAGGGTTGATAGGCTGATGTGTGTGGCTCCAGAACAACCTCACCACAACCATCAACACTTCCTGTAAGTGTGTCCATTTTGAAAAAAATAAATTATATATATATATATATATAGATATATATATATATATATATATATCCCTCGGGTGGTGTTCATATATATATAGATATATATATATAGATACTGTATATATAAAAAAAATTCACAACCAGTAAGACATCTCTTTTAAAAAAAAATATCAAAAATGAATGAATAAAAGAAAACAGAAAGCGAGAGAAGTATGTAAGTATGCTAATGTGTGTTTTTGACAAGCTTCTCACACTGTTACATATTTAATTTCTTGCCAGTCCTGCATATAGACCACTCATTTAAAAACGTCTCACTCACACGCGCGTGCACATGCCCCCCCCCCCCTACACACACACACACACACACACACACACACACACACACACACGCTGGTTCCTGACTTGTGGGAGAAAACATCATCATTGTTGTCCCCCAGACAACTGATCAGTGATCAGATATGACTGTTGTCCCTTCAAGGAATTACACACATCAAGTGCGTGGATGTAAACAAAGTGTACGCTGCAAGTGTGATACAGGAATAACTTCACTGAAGAAAGCTATCAGTTCACATGTGTCTGGTTGATATTGTGCCTCTAATGATTCTGATTAGCTTTTGCTATAAGAACTTTTTTTTTCCTTTGGCATTGTGCTTGCAGGTGTAATCATCTATTGGGATAGAAGGAACTCCCTAACAAACCTTTTTTTTTTTTTTGGCATTCCGTGTGGAGAAAATACAGAAGAGAAAAATAATGATTGTAGGAAGAAACGCAATTACGTCTGGAAAGGGACAGTGACTATGCCATCAGTGATCTTTGAGGATATCTGCAATAGCTAAGTGGCTCGACTCAACTTCGGGCCGAGCCTTGGAAGAAGGTTCACACCGGCGCACGTCTGACTAAGCGCGAGAGTCCGTACGTGTGAGAACGAGCGCAGTAGCAAAGAGCTCTTACAATTAAAGCTGAGTGTGAGGCTTTCAGGCAGGCCAGGCTGATCTTCTGTAACCAAGCCCCTGTTGAGTGGCCTGGGACCATTTTAACAACCAGCCACACAAGTTGAGGCCATTTCTCATGGTGACTTCATAAAAGTCTGAACCCAACCCCCCACCCTCCATCCGAACCCCCCTGCCCACACTTGACGCTTAAACTCCCTCTGTTCCCCTCCTTTGCGAATGTCAAGCTCAACCAAATCCGAGCAGACAAACTTTAATAAGAACAAGAAATTCAAATGATTACTTTTAGTTCAAGAAAAATATTTTTTTTTTCATGAATGTAAGACCTCAAGTGATTTCTTTTCTCTAATCCCCAAAAATATAGACGAAAATGAGAAGAAAAGCTGGGACACCGCAGGGGCGGACACCCTCCATATATTATCGAATCATGAGCGAGGTGACTTATAACAGCAGTATGAGGAAGAAAAAAATAATAATAATACAACACATGTGTCCGTTAAAAAGTGAAGCCTACCACTGCTCAACTGCTCCTTGTAGACCAATAAAAAGCAAATGCTAGATGGAGCCATAGAAAGGGAGAGAGAGGAAGGCGGAGGACGCAAGCACAGCCAACAACTCATCAAGAATATGATCAAGTGAGGCGGGACACAGATGGGAGAGCAGGAACAACACCGAGATGCTCATTAGGAGATAATGAGGAGCTGCGATTATTCCGCTAACATATGAGACTTGCGATGATGGAGAATAGCGGAGGATGCCCGCGCTGTTGTTTCCATTTCCATGTGGCTGGTGAAGCGCCTTGAGCACCAGAGGCCACCTCCTGCTAACGGCTCCCGCTTGGGTTGTAAATTCGATTCCCTAAACAGGAGCGACGGGAAGTGGTGCGCGAAGACGGAGCGACGGGTGAAAAACAAGGCGCCGACGGATGGAGGGCTTGGTCGGCGGGTCGCGAGGCGCCGCCGCTTGACGGGTATCTCGATTGCTCAGCCGATTGATATATCGGCGGATGCGTTGTCGGCTCGGAAGGGCTGGGCGGGTTTTGGGGGGGGTCGTGGTCAGTCAGATCCGGTTGACGGACAGATGTGGAGAAAGGTGAAAATGTCGGCGACCGCTCTGGTTTGACCATTAGCGGCGGCCCGGCGAGTCGTTGGAGCGACGGGCCTCGGAGGGGCAGCGTGCAGAAGCGAACGGCTTCGTCTTTTGCTCGGGCCGATGGCTTCCCCAGATGGCCGCGGGTCAAGCGGGAAGTCGGAAGTCAGGGTCAGCCAACGAAAATGAGACGTTGCTTTTCCCACTGACCTGTGACAACATCCTGTCGGGGAAAACAGACCGACACGCCGGGTGTGTCTTTTTCACAACCTCTTTGTGGCATGTTTTCCTTTTTGGATGTTGGGTGGAGGTTGTCAACACACTTAGAAACAAACTAACACAAAAAAACACAAAGCTTCTAATAATGAGGGCTAAAACAATAATAAGTTGGAACACCACATTCTAGAATGAAAGGAAGGACAATTTTCACATAAGAAATACTTTGCCGAATTGCCCAACTCAAACTTTTTCGCCTTGAAAGTTTGGCTTCACTCGACATTTTTCTTCCGACACGCCAAAACCACCTGCACGGAATCACTGGTCTCGTATGGCGTCGCAAATGCACATTTAGCCTTTGCTTCTTGTTCTTTATGACCCAGAAAAGCAGCCCGGGATCCCATTAACAGGCCTGACGGCATTTTTAAAAAAAACGTTTTAATTAAATTCGGCGTGTCCAGTCAAAATGAAACAAAATGAACAGTGAAGTAATCCTGACAGTGCGCCATTCAACGGAGCATCAACTAAAACGAAGTGAGACAAACGAAGGTGTTTTTCTGTCAATGGATTCCCCTCCTGTTTCTTTCCTCCCTCTGTTTCAAGCAACGTTATTAACCCCCATGCAGTAATAATCCCAAAATTGGACATTTCGGACACTTTGGACGATTTTGGACTGTTGGACAAATGGACACCACAGACAAAACAGTGAAAAAATAACTCCACAAAGCTGAAATTTTGCATAGGATATATATCTATGTCTTGGCCAATTCCCACTGAACATTTTGAGGGGTTGAAAGTGAAACAAAATTCAAAGTGAAAAAAGTTGTTGCACATTGGAAGAGGGACATTTTTGGGACGTAATACCCTTCATGCAGCCGCTTAAAAATGCATGAGGGTTGAATCTCGTCAAGTAAAGTTGACCCGGGGCGACAAAATGGGTGTGCCCCTAAAGGTACAAGGATTTCATTTTTTTTTTTTTTTACAAGTGTAGATCAGCAATTTGCAAACGGGGCGCCGGTTGCCTCCAATGTGCGTCGAGAGATCATCACGGCAATGCGGGAAATGATCTAAAAGCCCAAAGACTTCTTGAAATGGGTGCCTCGGTTCAATCAAGCCTGGGCAGACGCCAGTGTAGATAAATACAGCGGCACAATACCAGAAATAGTTTTGAGTTCGCCACATCGCTTTTGGAATGCGTGTGTCCATCTGTGTGCTCAGAATGGCATCTTTCCTGGAGCCACGTTCTTTCGCTCGCTCGATTTCATTCCGCCTTTGAGCCTCTTCCTTGGCTGACTTTGAACCAAGATCAGAGGCGGCAATTTTTTTCTTTTTTTTTTTGCTCAAATGCTTCATTTCACTTTTTCCCCATTTACGTAGTTCTGTAGTCCAGATCGTTTTTTTTTTTTTTCTTCTTCTTTCAGGATTGCAACAAAACGCTTGCATAGGAATGAATACTGTCGTGCCGCCGGAGCGAACCAAAGGCAATCGCTTGACGAGACGTGTGAACGCACGGGCTGTTGAAATCCCATTTCAAGGAATTACAATAAACAGGCCAATCTGTCATTTGTCAGTGTTGGTCTTTCTTAGTGCGTCTTTAAGCAAAATGAAAGAGCAAAAAACAAACAAACAAACAAACAAACTGCTAGCATTTACACCTGACAGGAGCCATCTCAATTGGCACGTGCAAAACGAACAGACACATCCACGTGCACGCAGAGGGGAAAACAGGCAGTGGGTTACAAACAGGCCGTCCAACAACCAGAGCAATTTTCTGTAAATTTCACCATTTAAAAAAAAAACAAAAAAAAAAACGTTTTAAAGGACACACATTGATGTACACACACACACAGACAAGGTTGGTTGTATATATTGTGCAGCTATCATATAGTTGCTGTCAAGGCCCCCCACCAATTATGACCATTAGAAGTCCCATCATGTCACGAGTTGTCCCTGCTGCGCCAGCCCACACACACCTCCCTCTCCAGAGACCAGAACCTATAATCCAAACTCACTTTGCTCCCATCACAAAGACACACACGCGCGCACGCAAAAACACAATCGCGCGTGCGCGCTAACACTCGCAAAATGCTTCATCTATTCTGGCTTTCTTCCACATAATTTTTTGACGCAGGCAAATTGACATTCTGAGGTATGAATAACAGAAAGTTTTATCAATGTCTGGACAAAGTGTCCGAGGGCATGTCAAATATCCAGCAAACCCGCCTTCTTGTGTTCAACATCCGACGACTACCGTTGTTATTTTTAAATAGTGTTTCGTCTGCTATATCGTTTTCATCTGCGGTCTCCTCTTGCTCATCTGCCATCTGTGCGGTTCGAGCACTTTTGGCGCCATTTGCATCGACGAAATGGCCATTGCAGTTAAAAGTGGGGCGGGTGGCTACGCAAAGAGATGAGCTCCACAGACGACGATTGATGTTCGAGTACACTTCCTCTGTAGCATCAGACAGGGGTGGGGGGGGGGGGGGGTGTTTATTTTAAGGGGGTGCAGGAAGCTATTAGCTCGGCAGTCACTGTGCGGAGAGGATGTAGCCACCTGTTTCAGTTAACAAGTAGCTTTCAGTTTACGAGTTGGGGTTGTTGGTTTCCAATGGAGACAGACGACGTATGCTGGTATTCTGCTGTGGAAGACGACCGCTTTCCGCAGCTGTGTTGTCACATCACTACGGAGCCCCAGACATGAAAATTGGAGGAAAAAAAAAAAATGTATGCACAAGGAAAGACTTTGTGTGGGTTTTTGAAGGCACTGATTAGGTCAGTGAGAAGCGGGTGTGTGAAGGTGCGCTTGATTGGTGTACCCTCTTATCCAATAAGGGATCAGTGCTACTTCAAGTGCACGCCGACACTATTTTGTGCACACCAAATAGTCATTGGTGCGCACAAATAAGTAGTTAGTGTGCACAAATTAGTAGCTTGTGCACACAAATTCTTATTTTTTTTTTTTTGTCTGGACCTCTGAGCGTCACAACATTGAAATGAATTAAAACATTTGCTCCCAAAGTAGCATCGAAAAGCATTTAAATCCTGAAACTCCTCCCAGTTACCTATTAACTGCAAACATGATCTTGATATCTTAGCAAAGTAGATTGCGTCACAAAACTGGCACTGCGACCCGTTGGGTGATGTCACGCTCTTCTCTCTCTCTCTCTTTCACACCCACACACACACATACACACCCACACACACACGCTTACACAGTCATGCACATGTTCATTGCCTGTTTTACTGCAGTGGTCTAAGCCATATTTTTGGGAGGCAGGCTGGTCCTGCTGAGCCAAGCTCCAACACTTCCCTCTGCCTAAGTATTTCCACAGAGGAGATCCAAATTGGGGATTGGTAATATTTGATTCGGCTTTTAAACTTTTCTTGGGTGTGTCAGTGAAACATGTAAAAAAAAAAAAAAAATGCTTGTCATAAAGCTTAAACAGTATTGCCGTTAGAGTTTGACATTTCTCAGAAAGAAAAAAAAAACAGTCCTCATTTAGGTTTTAAGCCTTCAAGAGGATAGGACTGAAAAAAATGTCTCGCTAAAAATAAAACAAAATGAAATCAAAGCTGTCCTAAGCAAAACAAAGAAACATGCACACACACACACGTACACAGGTGCAGCACCATGCAGGGTCCAAGTGTGTGTTATTAGGCCTATCAGGGACACTCTGGAAGGATTAGAGGACAGTTAAAGGGAGAAGGCTCACGCACGCACACACACACACACACACACACACACACACACACACACACACACACACAACCTGAGAGCCTACCAGTGGGTTGTCTACACACCACTGGACATCAAATCATTACTCATGTGTGTGTATCTAGTCATGCACTAGTATCTGGTGTATCATACTGTGAGCACTGAGCATATCAGTGCACCACTGAGACCCATTCAGACCAAATTCAGCGCACACACACACACACACTTACACACACACACACACACACACACACACACGTCATTTATTTATATATATTTGACGGCAACTGATGTTTTAAACGCAGTGTGCATCTTTACAGCACTACTAGACTGAGCAAAGGCATCACTGTAACGCCATTTTGGGGGAAAACTTTGAACCGGCAGGCGCATGTAAATGAGAAGAGAAAACAAAATCCAAATTCACGCGACAAGCACTTTGCAACTTTTTTGTCTCCGCGGCTTTGAATTCCACTTCCACAGATGGCCCTTTAAATCTCGAGGAGGAGTGTCTCCCGACTAACATATGCACTGACAGTCTGTCTCTCTATTCATCCCTTCTTTTCGGTTACACCTGCCTTGTGGGACATCCCCAGCCAGAGAGCGACGCGGTTGGAGAGGGACGGAGGAAACGAGGGTGGCCGCAGCAGGATTTCAAACCAGTCAGGCAGCCAGTCGGTCAATGGCTTGCCCAAGAAGAGGACACAAAAGAAGTTCATGTGGGTGGCTCTCTTCAAGAATGGCGTTTTGTGTGTTTGGGAGCTGGTGGTGTGTATGTGTGCAGGGGTGTGGGTGTGGAAGGGGGGGGGGGGGTACTCCCCTTTTTCAGAGGTAGGGGTAGTGGGGGGTGGGGGGGGGGGTCAATGGGCCAGAGGGTGCATTAAGCTCCCTTAGAGAGAGCCGAGCACAGTCACCAACCCAAAGAGCTGGTCATTTCGCTGTTTTGACTGAGCGATTGAGTAACGGGGGAGGGAGAGCTTTAACGGGGGGGTCTGTTTCTCTAACTCTGGTGACAATTTCCTCCGTTTTTCTTCTGCAACTATTTTTTTTCACTTCTCCAGAGGTTTTTTTTTTTTTCCCCGCCATTGTTAATACGGTCGAGGCTGCACCAGATCTGGTCTGGCCCGGTGGGGTGAAGCACTTTAAGGCCAAACTATAAGCCCCCCCAACCCTGGCTTTCATTATCACCAAGAACTGTTGGAGCTGTTCAAATTCGACTGAGAGATTTATTTATTTTTTTGAGGATTCCAACGCTCACCAAAAGAAAAGCAGAATTGAGTTTTATTTGACTTGCAAAGTCAACAATTTTTCAGGTTAACCAGCAGCTTCACTGCAGGCCTTATTCATATATCTAAAAACAAAACAAAAAAAAACCCCTCAAGTTTAATGCAAGCAAATTGTATGGCGCATCAATGAGAGGACAAGAGAAAAAGGGAAAGCCGAGGGATTGAAAAGGATAAAAGCTGTCTCCACTTTAAAGTGGATTAGGGCAACACAGCGCTGAAACAATAGGAGGTGAACCAAATCAAATTAGGCCTTCTGAAGCATCAAACAAGAAAGGCCAATGGCTGGGCTCCCTCTCTTGCTAAGCTGTTGACTCAGTGTAAATGATAGCCACGGCCGGCCCGTTTCTCTTTGGCTCAGACTCGTTTCCGCCGGTTTGGTCGGAACGTGTTCGACAGTATCTTGGAGTGGCGTTGATTTGTCAACGTCGCAGTCACTACATTCGCAAAGGCAGAATATTTTCAGAACTCGCATCGTACTTGATGCAGTTTGGTTTGAGAGAAAGATTCCATCGAAGTGCACGTTTGGAGTGGATTCAGCATCCGAGACATTTTCATGTATTCCACGTCATCACTTGAGTGCGACGTTTTCAGATGATTTTTGTCTCGCCCATTTTGTGACGCACTTTACACAAAAGCTTCATGACTCCACTTAACTTTGGGGGTCCCGCCACACAAGCAACGGTGAGGAGCGGCCTTGCCGAAATAGTTTCATTTTAGGAAGTTAAGCCCAAGTCATGGCCGGCCATCGTTGTTTAACTTCTTTAATTTGCAAACCAAAGTCGAGATGGAAAAGCTGAACTCTGATTGGCTGCTGGCTGACGTTCACAGCCGGTCACCTATTTTTTATTTTTTTTTGCGTCTGTCTCTTGAAGTGGTCCGGCACCAAGTGACCGCGGACCAGTTCTCGGGGCCCACCGCGAAGTCCGTGGCTTTCTGACGCTCGCCACCTCTCACGGTTCCCAGTGAAGGAGACGGATACCCCAGTGGCGATGCATGTTCCATTGTTCACGCTCTGCCTCCAATTTGCTCTCCACATTCTGCGGCCTCGGCCGAGACGTTACGCCGGCTTAAGGGACAAATCGCTAACACAAAAAGGAAGAGAAAGGGAAGAGAGAGGTGGGGAGGGGTGAGGGGAAAAAAGAGATGGAGAGATGAGAGCGGAGGGTTTGGGTGGGGGAGGGGGAGGGAGGCGGTGAGGCGGGGGGGGGGGGGGGTTCAACCCTCTTCACAGCAATGCAATTATGGTGCGCATTTGAAGCCAGTCGGGGTTTGTGGGCAGCCGCTCGGCTTCTTTCCCTCCCCGTCCCTCTCTGTACTTTGGCGGCGAAGCTAATAGCCATAGCCGCAGCAATTTCTACGGTACATGACATTAACATGGTGGCGTGTCACCGACAAAGGGAGCCTTTCAAAGGGACTTAGAAAAGAGCAGTGCTTTCGCCTGGTTAAGTAGGCCTCAACCTGCCAAGCCGGGAAGACACACAGACAGCTAGTGTGTTTATTACTCAGCCACCTACGGAGAAGCAAGCGAAGCCGGCGTGCGCGGGAGAGAGGAAAATAGGCATGAGCAGACTGAGCGTTACAGTAAACGCAACGCTTTGCCTCGACATCAAAGTTTAAAAAAAAAAAAAAATTATGTTAAAATGGAGCTATTAAATTGCTCTGCAAGCGTGTGGGACACTCTAACAGACGCCCATTTCAAATTTGTCATGCAGCAGCAGGGAGTTGGGGGAAATCTGAGTGGCGCCGAACACAATTTCTTTCTTCCATGGGTCTTGCGATGGAAACGAAATTTCATCCCGCGCTACACGATGCTAATCTCACACGTAAAGCTGTTTAAATATGTCTGAAACATTTCAGGCTTTATTAGCCGCACCTTAAAATACTTTTGTCTTTTCAATTTATGTCGCCAATTTTGCTGTGTGTGTGTGTGTGTGTGTGAGGTGAAAACAGGGGCAGATGAGCAGAAGGCAGAGTTGGTCAGTGGTTGAGGGTTTGACACAAAAGCCATTTCAGAAAGAGAAAAGTTAAGGACACAAAGAGAGAATGAAACGAAGGAGCAAAACGGCTGCCTGGACACAAGGAGGAGGAGGAGGAGAAGGAGGAGGAGGGCGAGGAAGGAGGAGGCGGATGGGGCGAGCCGTCCAAAAGCAGGAGTAAACTCCCACATTCAGACGCACACATAACAAGGGAACCCCTGCTCCATTGTAAGGACCATCTGTGGCCTGAAATGGATGAGAGTGCCCGCCGTATGTGTGTGTGTGCGTGTGTGTGTGTGTGTGGGGGGGGGCTGGGGCGCGCAAAAAAATCTTTCATTTCTTCAAAATATTTTTTCAAGAAGGTGGAAGGAAGTCAGGTAGATGAATGTGTTTTTTTTCCCACATGGAATTTAACTCATAAAATATGGATGCATGTTTTTAACATGCGTGCGTGTGCGCGCTTCCGTGTGCGTGTGTTGGTGACACAAACTAAATGACACGGGGCTCGGGCCGGACAGACACCGTCGTTTTGGAAACAAAACAAGCCTGCAACGTGCCAATTGGTGAAACCCAGAGTGTCGTGAGGCCTGGCGGACATTTTAAGATACTTTTGAAAATGCAAAAAAAAACAACAAAACCAAACAAAACTTTACTATAAAGCTTTCAGTCTCAGTTGTCCTCAATTGTTGTGTACCAAATAATCTGTTCTTGTAAATGCGTTACCGTTTTAGCTTCACAAATAGTCCTTTAAAAAAATATAGACAGTTCAGCTTGAAAATAACGATTGAAGAAACTTGATGATGTCATACGAATCACCGTTTGTACAAAGATGAATAATCAATATCGAAAATCACCATGAATATACTGCTACATTTCATTTTGACCGAATTCTGCCCCACCTTTCAGCCACCGTGTGCCCCCTCTGCTCCCCCCCCCCTCCTCTCCGGATTGAATGCCTCCAATGTACCCCCCCCCCCCACCTCCATCCCCTATCCATGTCAATTAATTAAGTGCACGCTTTTCTTTAGCCACGCACGTCAATTAGCATGAGATAAATATGCATTAGTGGAATGATCTTGTCTTGTCAATTAGCGGCACCCACCCCTGCAACCCTGTCCTGGTGTTAATGCTAATTTGCATCATGAGTGCTTTTAAATGCGTGTTAATTAGGAACCAGGTATGAGCTTAGACCTCGAGATGCGACTCGAAGAACGTGCTCAAGTGCTTTCTTTACGTGTGGAAGGAGCTTGGCTCTTTTGAATGAGGAGCAGAAAATATATTTGGGAGCGACCCGCACAGGCAAATGCCTCATTTGATCAAACTGTGGATGAATATATTCTGAATTCAAAACATCCAGTTAATGTTTTTTTTGTTGCATGTCGATCCCCCCCCAACAGTGGTTTTTGGTTGAAATTAAACACAATGAGTGCAAATGCAAGAAGCGTAAATATGGCATCAGTGTTTACAGGACAGGTGACGCCGCTATGGATCAACATTGATATGATCCGTATTGGGATGGATCCGCCCACCGCCGATGCCGGTGGCCTTCTGCAAACTTGCAGCAAGGTAATCAAATAATGGGCCTCAAAGTCGATTTTCTCTAATAGGCACGAGGGCAATTCCAACGATAGACTTCGTAAGCGTTACATCACTCACAGAGCACTCTGACAAGCCATTTACTGACAACGAATTACCTCACCGCCCATAAAAAACGAAACTAATGTGAAATATCATATATTTTAATCAACTTGGTGGCTGGCGCCAATGCGTTGCTCTTCTTCAAAGATTTGGAACAAGGTCGGAGAGTTTGGTGGCGGGCCTTAATTAAATGACCATGGGGCCGTGTTTGATTTGCGCCCATTAAAACCCGAAAAAAGTGCCACGCGAGGTTAACGACTTGGAGAAAAGTGCGCTGCAAGTATTTTAATGATGTGTGGTCGGTGCTTTATTGTCCAAAACTAAATCTAGTCGAGTGATTTTTTTTTTTGTTCTTTGGGTGCGTGGTGACCTTAAATCAGAAGAGCTCTGAAGGAGACACGGTTTCATTTCGTGTTTCTGTCAAAGTCCGCGCCGAGACGGAGAAAAGGATGGATTGGGTGTCTGCACTTAATGCGTCCTCTCGTACATATGCACTGGCGCAACACGGAGGTCTCCCAACAAGAACTTACTCATAACGTCATCAATTATCCCCCTCCGAAACAAAATCGTTTTTTTTTTTTCTTTTTACAAAATGACCCGATACCACAAGGATACAAATGGAGGAACCATGACGGCAGTGGATTTCAATGTTTGCATTTCTCGATTCTAATGGCGGGTGTTCAATGAGTTGCTTGTGAGTGGCTGCGAACGTTTTCTCGACCATCTTTCAATATTTGATGTTCATTTTTGCGTCGGGCCTTGATATTTTTTAGCGGAGACTATCGGAGCTTCAAGAGAGGGAATCAAACTCCCGACCTCCGGTATTGCCACGAGGCACAACATTGCAATACAGTCAAACCTCGGTTTTCGAACGTGTCGGTTCTCGTCCAATTCGGTTTTCGACCAAAAATTTTGAGTTTTTTATGCCTCGGATGACGAACAAATTTGGGTTCTCGAACAAACTGAGCGCACTTGAATGCACCATTTGACTCCTCTCGCCTTCCTTACACGAGGAAATGACGCTTCAATTTCTGGTTGTATGGCAGTCGTTTAAAGTGGGGGAAAAAAAACATTAAAAAGTCAAAGAAAAAGGAAAACACTTCAAAGTATCAATACAGAATCTTTCCCATGTGAACTGTGCTGAACTCTCGTGAGATACGCCGAAGACAGAAAGATTTGTTACGGTTGACAACATGACACGACTGCAGTTTTTTGTGGGACTTTGTTTTTCCAGGAAAAAAAAACCCAAACAGTTCGGAATTGTACTTTAAGGAGCATCCAATCCAGATGATACACAGTGTTTTGAGCATCGCCGTTTATTAAGCGGAGCCCAAAACCCCCCCAACAAAAACAAACAAAATGATATGCTACACGCGCCTATCGTCGTGTATTAAATATGTGGTATTAAAAGGAGGGCGGAGGGGGCGCACAATTCTTTCCTTCCCGAAAAACAAGTGTCATCATAATTTTCAGCAAATGCTGCCTGACACTTTTGGTACTATAGTTAATTTTTTTATGACATCAGGATGTGCGCATGTGGCTTTGCATAAAGCACAATGCAAATGTTGAGTAACGCATCATCCAGATTTACAACGCCGGCTTCCCCGGAGGAATCGACACATCAGCGTTGGGGCCATGAGAAGAAATGACTTGTTACTCTTGGGCTTGCTGAATTCTTTGCATTCCATATCTTATCTTGTTGGGGTGGGGGTGGGGGGGGATGTAAATGCTTTTTTTTTTTGCACACATGGGGAAATGCATTCTCAGCTCACAAACACACAGGCTGTAAAAGATTGATTTGGATTTAATGGCACATGTTTGCGCTATCCCAAGTTAAGGATTGCTTAGCGACTAAAACTTGTCAGTGGAGCACTAAAATTCTCTCACGTACCAAAAGCCTGAATGGTCCAGAGAGGAACTGCTGTGCACTGTGTGTGTGTGTGTATGTGTGTGTGTGTGTGTGCTTGTTGCTATGAGGCCTCTTGTTTCTTGACCTCTGAAGCTCTTCCTCTTGGGCCTAAGCTGACAGGACCCCCCATCTTCTCTGTCCTCCTCTCCATCAATTATCATTTGTCCATCTTGAGCATGCATCATCTGCCTCAACTTCATGACTGCACTCACTCAAAATGCAAATTTAAAGTCCGCCATTTTTCTTGATGAGCAACTTGTCGCTTTGGGTGCGTGCATGAGTGTATGTGCGCGCGCGTGTGTGTGTGTGTGTGTGTGTGTGTGTGTGTGTGTGTGTGTGTGTGTGTGTTGGGAGAACAAGGGCTCGGTGACAGCAATTCACATGAAGGAAAGCACTTGGTCAGCATTCCATTTTAGAACCAAAGACCGTTAAGTGACACGGGACTTTCAGCAAACAATGTGGCGCAGTTTAGTGGCCAAGTGGCCGAACCAATCATGATTTTACCCCACACCACCCAAAAAAAATGTAAAAACCAAGCGCTCCTTCCCTCAAACACCACAGACCTCTAAGCGGCTTGAATAATAAGCGGGACACTTTAAGTGTGAAAACTCCAAAACGATGGGGAAACTCTGAGGTATGCAGCGGACAAAGCGGAGTGGATGTGTTAGTGTGTCCGTGTGGGTGGGAGGTTTGCCTGACGGAGGTTGAATGCCACCACCTAGTAGGCCGTGAAATCAGAAACCCTTGCCAACAAGACAGCCACCCCAACACCCGCCATCGCTCATTGTGTGTGTGTGTGTGTGTGTGTGTGTGGTAGGGCCCCTCCAGGGAAAATGCAGTCATGCAAGGTATCATCCTGAACCTCCTCCTGCCATCTCTGGCACTCCTCCTGCTCAATGTCCATCCTTCATGAGGTGGAAGAGCGCAAAAGTCAGCGTTGGGGCCCTGAACAGTCCCGCAATCTTCGTACTTCAGTCACGGATACTTCAAGTCAACATAACGCTGCACAATACACACACGAGCATGTGAAATTCAACATTGGAAATGATGCTTTTATCTCTGCACTGAAATCTGACCTTAAGAAGCCCTTTCACGCTCAAAAAGCCTCCCGTGATGTCGAATTCAAGTGATTGTGCAAGGGCGAGTGGGGCGCAATATCTCCAAAGTCATTGGCAGTTCCAGAAAATGCTTGATTTCAATTTTTTGTCGTTGAGGGCAGCCCAACCAGTTCTTAGCTGGAGGAAACAAGTACAGTTGAACCGCTTTTCAACGTACCCCGTTGACAACGTTTGCTCTAACCGCCGCTCTAACGTTCGGATTTCAAAGTGCCGATTTCACGTGATTCATTTTCCATTTTCCCGATTTTGCTCATAACGAACACCTTTGATAATATCAACGCCACAATTTTCTTTTCAGATTGCTTGATGATCTTCAGGACATTCAAGTGAGGGAAACGACACAAAAACGTAGACTTTTTCATGGCACCCTAAGTTTCATCGCAGCAGCCACGTGCAGATGCAAATGTCAATATTTAAAAAACGTGTGAAAGTTCTTCCATTTAATTTTTAAATCATGCACTAATTGAAAAGTGATCAGAAGACATAAACTTTGCATTTATTCCCCCCCAGTAGAAAACTTCCTGCACTCCCTTGAACCAGGTTGCCCCTTTTCTTCATGTTTTCGTTAGTGGGCCTATTTACTATGCCAGCAGAGACTTTTCCCCTCTTGTCTCACTTTCAGCTTTTGTCTGGGGTACTTAATAAAATTCGAAGTCTAGTCTGCATGTGTGCGATCTGTGAAAGAGCAAGAAAGCAAAAGAGAGAGAGAGACTTTCCCTTGTTTTGTGTGTGTCAACCTCTCGAAGGGGACTTCATGAAAGAGAATCCAATGATGTGTTTTGACCAAAGAAAGTCAGAGAATTTGTACTCACTGTAAGAAAAATAAGACCGATGCAGCTGATTTCACATCATACAAACGCCTCCATACAAATATCTCCGCTTGATTTATGATGACATTCATGTTTTGTTTTGTTTTGTTTTGTCCCCGCCCCTTTCATCCCCCCCCCCAACTATTCGGCAGCCATTGTTGTGGCAGCATGCAGGAATGCATATGCCGGTACATCAAAACAGTGCGACGTTTACTTTTGTGACAGTTCGACTTCCTTGGAAGACGAACGACTTTAGTCTTAATGAAACTTTCTTTCCCGGGATCAGAAATTAATCAAAGGTATTAAAGGAGGGAGGTATTAAAAGTTTAACCGGGGTAAACTAATTAATAATCCAATCAAAAATCCTCTGATGAAGATGTACTCGTCTGCATTAAGATGTCTTCGCACTCGTGCGTCTGGCCGAGTACCTCAAACCTGAACATTTGTTCAAGGGAAAGAAAGAAAGAAAGATAGAAAGAAAGACGGTAGGAAGGACGGGAAGGAAGGCAGAAAGAAATAAAGAAGAAAGGTCGGAAGGAAGGGATGGAAGGAAAGGAAGAAAGAAAGACAGAAAGACGGCAAAAAAGGAAAGAAAGGGTTTGGGGAAAGTGATCGATGAGGTCCGGCAGTAGGAATCGGAAGCTAAAGAGAAACATCGACGACAAATGATTGATCCATCTTTTGAATGACGGGGAGATGTTTGACCAACTTGAGCAGCCTTGGATTTCAATTCTGTTTTGCTTTATTTACCGTGAGATGAAAGATGCGATTTCATTTCCAGGGTCATCGTTTTCGCTGCGGAGATGAGTTTGAAAAGCCTTTCTGACCAGGATGCCGACTGCATTGCGCAGGTGGATAAAATAACCCGTGGAATTTAATCAGGAGACAAGACGGGAAAATCGCACTTACATTGACCCAAAATAAAATACTCCAAAAACCCAATCGTAAAATAAATCATCGGACGGCTATAACGTTTGAAAATTGTGGCTCCTCTTGCTCCTCGCGGCCGCTCCTCCTCTTGCTCACGCTCCCTCCCTCTGTTAAATTATTCAGGGCCACTTCTGCAGCATGCTTGATTAAGTTTTCATTTCTGCAAATTACCATTTGGAAATGCGCTGCGCTACTGAATCAAATCCCCGCGACAAACGGCGTGACTGTTTACCTGCTGTTAAACAGAGAGAGGCCGACGCGCAAAGAGAGACGAAGGCAGCATAAATCAGCGCATTGTAACTCATTTCGCTCCATTGTTGTCATCATTATGTATTGTGAGCCACTTTGTCAACAACGGGAATTTCGCTGACATTCCAGTCGAGCGTCTTGCGGCTACGTGGAAATGAAGAAGCCAAAAGGAGCATGCAGAGACCAAACGATACTGCGGCGGCGGCGGCTGTCGTCGTCTCTCATCCGAGTGTACGTGAAAACCTCCCGATGTACTTTGATTGGAACATCAATAGCTCCCATTAGGAGGAACAATAGAAGCGACTACAAACATTTTACACCCAGTTAACCCGCCGCCGCATTGGAGTCCCTTTTAGCATCCAATGCTAGAAACCTCCATTTGCGCTTAGACTTCACCTGTGATACAGAAATGTGGCCAATGATAGAAAAAATTTGCTGAATGTAAAAGCCGCTTCACTCTGTCCGTACTGATTTTTGCCTGGGCAAAAATAAAATTGTATCGACGGCTCAAAGTTCCACATTTGCATCCGCATACATGGGAGGAAAGCGGAATACCCGGAGAAAACCCACGCAGGCACAAGGAGAACATGCAAACTTCACACAAAAAGGCCCGGAGCCGGAATCGAACCCGCGCCCTCTGTACCGTGAGTACAGTTAAGTCATCAGTCAACGACCGCGCCCCCAAAACTCAGGTCAAATAAATAAAACCTCAGATTATCCGCCACCCCCCGTCTGCGGTCTGTGTCTGTTTTCAGCGTCACGCAGCAAGTCAAAGACTCGGCATTCAAATATTAATACCTGCTTCAGGATTTTTATAGCTTGACATCTGCGAGTGCCGGCCTGCGGCGCGTCGTGCAGGGCGCGCAGTTTGCTACCAAAGTCCATCCTGACTTTGCTCTGAATTGGGGGCGTGTGGCATAAGGGGCAGTTATGTAAATGGTGGTGCTCAGAACGATAAACATGCACGTTTACTACCTGGGGAAGACCGCGGGAGGTGTGAGCGTGCTGTGACGGCGCGCTGGAAGGTAAGGGGCACGTTGTTGTTTTGCGGGGGGGGGGGGGGATATCGTGTTATTAGGGAAGAGTCGGGGTCAAGACGGCGGCTGTGTGTAATGCATATGTTCATGCCTGAACGTGCTGTGGGTTGGAACCGTGCGGAACAAAGTCGCGTCTGAGGTCATCGAAGGCGGCAGGCACCGCCTTCTTGTGAATCGATTTTCATAAATTGTCCAGGAATGTTGAACGACTTTGGGACCGGATTCTGTAATTATCAACACCCGAATAAAAACCGCACACGTCTGGCTTTTCTTCTGCCCCAATCGGACTCATACTGGTTTTCATCATCAGATTTCCAAGGAGACGTTGAGAGATAGATCATCAACCATCGACCACAAAGCAGCCCTCCGTGGCTACAAAGGCCAAGATAAGAAAGGCTGCAGCCCATTTGCACGCACAACAAACACCTGTAGCTCGCAGATAAGACCCGCGCTTTCATGACTGAAACAAAAGGTTCTGATTTACAACTTTGGTTCACCGTCGGAAAATGTCCGCTGATTACGCTCCCACCGCGGCGGACGCGTGCGTATGAGACGTTGTTGATTTGTGTGCGCTCTCTGATGAAGGCAATTTGTCAGCGGAGGGGGGGGGGGGCGGCTACATTGGTGTCAGACGGTATCGCGATGGCCCGCATCTGTGTGTATTGTGAAAGCGTTGTGCAAAGAATGCGAGGCAGATTTACAACTGTCCGCCGCGGTGAAATAGCCGCCGGCCAAATGCGGCCAACTGACAATGGACGCTTAGATTAACATCTGCCTTCGAGCCTTCCTCTTGCCTCTTCCCCGCACATTTCTCTCAGATTGTTAAAATCAGGCTCCTAATTAGCGCTTGCAGAACCTGCTGATAAACGATCGGCTATCTTTCTTACTCGCGCTGAAGAAAGGGAGACGTTTATTTCCGTGATATTTGGTCTTTGCATTCGATATCTTGTTTGGACGTGTCTTGGCCTGTCATTATTTCTTTTTCATTTAAAACCACAAACCTTTCTTTTCGCACGTCTGTTAGCAACTTAGCGCGAGGACCAACGTTAGCGCGGCAAAAATGCGGCTTTTTTCTTTTGGCCCTTCCATCAAAGCATAATTTCAAAAATAATCAATGATACTGTACATGTAGAATGGTCTTAAACCTTTTAAATGAGAGAAGAAATCTCCTCTCTCTAAATGTATGAGGTATTGATGGATGGTTTAGGTATCAAAGTTTTGATTGTTGCTATCCGAGGAGATGTTAAAATGTACGGGGTAAGTTAAATTAAGATGAAACGATGGTCTATAGATCTCATCCCATCTCAAAGGTATATGCTAAGAGACAACATCTGCTTGGCACCTGTGAAAATTTGCTCATAAAGCAAAATACAGTCAAACCTCGGTTTTCGAACATCTCGGTTCTCGTCCAATTCGGTTCTCGAGCAAAAATTTCAATTTTTTTATGCCTCAGATGATGAACAAATTTCGGTTCTCGAACGAACTGAGTGCACTTGAATGCACCATTCGACTCCTCTCGCCTTCCTTCCACGAGGAGGAAGTGACGCTTCCTCGTGTTGCTTTCCATTGTGAGCAGACGTGTTCAGTCAACATTTTTATTTTAAAAAGAGCGTGGTTTCGGTTTTCGGACAATTTCGGTTTTCGAACAGTCTTCTGGGACGGATATGGACGAAAACCGAGGTTTGGCTGTAAAGCGATATAAAATTGTGTTTTACATGAGTTGGAGTTTGAAAGATGGATATAGAGAGAGAGAGAGAGAGAGAGAGAGAGAGAGAGAGAGAGAGAGAGAGCGAGAGAGAGAGAGGCCTTGCCTAACGTTTAACGGAAGCTCATTCCATATGGAGGGACCAGCAATAGAATAAATAATCAATCAACACAAAAAAAAATAATAATTACCTGGTGGTCCTTCTCTTAATGTCGCTTTTCCCTCCCACACTTACTGGAAAAAAAAGTGAAATTCTTGCTAAATGGTTCTAGATAGGCTGCGACTCCTCTCGGGTCATTCGACAACAAACAATTCCGAGAGCCATCAAGGGCGCCCGATGCCACCCTTGATTTCACAAAGCAAAAGTTGACTTTTTGCTTCATAAATATTTGATTTTGCTTCATTTCCTGCAGATTCATTTTATGATTTTTGCCGCCCATTACGACGCTTCCCGCCCCGGGCCGCGCGCCTCTTCTCTCTTTCAGCCCTTCTGTTTCTCTCCCGGCGCCGAGGCCGTAGATCTCCGTAACAGGCGCTATCTGCGGCCCCGAGCCCTAATGAGGCATCATAAGGAGAAGCGTTTGCAGCAGCCCGGCGCTGTCTTTTATTTGCCAAACCATATCTCTTCCACCTCGCCGTTCCCGACTGCCCTCTCCGCAGATCTCAATTGCTCCATCAGTCTACCTCGCGAGCCGTATCTCTCCCTCTCTCCTTCTCCCCTTTTCTTGCTCCCGCTTCCTTGTCGCAGCGTGCTTTATCTCTCTTCTCATTCAGCCATTGAGCTCCCCCTCTCCCTTTTCCCCGGCCGCGTCGGCTTGAATCATATCTGGCCGTCTACATATGCTAAAGCCTGTGTAATTACAGCAGCTCTTAAATAAAGACACGCTCCTAAAGCTGTCAACTGGAATCACAGCTAAACAAGGCGGGAGGGGCCTCCCGGCAGCTACAAAGCTGTCATACGCAGCTACGGATTTATCACCGTCAAGGATGAGGAGGGGGTGGGGGGGGGGGGGGCGAGGATGTGCTCGCAGACTGGCTCAGATAAATCTACCTTTAATTTTCATCAAAAAGGTGTGTGGGGAGAAAATAAAAATGCAGGAAAAATGACATTGATTTGCTCGTGGCCTAAACTATGCCGGTCACATTTGAAGGCCTGGTCGCACCAGATGTGAGGGTTTTTTAAAAAAAAATGTTTAATTTAAAAGACTTGTTTGCCGGTGAAATGGGGTGACGATATTCACTGGCCACAGAGTCAGGTAGGACATACTCGAGCCCTTTGGTAATTTTGCATGGAAGTGTATACAAATTGGTTTTACCCAGTCGATGTAAATGAGTTTAAACAACACAACATACAATTTTACCAAAATTGTAAAAGTATTACGGTCAAACCTCGGTTTTCGGACGTCTAGGTTCTCGACCAATTCGGTTTTTGACCAAAAATTCCGAGTTTTTTATGCCTCGGATGACGAACAAATTTTGGTTCTCGAACAAACTGAGCGCACTTGAATGCACCATTTGACTCCTCTCGCCTTCCTTACACCAGGAAGTGACGCTTTCTCGGGTGGACGAGGAAGTGACGCTTCCTTGTGTTGCTCTCCATTGTGAGCAGACGTGTTCAGTAAAAAAAAATATTTTAAAAAGAGCGTGGTTTCGGATTTCGAACAATTTCGGTTTTCGAACAATAAACATGAATTGGAATATTTCATATCACACAATTTTTATGCTTTGTCTTTGATTTAAAGATGACGATACGCAAAAATCTACAAAAATTGTAACACAAGAGAAGCTGCAGCTCCAAGACAGGAAGATTAAAACACTCATTAAACAAATAGTGAAGAAAGTCCACAAGATAAATCAATCATTTTGTCAAACTTTTGGTAGCAAACTTGCAACTTCTTTGTTTTTCTCCCTTAGCTTTTCAATGCGCTCTTATCTGCCGGCCTTCTCACATGATCTGAGATTTTGCTCTGGATTCCAGCCATCCATTTTCCGAACCGCTTGATCCTCGCTAGGGTCGCGGGGCGTGCTGGAGCCTATCCCAGCTGTCTTCGGGCAGTAGGCGGGGGACACCCTGAACCGGTTGCCAGCCCATCGCAGGGCACACAGAGACCAACAACCATTCGCGCTCACACTCACACCGCGAGACAATTTGGAGTGTCACTCTAGATTCCTCACAAGCATCTTATGAAATTCCCATGTTGCAACTCTCGCTCCCTATACAGTTGCCCCATCCTCCTCCAGTCTTCTACCATCACGCCCCCCCCCCTCCCTCCATTTGGTCTTGACTTCTGTAATTCATCAGCGCAAGCAGCAGTACAGATTGATCAGCCTCTAAAGGCAGTGCACTGTATGCTGCTGATGTAGCAGGAACCTCCACTGAATAGTGAGCAGCATCCGTGTGTGGGGGGGCGGGGGGGGGGGGGGGGTCTGAGCGGCACAGGGCCAAAGTGAAGGGGACGTTTTTTAAAATGTATTAATCGTCGTGGTAACATGGGAGGTGAGCGGCTGAGACAGGGCCCTTTTTTTTTTGTTAGTTTTTTTGCACGTGACATATGCAAGCGCATGCCGACACACACAGAAAAACACACAGCAAGTACTTTGTGCATAAAAAAAAAGTGAGAACGGTAAAACACACACACACAGCACCTAGAGGGGAATACAAAGTAATTTGCCAGTAACCAAGGAGCTCCTTCCATTGGTATTCACCGGGATTCCTTCTGATTAATAGCTCTCAACTGCAAACTTTATTTTCCTCTTCAAATTGTTTTTGTGTATGTTGTGTATGTGCTCAATTGCCTGCTAAATGTGGACTCTTCTGACGCATCGTCCCTGCTTTTCTTCCTGTTCATTTTTATGGTTTGTGTTTCCAAAGCGTGTCAGGTAAATATCGCTTTCATCGGCATGAATCACATTTGCATTCGCTCTGCAAGTCCACAGTTTTTTTCTTCACAAAAAAAAAAAAAAAACAACCACTGTCTGTTAAAAAAGAAACCTTAAACCAAAGTTTGAAGTAAACACGTGCACTGTTGCAATCTTTGTCTCAAATATGTCATGCATAAACACCGTTTACATATTGTAAACATGCTGGTACCCACATTCACGAACATTTCTTGGGGGGAGGGGTGCAAATCACGATTTTCAACGAAATACGAGCGATGGCCGCATGTTTATAAGAGGTCAAACTTTGGCGCTCCAGAGTAAGATGTGTGTGTGGTTGAGACATTTGCGGGGTTGCCGAGAAGATGACGCAAGAGGAGGTGGAGGGTGAAGGACGCAATTGCGTGCCGAGCAAAGCGGTGGAAGAAATTCCGGAAAGGAAAAAGGGATGAAGGCAATGGAGGAGAGGAAAGTGAGGGGCTAGAGAGAGTGGTGGAGAGGTGACAAGGCTTCGGGGACGGAGGCATGAATTATTCATCCACACTTGTGATGGACAGATTAGGGGGGGGGGGGGGAATGAAGAGGGACCGAGTGAGAGGTAGAACAGGGCCAGAGGAAGCGGCCAATGAAAGTGGTGGAAGGGGAGGAATAAAATGACTAACAGAAGAGGGGAAGAAGAGAAGAAGAAAGCAAGTCAAGGGTGGAGGGGCCACACACTGGAGCTCTTTGATCCTAACAAACCTCTCTCACCCTGACACCACCGTGCCATCTGGGGCCCACACGCCGTGCGTGTGTGTGTGTGCGTGCGTGCGTGCATGAGACACAGACACAGACAGAGAGAGGAGACAAAGGAGTGGAGATGCTATTGTGTCATTTCGATCCAAATTAAACGTACAGTTTCAGTTCCATAAAGATTAAGATGATCTGAAAATGTGCCAGGCTTTTAGTATCTTGTGTTTCTAAAGAACTCATTTTTAAAAATAAGTGCGCAATGTGACAACTTGGTATTTTATCGCAAGCGTGTGCACACATCGACCCCGAGTGGTGCCCCCGTGGTGCCTGTTTGGCCTTCATTCACCAATATTTGCCCCCCCAACCCCAAAAATTAATAGAAAAAACAAACGCTCTTACATAGCGAAATTAGTTCTATTGTCAATGACGTTTCAAATTCTGGATCCATGTGTGGCCGATTCCCGATAGAGCTGCACTTTTGCAGGTTAGTAAAAAGGTGACGCCTCCCGAGCTTTCAGGGCTTGCTGGATTTTTACCGAAGCAGCCAGCGCGCTCCGTTTCCAAGATGGTGGCGAGGTGGTGGCGCGGGTTTAAACCCCGAGTCGGTGGACGGTGTAGGAACACCATCAGTTACACATGTGCCCCTTTTTTTTAATTTGACCCTCAAAGGTCACTGCACACCCCCTGGTTAAATATATCTACTAGACTGAAGGACGAAAAATCCTTTGGTTCCAGCGGATTTACTGAATTTAGACATGCACATCGGTCGGGCATGATTGTTTCACGCACATTTTAATTTTGTTCATTTTGAGCTTCACTGAAGAGATGTCACAGTTCACTCTAAGCTGTCAAGACGACCGTCATAAAGGAGCAAAACACACACGTTACAGGCATTGACATTTGACAACTTCACTCAAGATCCCCACGAAGTCCATAAATCATTTCAATCCCGGACATCTTTCTTGACTTTCACATTTTTTTTTCTCCTTTCCCCATTTTGTCTTTCCCTTCCCGCGACTGACTCCGACGGCACCAAGCTTTCATTATCACAGCCGACACTTTTCAGCTTACGTGGCGCATGCATGTCAGCAGGAGCAGGGTCAGCATGCAGCCCGTCCGCTCCGCATTACACCGTGGCCCCGCCTCGCTGCAGACAACCGACTCGCCTTGTCGGGGTCCACCTCATGCTCCCCTCTGACTCACGCACGCTCACAAAGTGCCATTATGGGTTGGCCTGCGATCGGCTATTACCGGAGACCTTGCGCCGGGCTGCCGCGGCGGGTCCAAAGGCGTGACCCGGACAGCGCCTGATGCAAAGTCAGGGTTATTTTTGTTTGCCCTTTATTCGAAATGTGTCATAAAAGCCACAGTGGATATTATTTGTTGACATTGTTACTGCCACGGGTCATGTAAAATGTCCCTCATGTGATGCGCTTTTGTTGAAGTCAAATGGGGCATTTTATTGGCATGTTTAATGCACTAAAACACTTTCTTTTGAGTCGCTCTTTTAGCTTCAAATGGATTTTAAAATATGGCACGATATAATTTTGCGGAAGATAAAGCACTTTGAGCGCGTCGTCTCCGTAATACGATCCAACATATTCTGACAGGATTTGCTATTGTGTGAAACGAAGCACAGCACAGAAATGTTGAAGTACGCTTCTGCCCTAACTTTCATCCAATTCATTCTGCATTTTCTGCGAGCAAAATAAAGGGAGTGGGATGTCCGACTTGTTTTATACAGAGGAAGTTGTAATTCTGTGTTGCTGCTCGAATTCCAACAGGTGAAGGTAAGAATCCGTCTTCCCCATGGGAAATACAGTCAACCCTCGGTTTTCGAACGTCTCGGTTCTCGACCAATTCGGTTTTCGACCAAAAATGTCAAGTTTTTTATGCCTCGGATGACGAACAAATTTCGATTCTGGAACAAACTGAGCGCACTTGAATGCACCATTTGACTCCTATCGCCTTCCCTAGCGTGGTTTCGGTTTTCGAACAATTTCGGTTTTCAAACAGCCTTCTGGAACGGATTATGGACGAAAACCGAGGTTTGACTGTATTTGTATCTACAAAATAATCATTTGAAATAATCTGCCCCCCACCCCACCAAAAAAAAAAACTTTTCAACTGTGCTGGTAATATTTCAAGTCCCATTTTAACATCCTCCACCGCAAGCAGAGCTCCTAGCTCCACGCGTAGCCTTGATTGATCTTGTCCCCGAGGTCATTGGTGCCGTCACAGCGTCGTAGGAAAGTGAACGTGAGGCTTGCTGCGTTTCAAACGCAATTGTCATCCATAACGACGACGAAATGGAACGAAAGCGGTGAACTCTGTCACCTGCTGTTTCGTATTTTATTTTTTTTTTATCAACCCCGATGGCAAATTGCGATTGGTTCAATCGCTGAAAAACTGTTGAATTGATTATACAATCAAGCATATTTTCTCTCATTTAACAACGCTGGAGGAGAACGGATGCGCAGGAGACATCAGGCTGTGTTAAGCACTTGTGCACTTCCACACACATGCACACAAACACACGTCCTCCTCTGTTGGGTGTAGAGGAGAATCAATATGTCTTTGAATGAGGGTCAGAAGGGTTGTCTGCCCGGGGAGAGCTGACAGATTTGCTCTCTTTTGCTCTGCTAAGCCCCTGCCTTCTTTTAACACCCCCTGACACACACTCATACACACAAATATAGCGATGCACACACACACACACACACACACACACACACACACATGCGCACAAAGACGTGACACTTGTCCCAGAGGGCAGAATTCCGAGCATTTTGCCGAGGGGGTGTGACATTAGTCGCTCTACATCGAAATGAACCCTGCTGCGCACCCCAGCAAACATGTTAGTCTGTTTACCGTGTTAGCGAAGGCGACAAAGGCCCGGCTTGGACTACACCACGTAATCAATCAGCTGGAACACACACCGTGACACTCAAACTTAGAAGAATAAAAAGGACGGCGGGTTTATTCCAAGGAGACACATCATGGAATCGTTTTTTTTTTTTTTTTGGTCATAACATCTGACACGCGCTTACAAGAGGAGGCACGCGTGTGTGTGCGCGCATCCAGAATGTGCATGCATTAACATACGAAAGCAGTCATTCGTAATCACTCGAGTAGCTAATGACATGGATCAATGAGCTTTTAAAAGTAGTCATTTAATAATTACAGCCATCAATGGTCAGCCAGCCGCTGAAACATGATCGCACTGCCCTCGCGATTTGCTCGCTTTTTGCTCTTCCAATATGATAGTCAAGAAAACCTAATTTCATAAATCAGGAGCCGAGTTGACGGTTGTCCAGTATGGTAAATATGAAGTCAGATCAAGGGTTCTACTTCCCTTTTTTTGGTCTTTATTTAGTCCACAGAAAGACGAAACCTGCATCCACTGTGCCGAGATTTTACAAACAACAAAAAACGGAAACCGCAAGATGACGCTAAGAAAGTCCCAGAAGCCTTTGCGATCACATTCTTTCTCATGACCTTGACTCTGCAATCACTTTCACTCAATGAAGATGAAGTCCAGCTGACAGCTACAGAATCTGAATATGAGCTAAGTTGCACATCATAAAGGTACTCCAGTGCGTTTTGGCGCATCCTGTATTGCACGTGAGTGTGTGTGTGTGTGTGTGTGCGTGCATGCGCGGCACGGATGCACAATTACCAAGCAGGCGCGAATCGATAGGTGCCTGCTGACAGATGGATTAGCACGGTAAACAGATGATACACACACCGCTAAATTATTCATCTGCTGAACAGTGGGCTGGGATTCCTCACACACGCGGTGACGGGGGAGAGAAGAGCAGAAAGATGAAGAGGGGGGATGGCAGCATGGAGCAAGTTAGAAGATCGAAAGAGCACGAGGGGATGGCTTCACTCCTTTGAGATTCTCACAAACAGGACGTTGACTTTGGAAAAAGCTCGGGTGCAGACCTGCTTCAGGACAACGCGTTTGCCGTTTATTCTGCTTGGCCCAATTTCCCTGCGGCCTGGCTTTTCGGTATGCTGCGGCACCGCGGGGGTCAACGTGAAGTGTGTAGGGGGGGGGGGACGCTGGCCATACAGAACACACGGTAGCGTAAGCAAACAGTGACACGCTCATCCTCGACTATATCCGATTCTTTTCCTCAAGTGCGGGACGACTCCGTGATCAGAGGCTGTTCACGCCTTTCACAGCGCCTGCAACACAAATGCAATTTCACACGCGCACAAGTGCACAAGCGAGAATGGGCTGGGCAAAAACCTGACAATGCCACGGGGGAGACCGGATTTGACGTGACAGTTGGAGTTGATTTTACAAACAGGGATGTTTTCAAATATGGCACGTCCGAGTGGGGATTGTGTGCGAAAATGGCTTTCAGCAGCTTCATGAGATCGACTTTGAGATGCGGGACAACTCGGGCCACCGACAAGGCCAAATGGTCTTAATTTGGTGCGTCAAAGTGTACACCTGAACAAATATCATGGATGCCTGAATGTTGTCATGCTTCATTCAATGAGAAAAATTATTTTAAGTATGAAAAATGGCTTCTTAAGTAGCCAACAATTCTGGCTATGGTAGGCCGGGGACACCCTGAACCGGTTGCCAGCAAATGGCAGTATGCAAATTACCACCCAGTCTCATCGCTTTGTCAAAGCATGTCAGTAAACGCAACCATAATGAAAATATAAACCAATAAATGGACCTTTACGGTCTTTTCGACTTGGACTCTTGCCCACAACGGGGAGGAATGGCACAACACCGAGGCTAGGAGGGGCCACAGTCCCGTCAGAAATCTGTTTGGCCCCAGTTAAGCTAATTCCAGCATTATTATTTGATATTTTACAAATATTTAGCCATTATTTTCTCAGAGCTCCGTGTATCGGTGTCGCCCCGGAAAAGAAAAAACAAAATCATCCTGGAGCCGTCCTCGGCAGTGGGCACTCCTTGAGATTCGTTTGCAAATCAGATGAGCAAGCACACGTTCTTGCATGCATATAAAACATCCACTATTGATTTGTTTCACCTTTCAAAGGGACATTGGGGGATTTTGTGCCGCGGATGCTAATTGTTAGTTGCAATTTGGGTTATCTATATATATACACGTATATATATATGTATATATTTTTTTTTTATATATACATATATAAACAAACAAACCAACAAAAATAACATTTAAAAAATGGAACCTCAATGACACGCCTCAAACGTATTCATTGATTCGCAAAACTGCACTTCGATGAGTAAATGAAAATCCCTATTTTTTTAATTTTGCATTAAATAGCGACAGGTGCAACCGGTTTAGCGCAACTTGTAAAATCTCGACAAAGTGAGCAGGCATCTGTGTGCCATTTATTGGCCGGCGCAAGGTTTGTGAAGCGACAGTGCAGTAAGGACAAGCGACAATCTCAAAGCCAGAGCCCCCCCTCGTCACATACACACTTGTACGCGCGCACACACAGACGCACACACAAACCGTTGGTTCGCATCATGGCTACCATCAGCAGGAACCAATCAGATTTGATGAATAATTCAATATTAAAGAGGGTGTGACCAGGAGAGGGAGGGGGACGGGCCCCTCCGCCAAGCCGGTGGGCCTTTTTGGAAACAGTGTGTTTGTGTGAGTGGGTGCGTCGATATGCATGAAAAAGTGAGAGAAGAAGGGAGGGGATGGCGTGAGGGGGGCGGGGGGGGTCTGTCACACTAGACTGCATCCACAAACTGGCTGCAGATTAGATTACTGACGAGGAGACGTGGGGAGGGGTGTCGAGAGGAAGTGAGAAGGATGGAAGGACAGAGACGGAGGGAGGAGCGAAGGAGAAGAATCCAACCATGCGGCGGAGGGCTGGAGAAGAACGACGGCAAAATGAATAGAAAGCAATTTTTGAACTCATCGGGACGAGGACTCGCTCTCGTTACCACGAATCACCGCAGACTGCGGGGGGTTTGGAAAAGAAGATCAATAACTTTTGAAACTTTTTTTTTTGTATGCATTCGGTTTACGTTTTTGTGGGTTGACTTGCTAGGCTAAAAGACGATCCGTGTGTGAATGACGATTGCGTTGATTGACGATCGGATCACTTTTAATCAACTGAAAAGATTTAGTGGAGTTTTTATTTTTTAATTTGATATCATTTTACTTGAACAATGCTTTGATGAAACGAAATAAGACGCATTAGAAGCCATGAAATGTAGACCCAAGTTAATTTTCAGGAAAACGCACGTGCGCGCGCGCACACCCGCATGCACGCCGTTATCGGCGTTCTAATGGATCGGCTGCTGGGCCAACAAAAGGGACTAATCTTCCAGCCAAAGCATCATTGCAACAGTGACCACGAGACTCGCATCAGCCAACACACACGCACGCACACACACTCGACGCTACGCTAAGCAATTAAAGAATGATTAAAAACATTTCAATATCTTGTTGAGAAAGCTCATATTTTTTAGAGAGCGGCTATCCGTGTACTCTTGGCCTTACACAAGAGTGACAACCACCACCCTAACAGGCAGAGTGTGTGCGCGTGTGCGTGTGCGTGTGTGGCGCACAGTTGGGGACTGACGGGGGGGCAACAAGAGAGGGACAACAGGGCTTTTAACATCTGGCTAAGCACCGTCAGGAAGACAGCCACACACGCTCACACACTTTGCTAGGCGGGCGAGTCCCAGTCCTAATTATTAGAACACTCTTACTTAACTTAACCCTGCCAGTGGAGCGTGACAGGCAGAGCGAGAGGAGGGGGAGGGCTGCCAAGTTGGAGGGCGACAGATTTTTGTCAAGACAAGAGCAAGGATGAGCGTTTCGGTCCTCTCCAAGGATTTTTTTTTTTTTACCTCTCTGTTACGAGGGTGGATAAATAAATACATGGAGGGGTAAAAATGAGGGCCATTTGGAGAATTGCAATTGTAATCCCCAACATGATGCATGATGCAACCGTTGTAAATAGCACAGCCACCTTATGCTGTGTTTTCTATGCCATTGCTAATTTATGATATTTATTCTACAAATATAATGCTAATGTTATATTTTATATTGCACTTATATTGAACTGTGTACAGTTCTTTTCTGAAACATTTATTTTGTGCAATGAAACACTTTGTTTTTGTCTCCCCCCGCCCCTCAATTTTGCTGCTGTAGACTGCAAATCTCCCCAATGTGGGATAAATAAAGGTTATCTTATCTTATCTTATCTTATCTTATCTTATCTTATCCAGAGTCCCCTAAAATTGTTTTAATCACATCCAAACTTTGCGCTACAACACCTCAGTCCAAAACGACGACTCTTCTTCTCTGCAAACGTGTGGAAGAAAAGCAAATGAAACAAAGCAAAGAAGCGACAAAAACAGATCAAAAGTCCAAAACGGGCTGACCTCTCGTGGTGCGAGAAGACAGAATGTCTGTGACACCTTTAACCCTCATGCAGTATTTTTAAGCGGCTGCATGAAGGGTATTACGTCCCAAAAATGTCCCTCTTCCAATGTGCAACAACTTTTTTCACTTTTAATTTTTTTTCCCTTTCAACCCCTCAAAACGTTCAGTGGGAATTGGCCAAGACATAGATATACGTCCTATGAAAAATTTCAGCTTTGTGGAGTTATTTTTCACTGTTTTGTCTGTGGTGTCCATTTGTCCAACAGTCCAAAATCGTCCAAAGTGTCCGAAATGTCCAATTTTGGGATTATTACTGCATGAGGGTAAAAGGGAAAACGAGGAGGGAATGCGACAAGCAACGCGGCGCTGTGCCATATGATGACGACGACAGCGTGAGATCTGCTTTGATATCTTGAGAATTCCTTTGATAAGGAGCCCTACCGACTTCTTTTATTCAACCACCGTCCAGTTCGTTTGTCTTAATCGACTCGCCGCAGCACCGGAAAACATTTGCGCATCCTTTTTCTCGTACTGTTTCCGAGCCCGATATTCCGAGGGATGGTTCAAAGTGGCAAGACAAGCGCGCCGGGTTGAGCGGGGTGCATCTGTCGACCTTGTATTGCGGTGCGCAGAGAATCCAAACAAACAGTCCGCAGCTGTCACACATGGAAAAGGGAGGGTGTTGAGGCTCTAATTGGGAACAAGACATCGAGGAAAGATGGAGAGATGGGTAAGATCCCAAAGAAAACAACGACGACAGCAAATGCTGGAGGCCGAGGCATGCGCGTGCAGCGCCGAGACGTACAAAAAAAAAAAATCTTGCTGCCAACAAACAAATGTGCCGAAACTCTCAACCCTCCAATTCCGATCACAGATAATTCACAGTCATGTTTTTCTCTTTTGTTTTGTTTCTCCAAAGAATGTTCCTTTGGATTCGATACGCTTTGTATGAAAGCATTATCATATACATTTAGTGAAAGTAATCCCATTTACATGAATATGACACGTCTTGTCCAAAAAGGGCATGATGGGGCCTTTCGGTGCAGGTTTAGCGGTTGATATGTTGGCGGCTTTGGTTAAAAGCCATCGTGTCTGCCTGTGCATTGGGGGGATTTGGGAAGGCTTTGCATACCGGATGCCGCTTGAAGCATTTTGCACCGAGATGACAGAACTTGGAGTCGGATGGTCTACTTTTCAAGTTGGTGGATGAGAAGATTTGGCAAAGAATTCCTTCACACGTCTCGGATTATGTGTCATGAGAGATGATTGGACAGTTGGGGTCCCCAACCACCGGGAACGGGGCTCGGCCCATTTGGGACAAAGACAGACCGGCGAGCTGTGAGCAAATTGACGTGTGCGCGACTCAAGCCCGTGAGTGTCCCCCTTCCAACATTGCTTTGCAAGTTGAAATCGACAATAAAGGAAAGAAGAAGCGCTAAACAGAAAGGGACTGTTACACAATGACCAAAGCGACAGCAAAATGTGCTGTCGCTGCTGGGCAGCCATGACTTCCGAAGATGACGCTGTTTGGACAAGAGAATTTCCTCCCCTAGCGACGTTGGAAGCTGTTGAGTTATCAATCCAAATTTTGGAACATTTCCAGTGGGGTCAGACAGAAAATTTAGTAATGCCAAATTGAGCTTGTCTTCTTTTGGTCGGAAATACAGTCAAACCTCGGTTTTCGGACGTCTCGGTTCTCATCCAAATTGGTTTTCCACCAAAAATTTCGAGTTTTTTATGCCTCGGATGACGAACAAATTTTGTTTCTCGAACAAACTGAGCGCACTTGAATGCACCATTTGACTCCTCTCGCCTTCCTTACACGAGGAAGTGATGCTTCCTCGGGTAGACGAGGAAGTGACGCTTCCTCGTGTTGCTTTCCATTGTGAGCAGACATGTTCAGTAAACATTTTTATTTTAAAAAGAGCGTGGTTTCGGTTTTCGAACAATTTCGGTTTTCGAACAGCCTTCTAGAATGGATTATGGACAAAAACCGAGGTTTGACTGTAGTTCCATTTCAAAATGAAAAACACGAAATGCTGGATGTCCACTGTTACTGTATTTTCTAGTTTCACGTCACATTATACAGCTGTGTACATCCTACCAGCAGCCCTCGCTGGAACAACTTGGACTGTTCCAATCCTCACCGGCTTGCGCTCAAATGTTGTTGGGTCTTTACGCATCTCTCCTCAATGACCAGAACCAGTGAAGGAGAACCCATAATTCTTTGCTGTGAGCGGAGCCACCACACATCCAATTGCATCAGAGGCCGATGGTGAAGGTGGAGGCTGCTACTGCCAAGACTTAACCTGATTAGTTTGGGATTCAGGCGTTCCAAAACACGGCACAGAAGCCCTTTTTCCTCATCGTACACTCGCCATTTGTTCACAATGCTGTCGTACAAACGGCGAGCACTCAAATCTTATGCTACGTTATAAAAATAGACGCTAAAAATATTTTTCCAAAATCTGTCTAGTGGTTGGATGTATTCGTAAAAAAATAAAATAAATATATATATATATATATATATATATATATATATATATATATATATATATATGTATACATATACGATTTATTATTTTTTTTCCCTCCCGTGCAATTTCACCTGGGAAGTAATTTTGGGAAGGGATTTTTCTCCGTTTCTTCAGCCCTCCAGTTTCCATCTCACGGTTTGTTTTTATCGGATCAGTCTCAGGTCGTCGCTTTTGTCTCTCATTTATTTAGCTCACGGATTCATCCCCCAAAAACACACATCGTCTTAAACCTTCGAAAGACAGCTGGAAATAAGACAAAAATGAAGATCAAAAGCGACAACGGTGGAAAGGTGAACAGAAACAACCAAGCAGACACATACAAACTGCCATTTTAAACGCCTCAAAATCACGACAGCATCCTGGAGCTAATTTGCCTCGGCGATCCGATGCAGTTTTTGATGCGTGCTGGATGTCAAAGCGCTTTGCCAAATGTGTGTTTGCGACTGGAACGCTGCCTGCTCTTTCCATCACACGCGTACCAACATGCGCGCACACATACACTTGCATCCACAGATACTCTGGTAAGGTTTCGGGAATGTGGGCAAATCTTTTGGCCGCCAGGGGGGAACTATGATGAATACTGATGGGGAAGGAGCATGGCCAACCGACTTGCGCACACACATGCATACAGTTTGCAGAGCGCAGGAGGGCCAAATGGCATCCCCTCCCCTGGTAGATGCTAATGTGTCTAGCGGAGCTTGTGGGCTTGTGAATCAAGGATTGGTTGAGCCAAGAGAGATGATGACAAGAAAACAGAGATGGGATTGTTTATCGGTGTGTGTGATGCAAGTGTGTAAAATTATTTTGGAAGTTGGTCTTTTTTAATTCAAGGGCCTGAATCGGATTGTGGCCTACATGAGGTGTTTTCCCTTTTGGTGTATTTTCTTCGAGATCACAAACACATTGCCCCCTCCTTGGGGCCACTCTTTTGTGCTTTGTCAAGTGAGTGCGTTTTACAAAGAGATACGGAAAAGACAAAGTTGTACTTACAGCGCTCAATGCGGTCCTCGGGGCTGGATGAAGTCTCTCGGTCTGAAAGAAGGCCGGACACAGCGAAGATCTTCTTTCCGCTGTCCTCGACGGCCTTCAAGGCGCTGCTGGGCGAGCTCCCGGGTGGGATCTGGGCACCGCCAAAGTCATATTCTTTCCCCTCTGCATCAGAATAACGGAGGTGGGGGGAAGCTTCCACGTCCAGGCAGCCTTTCAGGCGCTTGGCTGGCGTGAAAGCAGACTGATAGCCGCCCGGCGCGCCGTCTCGATCCTCGGGAGGAGAAGCAAAGGGCCTGAAGGCCCCGACGCCGCTGTGATTCAGCATGCTGATTGGAGAGCAGTCCAGATTGGGCGGAGCAAACTGATGATGGAGGTGGAGGAGGGATGGAGGAAAGTCCCTGTTGGGGAAACCCGGTGGGACGCCACCTTGGCGGTGGTACATTGACGCAAAGGTGTAGGAACCATTGTTAAACGGCAAGTGAACGTCTTTCTCCACGGAAACGGGCACACCAAACGGGCGCGGTTGCTGGCAGGGAATGGAAG
Organism: Hippocampus abdominalis; assembly: GCA_018466805.1. NCBI lineage: Eukaryota > Metazoa > Chordata > Actinopteri > Syngnathiformes > Syngnathidae > Hippocampus > Hippocampus abdominalis. The sequence continues at coordinate 10,198,636 of CM031708.1, forward strand.
CGTCGCGAGAAGCTTCGGCGGTGGAGGCCAGGACCATGAGGGCGGGCGAGGCCAGGGGATTCGGCAGGTAGGAGGAACTCTCCATCTTGAACGCTGCTCTGTGGAGGTCCATGTCGGAACGGATGAGGGCAGTCGAGAAGAAGTTCGGAGGAACCGCTTCCTCCTCGGAGAAGCTCAACACAGCCTCCTTGGAAAAGCGTCTCAGACAAGAGCTGTGAGTCGAGCAGGGCAGTTGGCTCTCTGTGGCAAAAGCTGCGTTTAGTTCATTTCGTTTTGGGAGAGATGAAGTCCACTGCAGTTGAGTTTGGAAGAGATTTTCCTTGGCGGAGGGCTTCCGTCTGCGGTTGAAGCCCTTTGATGGAAGAGTCTGTTGGAAGGGTTGCCAAAGCCCAATGGGTGTTGAAGGTCCTTACAGTCGGTTCCTCATCTTCCTCTGGTCAAACTGTGAAGAGACGAAACCCGAGCGTAAGATGACAACCATCTCTTCCGTCAATGTGATGTAACGCAGAAACTTTGCAATCAAAAGATTTGCTTGTTAGCCTCTTGCCCAAACGAGTGCCCTCCCATTTTCAGATCACCAACATCTCATCAGTACCGCCGACTCCTCCGGTCCGATTTTTTTGATGCCCTCCAAAGTACCTCCTGCTTGTCCTCTAGTCTGCAAATCAAGCCCCCCCTTCTCAGAATCCTCATCTCCTCTCATCCTCCCGGCACTCTTTCTCCTCCCCCCCGCCATCTCCGATCACAGTCTAAGCCGCTTATTCTTACCATCTCCCAGATCTTACTGGACCAGAACCACTTGTCTCAAGATAAGGGCACACTAATATTTGTTGCTGCCCACCCACATTTCCGATAAGAATCTATGAAGTTCAGCCCCATCAAGTAAAGTGCCTACTAGAAACATTCATGCGATACGACACATTTACCATCTTTTAATTTGACTTTGTTGTTGTTGCTGCTATCCGGCCGACCCTTTGCATTCCCCCTGTCATTCTCATCTCCTCGGATTGCTCCATCTCTCCCTCCTTTCCCTAACTCTCTCCTCCCTCGGGTGATTCAGATGGGTGATATCATATCAGACCCCTCCATCTGCCATCCACGAGCCAGAGGAAATCTGACGGAGTGAATAAATTAGCTGTACTTGACCTCGCGACCCCAGCATCCGTGGCAACAGGCTAGAATTCTTCCTCTCGGGGATTAGATCAGAGTGGGCGATGGGTTGAGCTGGCCTATGCGGAGAGGCAGCCGATGAAACGATAAAATAACATTTAAGAGACGTTTATCCCCAAAAGGCAACTTGAAAAGGGATAGTTTCCAAAATGCTACTCAATTGCACCAGAAGATGACTTTGGAACTTGGATCGGGATTCAAAGGTGATATGCTTAGCCATCAGCATCGACGTGAAACCTGTTACGACCCAAACCTCATCTCGGTTTTGGCGCGCTCGCCCACCTCCCGCACGAAGACACGTGCGGAAGCCGAGGGTAAGCCGAGAGGAGACGACCCGGGGCCGCAGCGAGATGTTTTACATTACCGCAGGCGCACAGCGAGCCGGCGCAGTGGTCAGACTGGCTGAGGCGAACCCACCTCTGATCCGGACTGTCGCCATGTGGTCTCAGATTACCCAACCGCCTCCCATTCCCAAATGTGTTTTTTGACCCACCTCCAAGGGGAAAAAAACTTTCCCCACCTCAGCCGCGATTGTGATTTCAGACTGGAGAGGTACGTCGCCCACATTAGCTACATCTCCTCCAAATCAAAATACAAGCCCAATTACAGCCAATGCGCACGCATCATGTCAGTCAGTGCCACTTAGGATCCCATTTGCTACCGAGGGGGATATCAGCCACTCATTGTCTGACACCGGCTATATGCGTTTTATAATAGAAAATGTCACAGGGGAACATTTACCGCGCGGGCATAATTTGATTACTGTGTACAAGAAAGATACAGCTGTCGCTGCGATATTACACTCCAGGAGTGGCGGGGGGTAGGCAATTTGTGTCAAACGTGTACTTAAAGTGACTGTTTTACCAATGTCGAAATTGCTGTGTCAACATTGATGCACTTTAACCTCATCAAGCGAAATTACACTCATCAAGTCAGAGGGGTTGCAGATTGTAGTTGTGATGCGTCCGAGATTAGTCACGTCGGGACTCGGAAGGTGTCGCTTGCCGGACGAATTGATCAGAAACACAAATGAAAGATTTCGGAACGCTTCACTGGCATGATTATGGATAAATGCGGTGCTTTTGGATGAGGGTTGGTTTCTGTTGGCCTCGAACTCTGCCATTTTTTGGAGACCAATTCGCATGATTGTTGAAATTGTCGACTTTGCCAACCTTCGTCTGCGAGACCACCATATTTTTTTTTAGAGAGAGAGAATTTCAGCCTTCACATACAGCGAGATTGGCTTCCGTTTGCCTCCGGAAGTACAACAATGCACCGAGTCGATCGGGAGCGAGCTAAGCAACGGGAGGGGAATCCCGCGCTGTACGTTTTGTTCATAAGCAAGGTCGCGTCGGTTACACCAAAGGCCTTTTCACCGATTCTGTGGGAAAAATCTGGTCCTGATAACGATCTTGACGTTGTCAAGGTGTTCGTTGTTCGCAAAAATAGGGAAATGGAAAATGAATGACGTGAAACTTTGAAAATGTGAACGTTATAGGAGTGGTGATGTCGACGTTGAAAAGACGTTCGACTATCAATTGCACCACAATGAGTTGCTTGACAAATCATCACTTTCTTCCTTATTCTTGTCTCTTCTTATCTCTTAATAACCTGAATTGTGTTCCTGTGGCATCAGTCTTGGATTTTAATTTTGTCAGACCTCTTTTTTGCTCACCCTCATCGTTAGAACCTTCAGTCAGCAGTCGCCGCAGTTAGCCGAAGACGTATGCGCAAGCGTAGAAAGTCAGATTCCAGACAGATTTGTTCGGGGAACGTGCAATATAATCGCGTGAGCCGTATAATGACATTCCGCTCCCGAAATCAATACCGATTTGAGCGGGCTAACATGCTGCGCTGCTCGTGCCACACCTAAAAGCTGAAGGCAGACAAGATGACTTCAGCGGCTGCAAAATTCATTCTTTCTGCGTTCCACCGATGCGATAGACTTTGTAGCGTGGAAGCAAGCCGGTCGTAAGAAAATAGGATTTAAAGACCAAAGACTCTGGGGATATTTGGAGACGCCGTGTCACGGCCTGGTCCTGGGGCAACGATTTCCATTCATACCCAGGTTCACAGGACAGGAATCACAAAGCGTTGGGTGACAAATAAATCATTTCGCCTGGTCACCGCACGGCAAAATCAGTCTGGCCTCCAAGCGACAAGTCGCACGATACAACCGACCCCGGACAAGCTGACAGATGACACCGGCGTCTTTGCTGAGTGACAGGCCAAGCTCGCCGTCTGCCCTTCACCAGCGCCGCTGAGTGAGTGCGTGCGTGCGTGGCATTGTGTCGCCCCCGCGGTGACTTTTTATCGCCGCGTTGCATCGGCGCGTTGCGTCGGCGCGCACCGCGGCGCTCGCTAATCTCGGCGGCCGGCTGGCAGACGGGAGCCCGAGCGTCTCCTTTGAACAACGAGCAGCATCCTGGATGATGCAAACGCGCACGTTGCTGAGTTAAGAGGATGACTGCAACCAAAAAAAAAATTTTTAAAGCGTGCTGGTGCTGAGACCTCTTCTACCTGGAGGTCAAAGTTCAGAAGGGGACAGGAATCTGATCAGGGAGGATGCTCGATCATGAGAACCAAAGTTATCCCAAGGCGGCCACGCGTCTAATGTGGCTACGCCGAGATCAGTGAAACGAGCACAAGCGGTGAGGCCTTTGAGCGCCGGCGGTAGGGTCGGGGCTCGCGAGTATCATCATCATCGCGTGTCTGGACGCCCAGCTGGCGTCCGGAGAAAAATGATAAGTCATCTACACAGATTCCGACTGCTTCCGATCGATGATTGCATGTGCTCCAGAAGCGTGCGCGTGGATGCTGCCGCGTGTGTGTGTGTGTGTGCGTATGCACGCGCAAAGAGTAATTGACAAATGAACGGAGAAACCTGAGAGAGAGAGATGATGTTTGCGTGTGAGAGGGGAGGAGGCTGCAAAGTGAGAGAAAGAGACACCCAACGATACAGAAAGTATCGGACATCCGACACAACTCCTTCCCCCTCATTTAGGCTGCTTGGCTGACTTTCTCTTGTTGCCGGTGATCTTGCCCCTATTAGAGCCCCGACGACTGCATTAGCAGTCGCTGCCGTCTCAGACGCAATCAAACCGTTGGACAAAGTGTGCATCACCGCCACGGAGCACCAGAGCTACTCCCCCTTTCTTGTTCACAATATAGGACATCGTTTGATTTACAATCAATGTATGTCACCTCAAACGCACGACAACAGACAAGGATGGCGTTAGCCGAAACTTGCCGTAGTTTGTTGGTTCTTGCAAAAATCAAATCAGGAGAATTCAAACTGAAAACCTGATTAGCGCGGCCCGGTAGTCCAGTGGTTAGCACATCGGCTTCACAGTGCAGAGGTACCGGGTTCGAATCCAGCTCCGGCCTCCCTGTGTGGAGTTTGCATGTTCTCCCCGGGCCTGCGTGGGTTTTCTCCGGGTGCTCCGGTTTCCTCCCACATTCCAAAAACATGCATGGCAGGCTGATTGTGCACTCTGAATTGTCCCTAGGTGTGAGTGTGAGCGTGAATGATTGTTCGTCTCTGTGTGCCCTGCGATTGGCTGGCGACTGATTCAGGGTGTCTCCCGCCTACTGCCCGAAGACGGCTGGGATAGGCTCCAGCACCCCCCGCGACCCTAGTGAGGATCAAGCGGTTCGGAAAATGAATGAATGAATGAATGAACCTGATTAGCATTCAGTCCACCGGGGAGAGGAAATGTCCACAGAGGAATGAAAAACTGCACAATGTGCCTAGCTGGGCTTGCTGCAGGGTGCTTATAACACCAACTCGCAGGGAGGACTGGTTTGGGAGCCCAAATGGGCTGATGAGCTACAGGTGGGTGATAAGGTGGGAGGTGCAGACTAGGCTGCTTGGCTGGCCCCTCCCTAACACAAGTCCGCTCAGCCACTTGTTTTTACTTAATAATAATAATAATACATTTTGATACATTAGTTCAGAACAACAGTCGTGGTTGGCAGAATACCTTGAAATATTTTGCAAAGGGACGTTTTCAATTTGTGTTTATATTCCATGTTGGACAACCAATATTGTGTCCCAAAAAAACAAAACCAAAAAAAAGGCAATTTGAAGATGAAAGACGGGATGCAATTTGCTCCGGTGGGAAATGACAAAGAGTGGAGTGGAGACAGCTTGCAAGAGCCACGATGAAATGAAGGCGTCGGGCTTCATGACAGCGATTGCGACAGCCGCAACGCAAAGTTTTCGGGTGTCCCCGATGATTGTGTGTTGCCGACAGCGATTTAGCCGCGCGCGCCTTGATTTCAATTACAGTCCGCTTGTCAAATTAGCTCGCGCGCGCTGCGTTTATTAGCGCAACACAATCATTGGAGGTACACCTGAGAGAAGGGGGGGGGGGGGGGGGCGAAAAGGAGCTGCGTGTCATAAAGAGTGAGGAATTAGTGCATATTGATAAGAATTAATAGACTGGGGGTGGGGGTGGGGGGTGTCATCAAACAAGTCGAGTGAGCAATCTCCTCTTGATTTACTGTCCGTGTCATGATGGGTGAACGCGCGCGCAACCATGCATCAATATATTCCCAAATATGAGCATATTGAAAAATAATTGTGGATTCATTAATTACTTTAAAAAATAAAATTGGGGGGAGCAGAAAAAAAAAATGAATGTGGACGACACGCGGACGATTAAACCTTTTTTGGATTTTTCAATTCTCCACTTTGTGCAACAACTCACAAGACCAGTCTATCGACTCAGAACGTTTATCACTGAAATTATAATAAGAGTAATTATTACAATTGTTCTTATTATACGGAAACAGTCTTCGGATGGTGAATATTTAAGTGTTTCGTAATACGCACTTGAATGATACTTAAATTTGGGGGATTTACGCAAACAACCCCCCACCCCCACCCCTCCCACCACAATAGACGTTGCGTGTCCTGGGATTCCAATTGAAATAAACTTCTCACTCAGCAGCCATCGACCCGACATAGAGGTGTGAATCGGACATTAATTTTAGTTCACTTGTCGCTGCACAGAGCGCGGAGCCCCCGAGATCAATGGCAAGGCAATAAAAACGGACTGCAAGCGGGCTTCGAAAACTCTGTAAATCATCATTTACTGGTTTTTTTCCTGGGATTGGACTCTTCTTTTAATTCCCGTGCGAATGAAAAAAAAAGAAGAAACGGGCCCACATCATCATGGGGGGGCTAAATCAATTAAATTATCAAAGCTTTTTCAAAATGGTAATCTTAATCATTACTCACGGTGTGTTTGAAAAAAAAATAGATTTCTCCAGATATTCGGTATGTGGACGGGTTATTTTATGTACGTTTAATCTCAGTCTTCGTTTAAGATTAAATCCTACCCGTGTCCAAACATTTTTGCAGAAGGCTCTTTTAATAGGGGCTCGCTAAAACTGCAGCTCTGAAAGGAAGGCGTAGTTCTGTAAATCGCCGAGTTTGGAAACGTAAATGGGGAAATAATAACCTGATACGCTGCGCAGAACAAAAAATAAATATATACTAACAACACAGCCATTGTGGGGGGGAAAAAACTTCTTTAATTTTATTGAATTAACTGACTTGTATTAAATTGTTTTATTTAAACCGCTTAAATCATCCTCGCTTATTTCCATTCTGATTCATATGCATTAAAGTAACCTTTACAATTATTATCTATATATATCGATTCATGCAGATTTAATCACGCGCATTATTGGAAACATATATTAAATAAATGACATTCCGATGGATTTGTTTGAACTCGTCTTTGGAGATATCGGACATGATTTGCTATTTTCCTCACATGAAAGGAATGAAAAGGCAGTTTAGTTCTCGAGTGGAGACGAGCTTGATGGAATGAGAAAAAAATTAATTCGACTTTTCCGCAAGCCGCTCCCGGTGCGGTCAACGCAACGGAAGGCGGAATGCCAACCGGCAGACTTGTGAGCACACATTCAAAAGATGAGTGTCGTGCTTTTAGTTGGAAATTAAACAGGCTCGCGTGGTCGTTAGAAAACGGGGTTGGTTGATCCGGCGATCAATAAATCAATTTCAAGTCATCCATCACTGAAATCAAGGCAATGATCACTTGATGCGAAGCCAGTTTCTCTTTTTTCGTTTTTTTTTTTTAACCCAAAAACTCATGCAATTTGTTTTGCGCCCAATATCGTTTTCAGCGCATCTCCTATATTTCTCTTTTGGGGGCTTTATAGATTCCGGTGCAGAATTTAAACATGTGGTCTTTCTTTTCCTCCCCCCCCCCCCCCCCATTTTTTTTTTTTGTCATGGCAAACTGCGGTGGTGTGTGTGCCCCGTTCCGACTAAGTCGACGCTTGCTTATTGTCCAAACACGTTGCGGTTGAAGAACAAACATGACAAGTGACGAAGCTTTTGAGTATTTCAATCTCTTGGAAATTGCCAACGGAAAATTCACATTTTCTGTTCAAAGTCAGAAATCAAGTCCGTCACTTGCCGTTGTTCTTTTTGTTACGTGGGACTTTAACTTTAATTTTTTTTTTTCATGTAAAACGAGAGAAAGCAAAAGGGATGCTTTAATGTTCTATAATACGGTCGATGTGATTTTCAACGACCCCCCACCCCCAACCCCCAAAAAGTCGTAAATCTTACTAAAAGTCAAGGAAATTAATCAGCCGTGTGACGCGCTTTTAAAATCTCGCCCCCTCAAATGTGGATCCAGTAAAAAAAAAAAAAAATTAAAAACCTGGAGTCGGTCTTGAGGGATGCCGGCTATGGCTCCCGGCGGCCGGCCACGAATCCGGAAGACCCGCCAGGCTTCCTCCAGCCGGTGGCTGCTCGTTTCCAGGGTGGGGGTGAAAATTCGAGGGCTCCCAGTGAACAGGTGTTTTTCCCTTCGCGAGGCCTTTGTGAGTGTGCGCGTGAGGTAAACACGCGCGCGCGCATGATTGGGAAACTTCTCCTTAAATTTCACGCATTTGTGTTCCGCACGGAGCAGGAAAAAATAGCTTTTTCTTTTGCGTTTTATTATTATTTTTTTGGTCAACGTTTTATTTGAGTGATTTTGCGTTGAAGAGATTTTCCGACGTTGAACAAAATCAGTAGTCCAACGTCACTGCATTTTTGTGGTCCAAAGTCATGTTCTTGATTAAGAACAGAGCATGCTGCACGTTGGCGCCATATGTCGCCATTAAAAACAGTTTAATGCGCAGCATACCCATTTGTAATTTCTAAAAAAAAAAACGTGACAGCATTGTGAGATAGAATCCCTGCTGCGGATACAAAGTAAATATTAAACAGTAAAAGAGAGTCGAACTTTTTCATTTTTGTGAAAAAAAACCCCAACATGGATAATTTAATGATTTGATATTTTGTCCTAAAATAACGATTGCTGTCACAAACAATTGCCATATCTTATATTTCTCCCAAAACACATTGTGAAGGAGTTAGATTATTGCCGTTTATCAAATTATAGCTTTTGTGTAAATGTTATGGGTATTAGTGAGGCGCGGTGATAATATACTAATATACTCGCGCGTGCACACACACACACACACACACACACACACACACACACACACACACACACACACACGCACGCACGCACGCGCGCATCATACACTCCTCATCAAGTGTTTTTAGGAGGACACGTTCTTGTTTGGGAACCTGACAAGTGCGTTTCACGCACGCGCGCGCACACACAATACAAACAAACAAACGCTCGCGCGCGCGCGCGCGCCACACACACCTTCTGCGATATAAACGGACGCGAAGGCACACGCAGAAAGCCTTGAGTCCAAAGGGACACTCGGAGTCACTTGGCGTGACTTTCTCCCCTTTTAGCCCCATGAGAGTAAAACGCACAGCTCCGCCCCCCCGCCCCCCCCCAAAAAACGACCGACAATTCCACTCAAAACAAGAAGAAACTCCACAAACACTTTCTAAGCTTGAAATTCAGAAAATAGGTGCAGAAAAAGTGTGACTCACCTCTTCGTGGGAGAATCCACTACTTCTGTGGAACCCTCCTCGGTTTCCGGCTCCTTTTTTTTTTATCCCCACAACAAACCCAAAACTTTTCGCCGAATGACAGTGGCGGTGACTCGCGCGCCGCAGCACCGAGGATAACCACAAGTCAAAGTAGTTAACACCTCCCCGTTAGCTTGCCCTAGGAGGACAATGTATGCGCGTAATAGAGAGCGCGAGTGTGTGTGTGTGTGAGAGAGAGAGAGGAGGAGGGGGGGGGAGCGAGAGAGAGAGTTAGAGAGAGAGGCTGACTTTCCACGCTGAGTGTAAAGTGGCTATCAGTGGCGCGACGGGCGTGCAGCCCCCTCAGCTGAAACGCGCAACGGAAAGGCGAGTGGGAGCCGCGGAGGGAGCGCAAGACGCGGTGGCAGGGCAGGGAAAGGAGGTGGGGTGGTGCCGGTGGGCTCTCGACAGCTAAACGTGTAAGTGGGGGTGTACGGAGAGGAGGAGGGAGGAGGGGGTGTCCGGGGTGCAAGAGCGCGCACGAGGCGCAGTGCTGCCGCGCAGTGCTCGGTTCGCTCTCTGACGCAAGGGCAAGAATAAACGCACGCACAAGTTTAAAAAAAAAAAAACACACACACAAAAAAACCTGCCTGCCGCCTCTTTCCTTTCACACTTGGTCATTTCAGGGCAAGCTTGGTGCTCTTTTTTGGGGTCTTGGGGACTCCAGGACCCGCCAGCTGACATATGGGCGCTTCCATACAGACCTGCACCCCTGCTCCACTAAATAATGACAAGAAAGCAAAGAAACCGATTGAAATGCAGTGCTGAGCATGAGCGCGTGCAAACCAAACGAAGGTTCTTCGCAAACATCGTCCTTGAACTCTTTCCAAACAATGTTGCTGGGAAAATGAAACACTTTTTATTTGACATCTCTGTGCCATGGTAGCCTGATTGTATTCGTATGACGTCCATATTATGAAGTGGTAACGCACAAAATAGTCGAGGGTCAAAATGTCAAATCTCAATGTAGGACTCTGATCCAGATTGTGATATTCCCAATTCCCAAATCTCAATTTTGACGATTTCTTTCCGCAGCATGGCGGGTTATCTGCATGTATGGCACCTTGATACAAAGGCAGACCACCTCTGCTCCTCTATCTGGTGTTTCGGTCCCCTGGGCGGTTTCCAACAGCTTTGTGTGGAAAGTGAATGAATTATCCCCCTCCTTGCTCTCTCTCTCTCTCTCTCTCTCTCTCTCTCTCTCTCTCTCTCTCTCTCTCTCTCTCTCTCTCTCTCTCTCTCTCTCTCTCTCTCTCTCTCTCTCTCTCTCTCTCTCTCTCCTGTCCGACAGACAGCTTGCCATAAAGCCGATGAAGTCCACCCACCCCAAGAGGCAGACGATCAGACACTTAAAAAGTGCCCGTTTGAGGAAGTCGACTGGACTTGGTGGTCATTAGTGGCCATTCGGGTCACGCAGAGTCAGGGAAAGCAGAATCATTTGATTCCTATCAAATCCCAAAAAGGCTGATTACTTTTTGACCGTCCTCGTGTTAAAGTGCTTTATGGCTCGAATGATGTTGGAACAAAAGCAAAATGATACATCTCTCTTCTTTATTGTGTGTGGAGAATGTTACAGAGGGGCGGGGGGGGGGGGGTGATTCCTGTCATTTGATAATTCGGCCGAACCAACTGCTTGAGGTTGTTTTCGCTGCACTACACCCCCTGCTGGCCACACGTGGAAGTGAAAAGCAATCCAAAAAAACTGGAGACTTCCTTGTTAGTAGTTGACACGCTTCGAAATAAACATGAGATTAGGTGCTGAGGAAAGCGACGTGTGGGTACAAAGTTGTTATGGTTTGAAAACGCGGACGCAGTGGGGAGTTCTGCCTGCAAAAATCCTCAAAGGTTTATCTTGTTTTTTTCCCCCCTCATATTTTTCCACCGTAACACTGTAGAGTGGCTTAAACTGGGCAAGACAAATTCTTTTATGTGTTCTTGAATTTATTCGGATTTTTAAAAAATGCTTTGATTTAATAAGTATTCAACATTTGATCACCTTGAAGTGATGTCAAACTTTGTTGGTTTAAAACATCAACGACTGCGAAACGATATCTCGTTGAGTCGATGACGTGTACATTAGTCACGTTAACGTGCGTCATACAACGAGAACACGTTTAGAGTGTTTGAATTGCCCCCCCACCCCTTTCCCCTTGCACTTTGATCGAGTTTCACACAATAACATACTCATGTTTAGGTAACAATGGCGTGGGAAAAGTGAAGAGGGTGGTGTGTGTGTGTGTGTGTGTGTGTGTGTGTGTGTGTGTGTGTGTGTGTGTGTGTGTTTGCGTGCGCTGGGTGGTCTCCATACACATGAGGGGCAGTAGCGGCAGTAGCAGTGCCATTAGTGGTGTGTTGTCTTGCTAATAGGCTCAGTTTGGAGTCAATGGGCTGACTGAGGAAGAGGACCATCCATGTATTCGATCCCTCTCTATTCAAAGTCTAATGCCACCCTTAAGTCCAACCCCCCCCCCCCCAATGTTTTCAAATTCTGCTGCTGTGTGTATTGACGAGGAAGCACTTTGATAGCACCTGTTTCGCCGCTGAGGCATCTGGCCCGCTGCTCTCCCCAAATCGAGAGCCAAAGCTGTTTCAGATGCACGCAAGTTGAAAAAGACAGCTCAGATTTTTTTTCTTCTTCTCGGAATTCCACCTTGATCAAAATAATCACTGCAAGCCTGAACCCATTTTTGTCAAGGGCCACATTGTAGTTACAGGGGGGTGGGGGGTCCCTTACAGGCGTACATTCAGAGGATGAAAGGCGGTCTCCAACGTTACATCATTCATCCGCAAGTGAAGATCTTGCAGTTCTTACTAAATGTACTTTGCATGCCGCAATCTCCTGCAGGGACTCCAGCGAGTGCGTCCTCCATGTCGACCGCTCACCTGACCGATGTTGAATTGAAAGGCGAACCAGGGAATGGACACCCCTAAAAGAAATGTCCCCTCTTCCGTTGTCAAACAGGGGCTGTCCTCTCAGAGGAACCGCTGTTGGTCCAGTAAGGCTATTTTCAAGTGCGACGTGACCAGCGTCTGACCGAACCGCACTCAAGGCGCGTTTCACCACGCGGGCCTTAATTTGTTCAACAAACCATGTTTGAGTTGTGATTTACAGCTAATTTGGACAGCCAACGGTCACGCCCGTCTTTGTTTTTAATAATTTACGACAGGTGGAATTTATAGCTCTTGCTTCTGAGAAGCCGCCATATCCGTATGTCTGTGACATAATGAGATTTTAGCACAGCAAGATTGTAAATTATGGTGTGATTTGCTCTCTTGCTGTTTTGTCGGGCACATGCCTTGCGCGCGTGTGTGTGCACAGGGCGGGGGTGGGTGGTCGGGGCAGGGGGGGGTGGGGGGGGGGGTTAGCTTGGGGATATGGCTGGCATTTGGCTGCCACAGCGCTCTAATTGCTGACGTACACACAGATAGATGGGACCTGATGGTTTGTTGTCGCCACTGGAGGGAAAGAGGAGGAGGCGATGGGGAGGGGGGGGGGGGGGAGGGCTGAGAGGGTGGGGAGGAGGAAAGAGGATTGGGAGGAGGAGGACGACAGGGATGTTGGGGGCATGGATGAATTGGTAAATAGATGGAGAGACAAGTGAGAAGGAGAGATATTGTCTTGTGGCGGGAGACGCAGCTGCCAGCGGCTACACGGCCAAGCGGTTAACCACACTGAAGGAGCCACATTTAGTCCAAGCAAAGTGGGGAGACGAGGGCCAAGAGTGAATCCACATTCATCTCGCGCTCGGTTCCGTTGCTCCGGGGAGCTGTTGGAAGATGAAGAATTACATGGCCCTGATCCGATTACATTACGGAACCGGCGATTACATGCGTTTGACTCTTGTACCCATGAACAAAATAAATAAATAAAAAAATGAAAGGAGGGGAAGGGGAAAACATACATGATCTGATTAATTATGTCATTACGTGGTATTTGTTTCGGCGATGATACACGAGCAACGTTTTGAGAGAAGGTAGACGGGTAATTTCATCAATGCTTCACTGCCTGCCATGGCATTCCGCTCTCATCGTAATCACGTGGCTGGAGAGCCTGCACTCGCAAACCACACAAGCATCCCTCTTATAAACGACAGTTTTGGACTAAAAAAATGGAGGCGCAATACGTTGTTTGCACCGTCACCATGGAACAAAAAGTGACATTTTCTTGCCGTAATACACGTGTGTGACATGACGCAAAACATCTGGGAAAGCCTTGAGGAGCATCATGATGTGAAGAAATTGTCAAACACCAATTGCAGTTTTCATGAAGAAACACAAACTCCTTAAAGCGCCATACAAACCCAATTCTTATGAAGTTGGGACGGTGGGTCGAACGGAAATAAAAACGGAATACAGTGTTCAACGGACGTTTCATAGAATACACGACAAAGACAAGATATTTAATGCGCCGACTGGATTGGTTTTAGCAAATCATTAACTTGTCATTTTATGGCTGCGACATGTTCCCAAAAAAAAACAAAAAACTGGAACAGGTGGCGAAAAAGTTGTGGATTGCTCATGTTACACTCACAGCATTTGTTATGCCCCTCAACAAGTCCACGTTTTAGGCATCAATTGCAGCACAAACTCACCGCTCTTGTAGTTTGACAATTAACGACTTGCACTCTCTTCAGATGCAAAATGTTCAGCGTGTCGGGTTGCCCAGAGCTGCAGCGAAACGTCTTAATGAGAGTTTGGATGGAAAACGTGCGCGTTGCCATCGTTTGCTTCTGTTCATACAAAACAAAACTTTCAGTTGCTGAATCAAAGCTAAAATCCAATGTTCATGCCATTTGAGAGCGAGAGCGAGAGAGAGAGGGAGAGAGTGAGAGTCCTTGTCATCGTGGGATTGGCCAAAGCTCAAAACATCTCATTTGGGAACGCGACTATTTGGTGCACAATTATTAACACCAGACTTTGTCTCTCGGCTCAGTCAATAGATTGGAAACCGGAATGTGTTTTTACATATAACACACACAAGGCCCAGAGTGAAAGCTGGTGCAACAATCGGGGGGTTGGGAGGGGTGGGGGGGCGTTATCGGGTTGACTTCAAGACAGGCAACAGTCAGAGTGCATTTCCTCCCTCGTGGCTGCGGTCCCTCCGTCATCTTCAAACATCCACAGGGAGTGACTTGTTATTTGCTCTGAGCTCTCTGCCCGGGCTTCGGCTTTTTGATTAGAGCGAGACAGGAAGAAAGAGAGCCGCCGACGGGAGGGAGCGAGCGGAGATAGTGAAGACACAAGCAGCCTTGAGGCGCTTGTCAAGCAATGTCACAGATAATCACACATTGTCTTCAAATAGCTTTGAAGATAAAAATAAAATAAATAAATCACAGTGTCGGGGGCTGATGTTTTGGGGGGCATTACAGCACACGTTCTACAATTAAAGACGCAAAGAAATTAATTTCTGACCTCTCCTAAGGGAAAGTTCACCAAGGGCAAACCATAAAATGACATGTCTGTCAAAATAAAAGAGGAAGCCCAGGGTTTGTCGACAACATCTGTTGCATGCTCAGATACGGAGCTTAAAGAGCAGCGACTACGATGTTTTGGGGCAGTCAAGAGGATGGCAGCGAGCGTCTTTACGTCTAGTTATCGGCACACCCCCAAAATATTTAGACCTCGATAACGAGTTGATCATAAATGTTCCCCCTGTTATTTTTCCAGTGGTCACATGCCTGGTGAATCTGCACTGGAGCTAAAAATATGTTTATTCCCAAAGAGGTTTAATGGTGTGTCAAATGGGATAACAAGGATGGCTGACCCAACCAGTCCCCCCCCCCCCCTCAACCCCGCCCCGTCGTTTGAATTAAACAAGCCATTGATTTTTATGCTGCATATTATTATTAGGCCATATTCTCCAAGAGCTCATGTATTGGAGATATAGAATTCTTAGACGAAGACGCAGAGCACATACCTTGGTGTGTGTGTGTGTGTTGTTTGTGGAATTAATCATTCAAAGAAAAAAAAAAACTTTCTTCACTAATTTATAAAAAAAACGCCTCGGAAAAAAGGAATCCTACCATAGATACCGTATTGGCCTGAATATAAGACAGTGTTTTTTGCATTGAAATAAGACTGAAAAAGTGGGGGTCGTCTTATATTCGGGGTCTAGACGGTATACCCATTTACGATGCTAGATGGCGCTAGATATCATTGAAGCGAATGCTGAACTTGACTTCCCAGGCCAAAGTGAACCCCTGCCACGAAGAAGAAAAATAAAAAATAGCGGTAAGAAGGAATAGAGAAGAAAATAATAGAAGAGAAAATGGAGAAACGTAGAGACAATCTGGAGAAAAGTCGGTCCAAGATCGGCCAGGTTAACCGGCAGCTGAGGAGAAGTTGTGATGTCATTTACATTTCAAAAACCAGAAGCCATTTTTTTACGAATGTGATTGCACTTTAGATTTGAATGAGGCAAAATAACATGCTTTTTCTTTCAAATATTTGGTTGTAATCATTTGTTTCAGATGTACTGTAATTATTTTATGTATAAAAATTAATTTGGTGCTCAAAAAGTCTTTTTTCAAACTTGAGTCTTGAAAAAGAGGGGGTCGTCTTATAATCAGGGCCGTCGTATATTCGGGCCTATATGGTTGTTTCTACAGAGCAATTTTCTGTGTCAAACAATTCTGCAAATGACTCGCAACTTTTCAGCCTTGAAACGATACAAACTATAGCAATGCAACGATTATATTTGGGAGCAGATAATACATGAATTGGCATTGATGAATATGCATGAGAAAGTCATCTCAACTTGACTCCTGCCGGCGCCATGTTTTGGCGTCAGGTCGTCTCAGGCAATCTTTGTGAAATTAAAGGTCAGATTGCAAAGAGTCTGTTCAAAGTTACATTTTTGTTGGCATTTTATTTTCTTCTCAGGTGGCGTCCTTGTACCCTCAACTGCCCGGACACTACTGGCGGCATCGTTGCTTCAAGCGTCAAAGCCCATACTGTAAACATGATTTATATACTATTGCTCGCTTTTATTTTAGACACTTGAATCCCACTTTACTTCAGTTGTAAGACGCTTGTGGTTTGACAAGGACCACAGGGGTACCTTGTATATCGCCGATTGCTATTTTTTTTTGTTCCTGCGGGGGTGTTAGTCATGTTCCGGCAGGCCTTCATCTTGCATTTGAAGGAAAAATGAGATCACCTTTGACAGGTTCATCATGGAGGCCATCTGGAAGCCTTTTGCCTGACTTGGCAGCCTGTCACTCAGTGACTCTATTAGCCGTGTGTTTTCATCCAAGATGCAACTGTGTGATGGCGGTCTGCGGGCACACTGTTACACGGAGAAGTCATGTGACAAAATTCAAGTGGCCAGAACAAATACAAAGTCTTTTCGGTCCGGTGAGCAGCAAGCCAACTGTCAGAGACAACGAATCGTGTGGCGTGTCGGGTCCGAAGGGCCTACCTGGGATCTGACGGATGCATTAGAAATAAAGAGCAAGACAGTTTATTGTGGGTCTCCGGTTGGTCCGGAATCCTGCCGCTCGCCTCGTGTGCGCTACTCGTAAGATTCTATCATTTGTTTTCAAATCTTGGAATGGCCTCACCCCACCTTAATTCACGTCTGCGGACCAGACACTAGGTGAGAACTAAGCGGAGACTCCGAGGTGCTCCGAGGAGCCGTCTCCATTGCCGCTCTGTCTCTTTGGAATGAACGTTGGGCAAGACCCTTCGCTATCCAGCTTTCACGCTCGTCCTCAAACTCATTTTTAGTCTTTGGCGTTTGACTCCGCATGCGGTTTGATTTTTAGTTTGACTGTTTTTGTACTTTCGACCGTCTTTGTTATTCATTTATTGTCGTCTGAATTACTTTTGCTCCGTGTACAGCACTTTGTATGAAGCGCTGGTTGTTTTAAAGTGCTCGAAAAATACACTTGAGTTGACTTGAGTCTGTCAGTGTTAATTGTTCACAGACGAGTCCACTAGTTCATCCGAATCAATTTACAGTATAGTTCAGTATTTGTCAACCCGTGCCTGCGTGGGTTTTCTTCGGGTACTCTGGTTTCCTCCCATATTCCAAAAACATTCATGGAAAACTCTAAATTGGCCCAAGGGTGTAATTGTGAGCTGCCAACCATTTCGTGCTCACAGCCATGAGCAATTTGGAGCATTCGATTCACCTGCCGGGCATGTTTTTGGAATGTGGGAGGAAACTAGAGTACCCAAAGAAAACCCACGCAGGCACAGGGAAAACATGCAAACCCCACATCGGAGCCCAAATCGAAGCCCTGCACCTCTGCACCGTGAGGTCGACCGGCGTGCCGCCATCATCACTCTCGTTGTTGTCAAATAAGACGCCGAACTTCATCTCGCTCAATTTTCCAAGTTGCTTGCCCATCGCTGCATTGTCACGTATATCAAAGCAAACGTGGTTTATTGATCTTTCCCCCATCTGCCCGGCATTGATCATGAACACAAACGAAGCCGTGAATCCAGCGCTGAATATCTTACAGTGGTATTCAACATATTAGCATTGTCATTTTCATGTCCACGATAGCAGGTGACTAAAATAAGGATAAAATGTGCATAGTTTTGCCGATAATGGGAATGGCGCTGCTTATGGCTAAATCAATATTGCCGCCTTGATTGGGCCAACGCTTTTTTTAAGAGCCCATTACTATTGCGGTGAAAGAGCGTCACTGCTCTTTCACCGCAATAGTGAAACAAAAGAACTTGGGACGAGGAGAATATTTTGAGGGTGCTTTTTCAAGGTGATCCCAAGATATCTTTATGTGTCACTTCTCCCCCCCCCCCCCCCCATTTCTTTCCTTTCCTCCACGAAAGTAAAAAAAGGGGGCAGATGTTGAAGTGTGCTGACATGTCCTTGTGGAGGG
Source organism: Hippocampus abdominalis (assembly GCA_018466805.1). Lineage (NCBI taxonomy): Eukaryota > Metazoa > Chordata > Actinopteri > Syngnathiformes > Syngnathidae > Hippocampus > Hippocampus abdominalis. The sequence continues at coordinate 10,216,639 of CM031708.1, forward strand.
ATTTCAACCATGATGTTAATAACAATAATTAGCTCTAAGTGTTTGTGAAGGGGGAGGTTTCGACATGAATATTCTGCCATTGTGCTCGCGTGCGTGAGGCCGTGGGTGCGCTTTCAGACAAATGACTTCCCGTGTCTGTTTAAAGGACAAATGAACCATAATTGCTTGTTTAAGGGGGTCTGCGGATGAAGGCGGCTTTCCGCCACTTCATTTTGTCGCGGCTCGACTCCTTCGACACATACGCGGACGAGCTCTGCTGCGATAACGGAGATTACATTTAATATCGGTCGCACGCAGGCACTGTTGATTATTTTGTTGTTTTTTTTGTGTTCGTTACAAACGATTTAGACCGCGTACGAAAGGATCAAGCTAAGGTGCTCGTCGTATGCGAGTGGCTACCTGAATACATTTCCTAGGAGAGTATTGATAGGAAATAAATCCACACGCCTCTTAAATCTATCAAGGGGAGGACATTTTCTGATGTACAAAGACAGACTCTGCAATCAGCTTTGATTAGGGATACGGTCCGTCTTTACGAGCCATTAGATATTTCAGAAATTATTATTAATAACTAAATAATTTCCGCAGATTAACCCCATTCACGCTTTATCCACGATCGCTTGGCCTTTCGAAAATTGATCTGGGGAAAGATTGATGAGCGCCCCACAATTTTAAAACATTTGTCCTTGCAATGTCCCCCCCCCCCTCCTCCATCCACATTTACACTTCTCCCGAGTGCGAGTTGACATCTGTTCAATACGTTAAATGACCAAACGTCACATTGAAGCGTACAGTGAGTGCGACGACCACCGATATGCTCAAGATTTACATGTTGAGTGACTGGTCCCATTCCAACGTAAGCCGTGATGAGGATCATATTTTGATTTCAAATTAAACAGCAGATCAAGGTAACTTGACTGGATTCCTGCAGAAATTGTATTTGTTGAACAGAACAGTGGGGGAATGATTCCCCCGGCTGCCTCACTCGACACGCACGTCTCACTTGACACTTCGACACGCGCACACAGTTCTCTATATTGAAACCGTGCCTTATTATTCAAAATGCCGCTGTTTCATCCCATCAATTAAATGGGTCTAAGTGAGAGGGTTCTGTAATTCAAATATTGTCGGGGGCCATGGATTCAGGAGTCTTCCCGTTTTGGGGTCAGTTTGGTTATTAAAAAAAAAAAAAAAAAGATGGAAACCCTCTAGGTTTCTATCTCGTGCCCAAATACGGGTAAATGTTGACTGGGAGGAGATTTAGTTAGTCACCTCAGTAAGAGCCGGGTCACTCCGGAAGATTTCCTTTCCTTGAAGACCCTGAATGAGCTCTGCACAAACAGGAGCGGATTGATGGATAGTTGGATAAATGGAGAGGGAATGAGTTATTGAGAGAAGGGGAGAGAACATCCTTATTTATTGTTCATGCATTTTTAAACAGTGGAGCAATGGGGTCAAACGAGTAAACAGGAATGGACTGGAGGGCAGGAAGTCAAGCGGGTGGACCGCGGCGGTCGAGCAATGGAGATATCACAGTTAGGAATGCAGTAAATAGAAGAAAAGAAAAGAGGCTAAACAGCTGTCTCCTTCTTCAACGCCTCAAAAACTGATGTTAATCTTCATGATAATGTGAGGATTTTTTTCTTCACCAATAAACATCAATCTGCAGTTACAACCTTGATTCTTTAAGTCAACCTTTTATTCGGGAACATTATTCAGATTATGATTCTTGATGCACTTTGTCATTTGGATCACGATAGAGTTCACACGTCATGTCTTAGTGCCTTCAAAAGGTGGCAAAGGAGCCCTGCAGGTGACTCGACCTTTGACCCTTGCCCTTTACACACACACACACACACACACACACACACACACACACACACACACACACACACACACACACACACACACACAAACAGCCCGGAGTGAATGACTGATGTTGCTGATATTAGCTCCATCTCCACCGGGACTTGGAACTCTGCAGTGAGTGTTATGTCTCAGTGACAGAGGGACAAAGTGTTGTGGGGGGGAGAGAATTGAACTGCATTGATCTGATAAACAGAAGCTAAAGTCAAGAGGCCTATGTTAACCTTTGACTTTTTGTTTGTGTGTGTAAAAAAAAAACAAAAAAAAAACACACACACAATTTCGGGTAAATGGTGATTAAGTTTAATGGTGTCTTTCATTAGCGAAATGCTTTAAAAACAAGTCACAGAGCAAATTGGATCATGTTAGACCAGGGGTCCCCAAACACTGGAACATTTGCTACCGGCCGCACTGGGACACTGAGCTAAATAAAATTATTTTATTAATCATCCAAGTGTGAAAGAAGCTTTCTTTTGACAACCAGGGGCATCCGCTTGTTCCCTCGAAACACTCATCGTGATAGGGGAGAAAAGGAAGTCATCGTCATTCGGGTCGCAGGTGATCTGCAGCACATCTCAGCTGACTTCAAAAATGATACCTTCACCCCACCTATTATTCTTTCAAATTATAACACAGTGGCCCGATGCTATCGTCGGTCACTTTAAACCCATGTTGTGCCTCAAAAGGTTTAAAAGCAAACATCAATAACCCAATATGGAATTATTGAATCCCTGCAGAACACAGGAAACGTGAGCCCATAGTGCTTTGTCCATCTCCTATCCTCATCTCCGTTGCCATGGCAGCGAAGTGTGATTACAACGCAAGGCTAACCAACATGGCTGAAGATATTGACTTCCTGTCTGGTTCATGCAAACAGGATGTGACAGATTTAATTTGTTTGTCAGCCCGCCTTAATTTCAACAGAAGGCTGGAGGTGGGAGAGAGGCACAGACGTGGCAAGGTGAAGAGTGAGGGGATGTGGCTTCCGATTGGCGCACTTGCAATTAAGTTGAATGCTCAGCCTCTGTCAGTTTCAGGTGAGTGTCAGCTTTTGATGGAAAAGGCCGTTTTACACATAGGACCTGGTCCGACTCCACATCCAGTGAAAGTGTGCGGTCGGAGATTAACACGCTGAATTAGGAGGCCCCTTTCAGTATTGAAAAAATATTTATGTTTATTTACCCTCGTTTGAATTCATACTTTATCAACAGTTTCCATTTCCATGTAGCTATTCCACAACCATCCACTAGGAGGTGCAGTGGCACCGGTGGCATCGAGGAGCGTTTGAGCACAGAGGAAGACTCAATTCTCCTTCTGAGTTGACAACAGCAGCTCAACGTGGGTCTCTGCCACAGATGAATAAAATGTAGTAAAACGTCCAAAAAAAATCAGTTGTCAACATTGTTAAAACGTTAGTACTGAGCACTTTATGTTTGCATGAGTGGTGATTGAGATCGTTTTTAGGCGAAAGTGTGGAAACATGAGCGCAAGATGGGTGCTAACCATGCTAATGCTAGCGGCCTTGGCCCCTGGACTAGTGGCGATTTTTATTCTGTTCGTGAAACCTGAAGTTTGCCCTGAAATAATGAGGAATAAATTCCCCTTCTGAGATGACAACGGCGGCTCAAGGTATGTCTCTCCTATTCTTGCCACAGCATTTCACCACACGTAGCATCAAGAAATATCGCGTTGCTTCTTGAGCCACCAAGGCAGACCGGGGCAGCACCAAGGTGAGTACAGTTTTACAGAAGAACGAATGACGATAAAAAAAAACTATCCAACAAAATCTTGAAGGATTGACAGATAGGAAATCCAAATGAATGTGCCAACCAAGGATGCGGTTTTAGCAGAAGGACAGGAGACAGGGATCACATCAAAAGACACCATATGAAAAACCTAATAAATGACATGACGCTGTGAGTAAAAGAAATAAATAAAACCATGAGGCAAAATGCATCAGACGCACCAAAGAGGAATAAAAAAGGAGCTGCGAAAGACGGGCATGAGGACGGTGATTTGAAGGGATGGCGCTTGCACCAGATGGACATTCTCTTTTTGTATTTGTATTTGGGAGACAATTGTGATGGCAGCAAAGAGTGAGAGAGTGTGACAATGAATACAGAGAGCTGTATTATTGTTTAAATCATTGATCACCCCCCTCCCATCCCCCCCCCCCCCCCCTCCTATCAATCTGTTGTTCTTTCTTCACTATCCTTTTCTTCTCTGCCTTCTTTTGGTCACCTAAGATGTTTGACGTCTGTCGTGCTTGCAACTGTTCTTGTCAACTTGGTTTTCAACCTTGTATTTCATATTTGGGTGTTCTTATCATCTGCATATAAAAATGGAATTTTCATTGCATTGAAAGTGCTAATTTTAATGCACTGGTACGAAAAAAAGAGCACTGGTGTCGAATTCAAGGCCTGGGGGCCAGATCAAGCCCGCCACATCCTTTTTTTGGGCCTGCCAAAGAAAGGAAGTCACGGGTGTCAACTTGCATGATCCTTGCTAAAATCTCTACCGAAATGTCAAATTGTCATGTGTCATAATCAGCGTTGACATTTCGCAATAATGTTGTTACCCTGATTACACTCACTTGGACAATAAATGAACAAACTATTTTAGCTGACTGGACTGATTTCAAAACTACCCAAAAAAAAATCTAAGAAAAAAGGTCAAATGTTCTTATTGTTTTGAAGTCGGTTTTTGAAATCCAAATCAATTTGTTGTTAATCCTGCATTGTAGTTTTGACCACCGGACGTTTTCCATCCACATTTCATGAGAAATTCTTCCTGTTTGATTTAACTTTGGAATTTGCAATCCATCACCTCCTAGGACACAATTCCAAAGCTGTGATCCTGGTTTGTTGTGGCAGCAATGCTTGTCTTGGCAGGAAAATGCCCAGCGCTGAGGTCGAGTGACAGCCCAATGAACAGACGCACCCTGCTCAAGGCATAGTTGTCGGGGGAGGGGGGGTCGTCTTCGAGGGTGTGTGCAGACGTTTGTGTGTTTGAGATGGTGTGAACCAGGCGAGGGTGACAGTGACGTGACACTGGTGAAATAATTATGAGTCCAAAACAGGGCTGACAGGGAGCAGCCCGTGCCCTTCAACTATCTGTCAAGTGTCATTAACATGGAGTGCTGATACACCACTGGAGGCGGAGGGGTGGGGGTCGGGGGGTGGACTACACAGGGGGCACTGCCAAAATCATCCATTGTGACTCATTTAAAGTCAAGTGACTTAACATCAAATTGAATCGTAAGGATCCTTCTTTCGAGAGACTTGGTTGACTGGACAGAGCCGGCTCACTTTTTATTCTGCAGAAATCGCCCGCATTGAAGATTGGCGACTTCGGAGCCGTCTGAAGGCCGAGCGGGTGTGAGCAGAGACAAGACGAGCTCTGTGACAGAATGCAAATGTCATATTGGGAAGTGAAGAACGGCAACGACCCCTCGCGACTCTTCTCAGCGGGGACTTCATCTGTCGACAAAAAAAAAAAAAAAAAAAGAGACTGCAGATGGCCTCTTGCTGTAGTACTTCAAGAAATAAATCTTACCCGACGCCCTGGGGGACTCCTAAAGAGGAAATGGGAGAGAAAGGCTAAAAGAGATATCAAACAAGAAACTTGTAAGAAGACAATTTATGGACAGGACAATGCCAAAGTTGATCGAAAGAGAGACTGACAGACGAAAAGACACATAAAGAGTGATTTTTACGACGTGAAGGAAAGGGGCGTAAGCCCCGGAAGAAGCGCTTTTATTTGCTGATGGCTTTGGGCCGAGCCGCGACACATATTTCTGTTTTATGGTCACTGACTCGCCAGCTGAGGCAGAGGCTCGTTCAGCAAATCCTCCCACTTTGCTGGACGGATGAGAGAGGTAAACACCCAGTTTTTCAACGCATGGATCTTGTCGCTCTTTGACGCTCTCACAATTGGCCGAAATTGGTACGCTGAAAAAAAAAGTGAGGTCGTGAATTTGGTTTGGCGGGCGTGTCGACCGATAATAGTCCCGTAAATGCAGGAGAAACGAGAAGCACAATACCTGCCTGTTCAACGGATCACGTGAGAATTTCGGACAAGTTTCCAAATGTAAAGCATCGCGGTCCGCAGGCGTTATGCCTTCGACATTAAACATTCTAGTTTACAACCACAGGACATCTTCAGTCTACGAATTAGACAACATTTCAATCTTGACATTGCGGTGTCGTCTCGTCGGGTATTTTTTCTAACACCCGGTAAGGTAGCAACTACAATTCCAAGCAACATTCCACATATGTATGGACAATACTGTTGAGAGAGAATTTGAAACCCATGACGTTCAGTGAAATCACGACAAACGGATAAAACCAACGACAAACTGAGAAAACTAGCGCAGGTTTGATCTGACTACGACTTCCGCTCCTTTCAAAGAAGTTCGGTAGGATTTCGATCGTGGCTTTTCAGAAGCGTCCTGTGTTTTTTTCTTAGCCATTCGTCCGTGTTGTTGGCTGTGTATTTCGTGTTTTTATCTTGTTGAAGTAACCGCTAGCTTTCATAGTCTTGGGATTTCACTGTAGCCTGTGAACGTTTGTATGGCCTGAAAAAAAAAAATTTCATTGTTGCGAAAGGATTTGTGGCCGGCTGGGTCTTGGATCTTGACAGTGAACATGCGACGGTTGCCACTTGTCGCAATCGCGTGAGACGACTCCATCGCACACTCCTTTCATACAGTATCTCTTTTAGTCTCTCACACACATGCTAATCGTCCGCCCTCATTTGCATCCTAATGATTTCACTCTTCCTTTTTAGTCCTTGTCCAATGGCTCCATTAAGTTGTCTGCCACTCATTCTCTTTGTGTCTGTGACTGCTGACTTCTCTTGCTCAGTATCTGATGTGGGTTATTTATGGGGGATATCATTTAGCAGAGACAGCCGGAATAATATTTGGTACGTCTACCGTCAAGATGATGCTGTCACTATAGTGGCATAAAAAAAAAAAAAAAAATTTTTTAAACAACTCTTGTTGGGGAGGTGAGAATGTGCCAAACTTGTATGAGATCACAAAAAATCCACAGTTTGTCAAAGTATGTGATACGACATCTAACATTCGTAGATCCAAACAAACGCCGACTGATGTCCAAAATACAAATTCTCAACCAACCCTATGATCAACTCCTGCACTCTAAATAGTATACTTTTAAAATAGATAACAGTAGATGTGGTATCAAATGAACCACAGCACCCAGTGTTATCCTCTGGTCATATACTGTCAGTCAAAATAGGGTTTGTCCATCCCCCCACCCCCCTCACCCGCCCCCTCCTCGCTGACCTGGAGAGGGGGCGAGCTGTTGATGACCTGATTGGATGTCGCTGTTCCGAATCTGCTCCCATCGATATGGACATGATTTGCACTGACTGAGCGGGTCGAGAGCCGGGCCGACCACTCGGAGGCGCTGCTATGAAGATCTCTTCAGTGATCAACCGGACCGGGTTCAGAGGGGGACCCAAATCTTCGCCAAAACTATATTTCATGCTCAACCTCCGTTTGATATCTTTAAATTGCACATGGCAAAACTTACTTCCTGTTTGGCTGTCTACACAGGAAAGGAACTGTAATCCCCATTTGGTAAATTGTTTTTTGACATTCATTACTCATTCATACCACAGGCTATCAACCTAATTAACAAACAACAAGAGGAAAGCAGACAAACAAGCAGGAGGACATGAGGGCAGTGTGGGGTGTGCAGATGCCTGTAACGTATTGTCCAATGTATGTAGAGTCTATATTGTCCTGTACTGTATTATTGTCCAATGTCTGTTGTGTATGGTACACTGTATGTATTGTTCAATGTATGTAGCGGCATGGGGGGGCCTGTCCTCCAAGACAAGTTTCTCCTATGGGAGACCAAATAAAAAGTCAAATCAAATCAAATCAAATTACAACTGAAATTAGTTGACAAATGTAGACCAATTGGCGGGGAAGGGACAATATTAGCATTTGCAACATTTGTTACACACGGGTGTCCGTCATTTTATGTGTGTAAACGGTATTGGTGCTGTTGACGAGAAAGAGAGAGAGAGAGAGAGATAAGTCTGAAAAGATGGCGTATACTTGCGCGTTCTTCCTCTCATTGGAGAGCTAATAGGCAACAAATATACAAACCCAATAAATTAATGGTGTGGATAATTAACTAGGACTGTAGCTTGAGATGCATGAAAGAGCACCAGCCACCGTGAAGGAACATAGCTTGATAGCGTGAGCGTATGTGTGTGTGTGTGTGGGTGTGTGTGTGTGGAGTTAATTGTGGGAAAGCTGGAGGGAAAAAAAATCCTGTAATGACTTAACCCATGTGGATGCTGTTCCCAAAAGATTAGAGGACTTCAGGAGTAAAATGAATTAAACAACAGTGACACATTTCAGTTGTGATGAATCTTATTTCAAAATAAACAACCCAATAAAACAAGGGCACACTCATTTTTTTTGCAGCATGGATGGAAGACAGCAAATTGACCTTTTCCAACCAGCTCTTGGGTGCAGATTGACCAGAGTCTCCTCCCTGTGCACTCGTGATGATGTCCACCTGGTCAACAACACTGATTCAAAGGACCTCTATCATAACGTTACGTGAAATGTATTGCTACACTCATGAGTTCCGTCTCCCCACCTTTCATTCCGTTGATTGACTGCTGTTCAGCAATAATACAACAAGCAAGTTGCCACAAGCGGCACACTGCGAAAAAAAGAAGAAAAAAAAGGCGTACAAGTGCCGGTGGTGTAAGGAAATGTAATGTGCATGCATTACAGCAGCCCACAGGTAGATCCTAAAAGCGGCGGACAGACCTCAAGGAATTGGCCCATCACGGCAGTTTCGCAAAGATGGATTCACTGCCGACTCAAAGTGTCCGGCAACGATTGAAAAGGTCACTTATGTCTGTGCTACACCGCTCCACGTCCTGTGCACTTCAGCCTCTGTTCTGAATTGTGTGTGTGCTGCGTGTAATCTGAATAGTAATGAGGCTTCCTGACAGATTGATGCATAACAGCAAGAAGCATGCAGAGCAGGCAGGCCATTTCCGTGTCACCTCCTTTTTATTTTCCAAGCGGCTGTGTTCCGCCTCGGAATGATGCCGATCCGACGACGGAGCGATAACTTGATTCTTCATCCCAGAGTCGAAGGTGATTCGAGTTGGCGTTTGATTTGGGATCAGCCTTAAGATTTCAAAACGCGTTCCTCTCCGGGAGCTCGGTGATGTCATTATTCCAAGACGAACCAAAACTGTCTTATCAGTCCGTCGCCCCATCCATTTGATTTCGAAATCATTGCTTCCCTAAATGAGAGTTTCTCAGCGGACCGTCGGTAACAAAAATGTTTATCGCGTCAGTAAAGTTCACTCGTCCATTATTTGTCATTTGCGTTGGGACTGCCCAGTTCACCATCGCTATTTTCTACTGCACTCCCGCAAAATGGGGCAATATCATTGCGGTCTTTGAGAACAAAATATGCAAAATATGTTTGCACGTATTGATAAAAAAAAACGGAGCATTTTTATCCCCATAATGTCAATTGGAAATTATGCACTGCAGACAAAATAATAATATCCATCCATCCATTCATTCATTCATTTACCGATCCGCTTTATCCTCACAAGGGTCGCGGGGATTCCTGGAGCCTATCCCAGCTGTCTTCGGGCAGTAGGCGGGGGACACCCTGAACTGGTTGCCAACCAATCACAGGGCACCAAAATAATAACAAAAAAAGATGAATCAACATTCTTTATTGGCTTAATTTTCGAACATAGCGGAATAATGTAGGCCAAATGCTTTTTTTTTTCCATGCTCAAGTAAGTCCCCCATGATGTTATGGGAAAAGAATGCCATGTTGTCAACATTTAGCCGACATTTTAATTGATACATTGGAACATAAAAAAAGGAGTGGCACTAGGCAATGACAACTGAGTTTAGAAGCCAAAAAAAACCCACAGATCATCAGATTTACTCGCAAGGTTTAAACGTTTTTGTTCTTCTGTCGGAGGACAAGGAGCCACTACACCCCCTTTGCCCCCTCCCTCCCGCTCTGTTCGAAGCAACCCCAGTCACTCGCACGGTACAAACACACGCCAGTAACTGTGGTCGTCGACATCGAGGACTAGCCTGGCCTTTCGCAATCCTCAGCCTGTGTGAGAATTCAAACCAAGATGAAAATGCCTGCCTCCATCTGCAGTCCTGTACTGATTGCCATCTTAACCCCCTGACTGGTGGTGGGCTTGCAGGAGTGGGCACCACGGTCCATTCCCGCTCCCAAACACCAACGAGCTCGAGAGGAAGCGCAATTTAATTCCTCGCGCATGTGATTTCTGGATAATGGGAAGGATGGATAATGTATGCACGGACGATATTACTATCTGGCCTATAGCGCAACGCATGCAGACATGCGCACACAGAAACACGCACGCTTACACCTACACACATTTATTTAATCTGTGTGAGAGAAGGCCACCGGGAGGACCATTATATTTAAATCATGGTGCCTCCCCCCCCCCCCCCGCATTCCCCCATCACTCTGTCCCTCACACACGCACACGCACACACACACTTCTAATCAACTCTGATAGAAATAGCCACATGCCAAAGCAATGAGGGCAACGGTTAAATCAAGTTGGGCACAAATGACTGGAAGGGGAAGAAAGGAGGGAAAGATGGAACGGTCAAATTTCAATTATTTTCTCTCTTTTGTATGTCCCCCCCATGCTACACCCTCAACTTCAGGGGTGTGGGGGGGAGCATTTTATAGATTTATTTGAGCAGATTGGCCTACCAACGTCATACTGGACAGCTGCTGAACCAGTCCGGTGGATCTTGAGCCGGTCCAATTGGGGAGTCGCAGATTGCAGACAGACAATCCCGACGTTGTGACCAAGTCGTGCAATTTGTGGCCGTGCCGTGAAATCAGCCAGACATGATGGATACGGGATTTGAGAAAGAGTCGTCCTTCAGAATGTGACTCGGAACAATCGAAAAGGTGACCGTTTTTAATCAGAAAGAAATTGTAAGATTTTGTTTTTATTTTGATCCTTGAAAAACGTCTTCACCTGAAAATGCTCATTAATGTCACCGACCTTGGCAATGCTGAGGTGAGTGTACTTCATTTCTGATATACATCAATCATACAAATACGATTTCCCTTGAGGAAAAATAAACACAACGATAAGCACGTTCTGCGCACAGGTCTTTGTTTAACGCGAAGGTGTCAAGCGCCGAAAACTCACCCGCCGTGCCCTTCGCTGCGTTTGGCCTCCATCTGACATTTTACCCCTTCGCTCTTTACCTTTTCGCCAGCCTCCTTTGTTCTACATGCTCCTATTTATCACCGCGTGAAGGCTGAAAGAGATATTATTATGGGGTGGCGGGCTGGAGACAGCAGACAGGGGGTAGCCACATGGATCGCGTGGTGAGGGAGCGCGCCTAATGACGAGAGGACAAGCTTGGTCAGTGGTCTGTGCTACCTGCTGGGTGTGATAGATGGAGAGCAGAGAGGAAAGAGCGGGGAGGGAAGGACGATAGATAGTCTCTTCTCTGCTCCCGCATATTTTATTTGATTGTCTCCTCTCCAGTGTGGAACTTTTGTTCCATGTCTCCCGTGCAAGTGTGGCAGTAGCAAGGACGATCTCTGTGAAGACATTTGCCACAAGCGAATGTCCGCGTACGTGCATGTGTGCGCGTGTCTGCGTGCGTATGCGTTGCGGGAAGGCGCCCCCCCCCCCCCCCATTTCATGCACGGTACTTAAATCAAGCTGCAAAGTCATCTTTGAATGGATACAGTATGTAGGTGAATCGTACGCCAATGGCTCTCCGTCGTCTGAACCGTCGCATCCTCAGGAGCCTCTCCCAGCTGACCTCGGACAGTCGGCGGGGGACACCCTCAACTGCTTGCCAGCCAATCGCAGGCCACACATGGACCAAACGGGGCCTTGCATTTATTTTTAAAAGATGTCCGTGCGGAGGCCCAGTGGTCCAGTGGTTAGCACGGTGACCTCACAGTGCAGAGGTCGTGGGTTCGATCCGGCCTTCCTGTGTGGAGTTTGCATGTTCTCCCCGGGCCTGTGTGGGTTTTCTCCGGGTACTCCGGTTTGCTCACACATTCCAAAAACGTGCATGACGGGCTGGTTGAACACTCGAAATTGTCCCTAGGTGTGAGTGTGAGCGCGGATGTTTGTTCGTCTCTGTGTGCCCTGCGATTGGCTGGCGATCGGTTCAGGGTGTCCCCCGCCTACTGCCCAAAGACGGCTGGGATAGGCTCCAGCACCCCCCGCGACCCTTGTGAGGCTAAAGCGGATCAGAAAAAGAATGAATGATAGATGTCCAAGAAAAAAAAAAAGTGGGGCGCACCAGTGCAAAAAGTTCATTTCGGGCCCCGCTGATCCTTTGCTCACTGAACTGAGGACTTTGTAAGGTGCGTTACCAAAATAACGAACAGTATCTCTTGACTGAATCGAAGGCTTTCCGGTTTCGAGCCTTTCTGCGGAGTCGTCCAAGTATTTCAATATGACCGAGTTCAATGATATTACTTGCTTGATCTTACCGGAAAGTTTTTTATGATATTTTGCTGCTGTTTCTATAATTAGCAAAGAGTATCCAAATTTCCTCGACATGATCTTGACATGGTAATTTATGCGAGACGATGACATGCTTTCAGCGTAATACGTATTCATAAGAGACTCCTCATGATCATCATAGCCCATTTTCTGCATGCGTTTTTGTGACCGGTAACAAAAGAGTTTGAAAATAGAAATAAATTGCAATCATTATCCGTGATGAGTCCGAATCATAAATATTTGATATCAAATTGTAATTCCAAGCTTCTTTGGGAAACTAGTGGAGAGTTTAATTGTGAAGAAAAGCAACATTTATATTCGTTGGTGTTGTGAATAATTGAAGGAGGCAAAATTAATTACCTTTGCCATTCATTTAAGCTCAGCTTCTACACTGGGTGCATAAAAACATATATTAATAATTCTGAAGCCCGGGCACCCTCTCTCTCTCTCTCTCTCTCTCTCTCTCTCTCTCTCTCTCTCTCTCTCTCACACGCAGGCACGCACACATAAGGAGACTTGTCTCGGAACAATCTAAGATGAATATAAAAGCCGGATATCAGACTATTCATCACTGGATGATTACCACCTGACAGCAGTAATTGAAAAACACTTATTGGAGCGGTTGGGGAGGAGGGCTGCCTCAGTCCCATCTGACAAAATAACCCTCAGAGGGGAACAACAGTCTCGGCCTGATGATAAATGGACAGATTTGTAAAGCCAAGCTTCATGATTTCCCCCTTTTTTTTTTTTTTTTTTTAAACAGACGGAGTGTCCTGCCATAGGGGGAAATGACCCTGATATCTGCGTCGATGGTACACTGTTTGTCTGCAGTGGATGAATAAATCAGGAAACGATGAAAAGAAATCATTTGTCCCAGGCTTAAGCCAAGTTCCAGCCCCTGAAACTCAGAACTGTGAAGCAGACGTGCGAGCGTTGCTGTCTGCCCTGCTACCAATGTTAAGATGCTGCTATTTATTTCAGCACGCTAGCCCCACTGAGCACCACTAGCACCACGGGAGACCTGTACAATACCATTTCTTTTTCCTCTAATTATGATGAGTAATCCTTTGGATCCCATCACTGGCTCCCTCGACATTTGAAGACTGATTATGATTTTTTTTTATTTGACTTTTTATTTGGTCTCCCATAGGAGAAACCTGTCTTGGAGGACAGGCCCCCTCCATGCCGCTACATACATTGAACAATACATACAGTGTACCATACATAAACTGTATGATTTGTTTTCAAATCCTGAAATGGCCTGGCCCCACCTGACCTCTCGGAGCTCCCTGCCCGGTGCCTCGGGTCTGCGGAACACTAGTCGACACTATTATACATATGTGTATTCAAGAATTAAAAAGCATGACCATCTATCTAGCTAGCTAGCTAGGTAGACGGTCATGCAACTTGATAGCTAGCTAGCTAGCTAGCTATCAAGTTGCTATTATTTAACAAGCCGTTCTTCTCAGCATGGCCAATATTGAACACTACGTTTTAAGACTCAGCGTACAAATGACGTCGTCATTATTTGGATAAATGGTTTCTCTCCCTCTCTCTCACTGAGTGAAGTTGTGCTCATCCTCGCTTGTTTCTTTGGTCCCTTTCTTGACGCTCTCATGCACGATGAGGCGACGCTACATGATGAGGCGACGCAAGAGATGGCCTTGACATATGAACCACTTCTACCGCTATGATCATTCAAATTCGTTCGTCTCGTTTCGGCTTCGCCTTCATCTCCGATATGCACGGATTGATGGCTTCGCCTCGGCTTCCGCGACGTCGGGGGAACCTGACGGACCTTTGAACTGTGATAACGAGCATCTCTTTGTCGAAAAAAGAAAGCAGCAAAACACTCGCTGACACGTCTGTCTCAAACGAGATGTCGCGTCTTTTTGGGGGAAGATGAGGAAACAAACACCTTTTAAGGAAGGAAGCATTGATGAAATTTCAGGCAACCTCTTCCGATCGCTTTGTTGTAATTTCAATCAATACTTTGGAAAGTCAAATTGAAAAGTCGGATACAACAAACTATTTGAGGGCTCGTGAGGTTCACCTGCTGCTGTTTACAACGCGATTGGGGTGATGATTGAAATCGAAAACTTCATAAGTTCGAGCAGCAGCCTTTTTATGACTCTTGGAAGAGTGTAACCTATTTTTTGTCTTTGTCGATCATATTAGCATCATTCAAATGGATAGAAAATGTACTTAGAATCGAATATTTTCCCACAAAGACCAGTAAAGTTCCTCCTGCTCAAGAGATGAACAAACAAACGATCCAGAGTAAATGCTTTCTCCTGTCCATCATAAATCCTCCATGTCGCCACCTCCACCCTCAGACGGGCTCCGCTCCTCGATTTTCTGTCACACTCTGCCGGACAATTGCGTTTCTCGGCCTTACGGAGGAATATGAAACTCGGCGGCGCGACGTCTGCGTGTCGGGCTCAGCAGATATGCCGATTCATTTTGCAGCAGGTGATTTGACAAGCTAGACTGCCCCTCCTGAAAGACGTCATTCAAGCCCCCGGCCCACCTCCGCTGATCCGACTCTCTTCCACTTGCTCCCTCTTCACCGTCTTTTCCATCCCTCCTTTATCCTCCTTGCCCCATCCCATCTCCCTCTCTTGGTGTTGAATTCCAAAGAGCTTTGCCTCTTCAGATTGAAAAGGGCTCTCGGCCTGTGACCAAAAAAAAAAAAAAAAAAGGCTGAAAGAACACTCCCCAATAACAACAAAAAAGGTCTTCAAATAACCCTCTCTCTATCACACTCATTCATCAGGAAAAAAAAAAAAATGGAAGTCTTGAAAATATCAAATTATTGGCTGGGCGAGGGAGACGGCGGGGATGATAGCATTGGAGATATTAGGGCCGGAAAAGCAGAAAAAAGAGCAAAGCGCATGAGCAGACATGACGGAAAACAAGAAAAAAAAAGAGAGAGGAGGAGACGAGATTAGGGCATCAAGCTGCGGGTGTTTGAGGGGATGACACGGCCGCTAATACAAGTGTTTAAATATTTGATGCAGGCAGGGATAAAGCGGGATCGTCTCGCCCACAGAATTGAGTGTCAAGATGAGAATCTATTACAGAGAAAGGTGTGCGCGCGTGCGTGCGAATAACAGGCAGACGCGACGCGCTGGAGAAACAGGGGAGAGCCTTGTGCGTGCCGCCGCCGGCATCACGTGGCCGCAACACGCCGCCTCTAATTTTACTCAAATGTTTTTGGGCTGCGCATGCCGATGATCGTTTGGAGTGAAGGCAGCGGGCTTTAGTTGATTATTTTTGCGGTGGGGTATGAAACTAAATTAGGGGAGAAATTACAAAGGCCATTTCAAGGGCCCGTTACGTGTTTGTTGTTCATTTCCAACGGATAAAAGCGGAATCAGTTTTGCGGTGAATATCAGCGAACTTGATAACAGGAGCTGCGATTGTCATTTCCAATATATGGAATAGCGAGAGAACACGGCCGTGCCCACCCACCAAGATGCTGATTCCCCCCCCCCCCCTGCCCGTGCATTTCAGGTGCCCTCCTGAAAGCCGGGCTCTGGCGATGGGTCTGAAAACAAGTCATGAAGTACAGTCAAACCTCGGTTTTCGAACGTCTTGGTTCTCGACCAGTTCGGTTTTCGACCAAAAATTGTGAGTTTTTAATGCCTCGGATGACGAACAAATTTCGGTTCTCGAACAAACTGAGCGCACTTGAATGCACCATTTGAGTCCTCTCGCCTTCCTTACACGAGGAAGTGACGCTTCCTCGGGTAGACGAGGAAGTGACGCTTTCTCGTGTTGCTTTCCATTCGTGAGCAGACGTGTTCAGTAAACATTTTTATTTTAAAAAGAGTGCGGTTTCGTTTTTCAAACAATTTCGCTTTTCGAACAGCCTTCTAGAACGAATTATGGACGAAAACCGATGTTTGACTGTACATGTGACAAAAACTAAAAGGGCAGAGCATCACTTTTTCTTTTGTCTTTGCCCCTTTCATAAATTAAGGGCCAGAAAAATGGGCACCGTTTTTGGGCCAACGTACCGACATGCTGCAATCTCGCAAGACTGAGAGGGATGGAAGGCTTGTTGCCTGATAGTGCTGAGAAACCCACACACAATACACCCGTCCGTGTGTGAGTGTGTGCGTGTGTGCTGTCTAGACGGCTGAGTGACACTTTAACCTGTGTGTAATGAGGGCATGGTAGAACACTGTTCAGGAATGACGCTTGTTACTTTTAGTCCAAACACACCGAAACGCACAAAGAACGCTGCCACATAGACACTGTGTTCAAAAACACACACATTTCATTGAAACAAGCCTTAACTAACACCATGTCAGGGTTGACCAACGCCATTGACTCCAATTTCATCAGGCGCCTTCACTCGAATATGGGTGTACTCCCCCGCCCCCACCGCCCCGTTTCTGCTTTCTTTCTGCCAACCACTGATACAGCCGCTGATACATTTTAACATCAAAGTAAACTCAAATCGTCCTCCCAAATCCAGAATGCACTCAAAAGCAGGTGTGTTTGCTTGTGCTTCCTGTTTAGGATTTGGGCCAAGCTCCATCTCAGCAGACTTTGGGCGGGCGGCAGGGCACGCCGTGGCCTCGTCACAAGTCACTTGCAGATACTCACGTTCATAATCTGGGCGAGAGAAAACAGGCGAGCACAACGGCAGGCAGGAAGGCCTGAGTTGAAATTCAAACCCAGAGAGGCCCAAACGCCAACCACAAGCGGTGTACGGTGCCAACACCAGTTGAGTTAGCTCACCAACTGCATGTGGAATTATGGATCGTTAAATGTGTGAGTAATGAAAACAATATGTGGCTTCAAATAATATTCCTAATAATAATAATTAACTTTGTTTCCAAATTGTCGTGTGCAGTGGACTGTATAGCCCAGGGGTGGGCCACATACGGATTCGGTAGATGTTAAGTGGGCCGAACCATTAACAGGACACCGTACTGTGGTTTTGGTCTCAAGAAGCATTGATTCCTTTCATATCATTTGCGCGTTGGGTCGATCTCGGTGACAGACTGAGACTGCTGTTTTCTTCCCCGATCAAAACAATGTTGTCTTCTACTGTGATCAAAACAGTGTGCCCCCTAGCGGACAATCCACGAATTACATTTTACTTAAAATATTCATTCAGTGTCTTTAATGCATTTTCTTTCCCGTTTTAAATTATCCCGCGGGCCGGATCGAACCTCCTTGGCGGCCGGTTCCGGCCCGCGGGCCTTATGTTTGACATCACCGGTATAGACCAAAGCCCAAAAGTAGTTAGCTAAACTGTCAGTTCAACAATTTTTTCCCCCCTTTTCACTGAAATTTACACACGCGAGAGTCGAACAAGGTTGTTTTAAGAGATTATAACAACGGGAAAAAATGCGACCTAGGTCTTTGAAAGTTGCTTTACACACACACACACACACACACACACACACTTAGCGACGCATACGATGACACGCATCAAATCCCCTCCCCTTCACACGCAAACACACAACCCCCTTGATCGCCCCACTCGACGGTGTTTTTCAACGTTGCATGTCGCCACCCCGTCTTGTCACATTTCCTCCTCGTCTGCCGCGCCGTCTCGCGCGCGCCCCCTTCTTTGCCGTCTTGGCTCTTTTGTACTCCTTGTCCTCCTATCTACTCTCTCGTCCCCCCCATCCCTCCATCCGATCAATAACTGCAGCCACTTCCTTCCACAGCTCAGGAAAAAAACAATTAAAAGGCATCGATCCCGGCACGCGCACTCACACATGGACGTGCATCAATACGCACAGACACACGCTCAAAACACACACCGGGTAAACATACACACGCTGGGGCATGAATATGCAAGTGGGTCTCCTTGACCTTCAAAGACAGAGGAGAGGCAGGTGACTTCATTCTTCATGGGACTGATTCGGGGATACGCCTTGCCTTTCTCTTTCCCTCTCTCGCTTGCACACACACACACACACACACATGCCTACAGACACATTTATTGACATGTTGAACACAAACATGAAAACGTCAGCGTAAAAGGGGACGTTTGAATGTGTACTGCAAAACGTTTAAGCGACCGTTTGTTCGATTTATCGATAGCGGCCGTATTCTACGAAGGAAGGCGTATCTGGGACACGTTGGAAAAGAAAATGAAATCCTAATCATCGTTCTGGAAGTCAAGTCTATTTTTACAAATCACAAGTGAAGTTCTTTCAAGGCACACAAGTGAGGCGGCACGGTGGATCGCCGGTTAGCACGCCCGCCTCGTCGTGCGGAGGTGCAGGGTTCAATTCCGGCCTCCGTGTCGCGTGTTTGCATGTTCCCCCCCTCCCCATACCTACGTGGCACTACGAGGCCCTCTATGCTGTTTTTTTTTCTCTATCTACATTCAACTTTGTCTCTCCATCTCAACCCAAGAAGAAGACGGAAGCCCCAAAGAGCCTCTCGGTTGTGTCTGAGGTTGCTTTCCTTGGAGGAGGTTTCTCCTTGACTCCACAAATGCATCTGGCCGACCTTGTACACGAAGTTTGGTGGTTGATGCTCTGCCAAAAATCAGTTTTTCCTTCAAATCCAAAGTGGGCAGGTGAAGAAATGACAAGGAAGAAGAGGCTATGAATCAAGGATTGACAGAAAAAGCGAGAGGGAAGAAGTCGAGATGGAAGAAAGAAAGACAAATCCCGCTGGGCAAAGCGGGACGTGAACGAGCGAGCGAGAGAGAGAGAGAGAGAGAGAGAGAGAGAGAGTGTGTAATAGAGAGGGACAGTGGTCACACTCTGGCTGTTGCTCAATGAGGGAGTGGCCCGTAATGCCACTTCTAATCTGTGTCCACTCAGCCCTGACACACATTCATGCACACGCAGCCGAACCACATCTTCAGAGCTGCCAAGGATTCGGCCACGTGAAAAATACTCACAGCTCTCGGCCGCCCCATTGCAAAGCGGGGTTAGAAATGAAATGCTGCTTTTGTTTTCTTGGGACTGTTGTTTTATCATGGGTGCGTTTCACGTTTTGGCTGGCTGTCACAGCAGGCAGGTGGTCCTCAGGGTCCAGTGGTTTTCTTTTTGGTTTGGAAAGTTTGATAAATGGCAAGCGAGGAGGACACGGGGAAGGTGAGGGGGATGATAGAGAGAGCGAGAATGCTTGAAAAATGACGAGTGACTTCAATCCTTTGCGTCTGAAAAATCCACGCTGTGGGCTGTTAAATGTTTCAGTGGACCGCGGCAGGTGGCGAGGTCAAACAAAGCTCACTCGAATGATATTTTGCAAGCTGGCCAACATCAAACCATTTGCTCACTCAGTGGTTAGCACGTTGGCTTCACAGTGCAGATACCGGGTTTCCAGCTCCGGCCTCCCTGTGTGGAGTTTGCATGTTCTCCCCGGCCTGCGTGGGTTTTCTCCGGGTGCTCCGGTTTCCTCCCACGTTCCAAAAACATGCAAGATTGAACACTCTAAATTGTCCCTAGGTGTGAGTTTTTTGTTCGTTGTGTGCCCTGCGATTGGCTGGCAACCATTCACTACTGCCCGAAGATGGCTGGGATAGGCTCCAGCACCCCCCGCGACCCTAGTGAGGATTAAGCGGTTCAGAAAATGGATGGATGGATGGAAGTTTGTCAGGGTTTACCCGATGTAAAAAAAAAAAAGTTAGAGCAATAGGCGAGTCGCATCCATCCATCCATCCATCCATCCGTTGTCTAATCCATTTTCTCCTCACCAGGCTCGCGGTCCTGGTTGCCAGCCAATCGCAGGGCTTACATTGACGAACAACAGTTGGCGTTCACAAGTACGTACACCCTTGGGGCAACTTCATTAAGTGTTTCATTAACCTGCCGTGCATGTTTTTGGAATGGGGGAGGAAACTGGGGCACCCGCAGAAAATCCACGCAGGCACAGGGGGGGGGGGGAACATGCTAACTCCTCGACAATACATCTTGATTTATATGGCGCTTTCGCAACAGCTGCAGCTGTGACAAAGCGCTTGACAGAACGCCCAACATCAAATAACCAAAATAAGGGAAGAGCACACAGCATCAAACATGGACAGCTGTGGGGGGGGGGGGTGCGTCTGCCTTGACTGATTGATCGAGAGAAAGAGTCCCCTCCAAAAATTCACAATGAATGAAATATTTCCGAAAATTAGCGACGAGCGGTGCGTAGAAGTGGAGAGAGAAAAATGGCTAAAAGAAAACACAAAACACAGACGCATGCCGCAAAAAAAAATGATTCAGTCAATCGCCATTTCTAACGGTGCGTCCAGGAACCGAAAATGGGTCTTTTCTGGTTGTCACTTTCATTTCTTACAAGACGTGATACGCAACACGCGCGCCTCGAAACGGAAAGAATCTTCAATCGGGCTCTCCCATTATTGTCATGATCACAGCTCACCTCCAGGCCGACGCCGTCAATTAACATTTCTTCCGATGGGTTAATTTGCTCCGCGGCCCAAGAGATCTTTTTTTTTTTTTTTTTTTTGGTCAATCATACATGCTAACTTCCCCGCTCGATTGATTCCCAATCATCTGAACATAATCCCTTTGCAATTCACCAATTAGCCGTTGAAGCGATTTAGTAGCTACGTCGGAGCCTGCCCTCCACGCCGCCGCCGTGTTTCATTTTCCCTGAGCGTAGAGCCTCCCGATTGTTTGGGTGCGCCTGTGTGCTCATTGCTCGAGCGGAGATATTCGCTAACAGGTGGCCGAGCGCATCTCTGGGGCCGCGTGAGCTTCAAATGAAGATCCGTGTTAATGAGGAGGGATGCGTAATTTAGTTGACAAGTTTGTGTGTATCGAGCATCCTTGCGTTACTGTTCATTAAGAAACTCAATGTTGAGACTTTCACTATATTATCCTCTGGCCTCTTTATTAGCACGGGCGCTTTTGCCCACCCGTGCGATTCTTTTGTCGAGTGTGAGAAAGCCGCACGAGTGCGTTGTCGCACGGCTCCCTCGATGTCGTAAACCTGCGGACGAGCGTGTCTCTTTCGGCGGAGTCAATTTTACAGCTCGGAGTCACACTTCTGAACGGGCAAATCAATAAAATCAGAGGGAGTTAAATAATTTAGAGCGGACTCTAATTAGTCTTCTTGTCCCGCACTATGGATTCCTCTACAATATTGATGACAGAGTGGCTGTTTATGGAAGAGAGCCGAGCGCGGCGCACACTTCTTCTCCGCCTTGTTATCAGGCCGCAGAATACAAATCAACATCATCACTCGAGAGGTGAAAGAATGCATGTAAAGTGTAAGTCGGTTTTAAAAGTATTCTAAAGTTGCAGTACTTTTTTCTGATTCTCGTCACGGTGGACCGCATCGGTCTTCATCTCGCCCACACATAACGCCGGGCCGAGGGCAAGTCCAGCTTTCGTGAGAATTCCAGCCAGTGGGCGGGATCTTGCCCGCTCGTCATGTCACGTTTTCTCCGGGTGCTCCGGTTTCCTCCCACATTCCAAAAACATGCACGGCAGGTCAATGGAACACTCGAAATAGTCCCTGAGTGTGAGCGCGGATTTAAGTCTCTGTGTGCGATGGGCTGGCAACCCGTTCAGGGTGTCCCCCGCCAACTGCCCAAAGACACCTGGGATAGGCTCCGGCACCCCCCGCGACCCTGGTGAGGATAAAGCGGGTCGGAAAATGGATGGATGGATGTTTGCTCCTGTTCACTAAGACTGTATTGATGATGCATGTTTGTTTATGTATACTGTTGTGTACAGTCAAACCTCGGTTTTCGTCCATAATCCGTTCCAGAAGGCTGTTCGAAAAGCGAAATTGTTTGAAAACCGAAACCACGCTCTTTTTAAAATAAAAATGTTTACTGAACACGTCTGCTCACCATGGAAAGCAACACGAGGAAGCGTCACTTCCTCGTCTACCCGAGGAAGCGTCACTTCCTCGTGTAAGGAAGGCGAGAGGAGTCAAATGGTGCATTCAAGTGCGCTCTGTTTGTTCGAGAACCGAAATTTGTTCGTCATCCGAGGCATAAAAAACTGGAAATTTTGGGTCGAAAACCGAATTGGGCGAGAACCGAGACGTTCGAAAACCGAGGTTTGACTGTTCTTGTTTTAAAAATTAAAATATCCCCCCCACTTTTTTAAATTATTTTTTTTTTTACATAATGTCTTTAGCGTCAGTGCATTGTTGCTTTAACATTACTGCCGTAAAGAATTGTGACCTTGTATTCATTCGTAAAGGTTGGCTCGTAGTAACCTTTGCTAAAGCGGGCTTCAAGGTTGCATCCAGGCGACCTTTCCGAAACATTTTTACAAGTCCAACCATCCCTGCGAGTGCTCGGGCTCGTTTGGGAGAGGGAAGGAAATTTCCTCGGTGTGAACGCTGAATCTGAAGAGGCCCATAGTCATCCAATGACTGAAGGTCCGCTTTGAAACGATGCCCTTGTTTTGTTTGTGTGTTGTCTTCCTGGAACTTTGTGCTCGTCTTAATCTTGTGTCAAATTGATATGATAAAAAAATATGTATCTATATCGTGTTTTTGATTCCTTGTCAGAATCATTCCCAGGCATTTAAATTCCTCTTTATTTAGTTTTTTTCTGCACATCTGAGACAGCAAAAGTTATGCTTTTTTCAGACGACAAAGAGGGCACACCTGCATCTCTAGCAACTACTCGCGCCGGCGGTGCCATGCGTGTGTGCGGCGTTGTTATCAGTCACGAGGGGGAAACTATCGATCATCGCTTTTAATTACCCCGAGCATGGATGGCGAGAGGCCTAAATTAACTCCTCTCCTCTCCTCTCCGGCTGCAGGAAACGTCATGCATATTTCACGACCGCCATCCCAATCGTATGTCACTCAGCCCCTCTCCTCTCCGCTGACAAGACAAGACTTATCGCTGTTATTTATCTTCACCCCCCCCCCCCCCCGACTCCTTTTTCTCCTCTCCCCCAGTGAGCGTGATGTCTGTGTGCAAAACAAAAAGCTTGGATAATCTTCACTTTGGGTGCCTGCTGCAACGCTTGTCCCCAAATAATTGTTTGACCGCGAGTGTGATGGTTTGCCCCGTGGGCGTGGGCGTGCGCAGCGAGGTGCTGTCGTCACGATTTCAACAATTCATAAAAATCGTGGCGTAGCAATTGTGTGAGCAGCACCATCTCTGGCGAATTTGACTTTCTCCCACATTCCAAAATGGATGGATGTCAATGTGTGTGTGTGTGTGTGTGTGTGTGTGTGTGTGTGTGTGTGTGTGTGTGTGTGTGTGTGTGTGTGAGAGAGAGAGAGATAAGATGAGGAAGATTTGTGTTACATTGGCATCTTGACATGGTAAACAAACCTTACCTACCTGTCTGTCTGATTTCCGGCAATGAGTCAGTGAGTCAGTCAACTACACAATCAGTCAACCCGTGAGTCAGTGAATTATCCGACAGCTACTAATGGTCCTTCCTCAATCTAGGACTCATTCTCCAAGCACACACACACACACACACACACACACACACACACACACACGCACACACACATTCCCTGTGTAATTTAAATGACTGTCAGGTCAGTGGCAAGAGCAACACCTTGCCACGTTAAAAATGCCAGACGGCTGCCATCGTCACCGCCAACAAGCTGCCCAAACTGTCACACACTCGCGCACGCACGCGACCATGCACACACACTCGGGCTGCTGTCAGCAAGCACTCCCGATGCATTTACTTGGTGACAGAATTCTAATTAGTGGCTTGGCTGGTGTCACCTGATTCTGAAGCTGGGGGAAGGGGGGGCAGGGCGGGGGGGGGGGGGTTGCAGGAGAAGGAGATTTGTTAAGGTGGTAGGGAAATGTGGAGAGCGGAGATGGAAGGGGCAGCAGACATGAAGAGGGAAGTTGTGGGTGGAAGCCGTGCTTGTTGTCAGCTGAGAGGAAGATGGATAAAGCGATGAAGCGGATGAGACAAAAGGTGATAAAAATGAAACTGGAGGATTAAAAAAAAAAAAACATCTGAGGAAAAGTTGGATGAAAGGGCTTTTTTTTTTTTTTTTTTTCACACTACAGGTCACATTTACATAAAATGAAGCAAACTACCTCGCACAAACCAATCACACAAGCTCCTAAATGCCCGCTCCCCTAATTGCCACCTGGAATGAGGGTGCTAGAGTTTAACCCTGCGCAGACTCAAACATGATTGCGCCCTCCACCGTGACAAGCCATCTCAGGAGCAGTAGAGGGAAGCAGAATGGAGGGGGGGGGGGGGGGGGGGGGGGTTGCAGGGGGATTCTTTTTGCTGCCGTTAAAAATAAACAATATTGATCAGGGGTGGCGCAAAATATCAATACGTCAATGTGTATTTAATTATCAACACGGATACAGAATTGCCACTGTGATATTCTTCAAACGCGCATGTTGTTATGAAATATCTGAAACCCTTATAAAGACAGCTGCCCCCAATGGTGTCGTCACTCAGTTCTCGCTCAGTGACGCCCTTTCAAACCGAACATTCTCGTTGATCTCCGCAGGGTCTCTCCATCGTGTCGACACTTGACCACTTCCTCTTACCGCTCAACTGCCAGTCTGCCGCCTCGCACGTCGCCCTCGCGGCGGCGGCGGTGGCTCCCCAACTGCACCACGCTAGTCGTACAGTACTTCAAACATGACTACCGTTATTTCTGTTTCCTGGAGTGACTGACAAGTAAACCGACTTGTCATGATTTGGTTTGGGACCAACAGGTGGCACTGAAGGGCTCCCCCTGCAGCTGCACACCTGTTGGTCATTATGTAATTATTAGTTGTATAAAAGGACTCCCGCCCGAACACTCAGTATCGGGTTATTGTTGCTGTTGGCTACTGTCATGTTTGTTTGTTCAGTCATGTTTCGGCCATGTTTTTGTTATTAAGAATTTTTCATTTCTGCCCTGGTTTTGTTTGTTACTTTGGATTCGTTTTGTTCTTAGGACTTTGTTTTGGTTTGAGTTTTCTCTGTTTTAATACAATTTGTCAAGTACACCCTGATCCTCCCTGCCTGCCTGCTTTTTGGGGTCCACCACACCTTGCAACGTGACAGGACTGTGTTGTAGAACTCTTTGTTCTAGTCGACCCGTGGCGACCAACCTTTTTGGGCTTGTGTGCCCCCAAGTGTTTCAAATAAATAATATCAATACCTGTTCCTAAATCCAAGTCATTACAGTTCAAACCTCGGTTTTCGTCCATAATCCGTTCCAGAAGGCTGTTCGAAAACCGAAATCGTTCGAAAACCGAAACCATGCTCTTTTTAAAATAAGAATGTTTACTGAGCACGTCTGCTCATAATGCAAAGCAACACGAGGAAGCGTCACTTCCTGGTGTCAGGAAGGCGAGAGGAGTCAAATGGTGCATTCAAGTGCGCTCAGTTTTTTCGAGAACCGAAATTTGTTCGTCATCCGAGGCATAAAAAACTCAAAATCTTTGGTCGAAAACCGATACGTTCGAAAACCGAGGCTTGACTGTATTTGCATCAAGTTCTTTTTTTTTGTCATTTCTAGAGTGGTGATTAAAAACTTGGTCGAGAGACTTAAAACGATTCCAAAATCCACCAATTTTTCCTAAGAGAGCATTTTGCCTATCGTTTGAATTGCTGGTGAAATTGCATCCAGAGAAATATTCAAGCAGCTTTAGTGCAGCCACAGAAAATGCGGACAGTTTAAGAAGCCGGAGCCAAGAGGCTTTTAATCCCTCCATGGAGAGTTCATCCAGCCCCCATTTAGCAAGCTTTCAGAGTAAAGGCAGTCAGGTTACTTCCAACCCCTGGTGGGGGGGGGGCAGGACTAGAGGTCCGAAAAGAGGGTGAGTTTTGGAACTCTGAGTGCAGGATCGAGAGCTCTTCTAGGGGTCAGCCAACCAAGAGGTTCCCCTCCTTCAAGCTCCTGCACTCTTTCACTATTAACTGGCAGAGTCAAGAGTCCCTCCATTTCTCCACCGTGCCAGAGAACCTGCGTGCGTGGCCGACCGGGCTCGAGTTCATCCTGGGATTGTTTGACAGAGGGGCTCTTGGAACTTATCGTGTCCAGGATGAAGAGCTCTTCAAAGGCCGAGCAACTGCAGAGTGCTCCCCTCCGTCTCCATCAAGCTCAAGACCCCCTTTTCACTCGTGACGTCAGTAAGGACTGAGGTCACGGTGTACAATTTGACAATAGACTTCCATTTCCGATTCATACCTATTACATACAAATACCGTACATGGAGTAAATACAGAATGTTCCGCCATTTTCATATTCAGACGTGTTCTGCTGTTTCGTCAATTAGTCCCTCATGCCCATAAACTGTTTTCCCGCTGCCTGGATTCTTGTCATTTTGTGGCAGATTGATGAAGACGTCACATGATTGATCCTCAAGTAACTGTTTGAAAAATGGTCATGTGACTACTTTTTTTTTTTTATTATGAATGTGGAGATGGGATTCGGCTGCTGTTAAGTGCAGATCTGGATGCTGGCCGCTCCAAAAACATGGAAAACCCCTCAACTATTTTCCTTAACACCTTTAAGAGAAAGCTGATGAACAATGCTAACGATATCAAAGTGCTTTCGTGACTGGCTTTGGTATGTTTCAAACGGTTGACGAATTTGAAAGTGGCCCTTTCGTCCTTCCAGTTTTTCTGTAGGCGGCCCTCCAACGAAAAGTTTGGACACCCCTGATCTAAATCAAGCTGACATCAAAATAACATTTAAAAAAAAAAAAACCTTCATCCAATGTCCCGACGACACAAGACAGGAGCCCACTTGGACGTTCTCAAAGACCTCACGCGTGGATCTTCCAAAGGGCTTCCTTGTTCTCTCTCACTGCTTCGCACCAAGAACGTTCGCATTCGGCGGTGATCAGGGGAAGAAATATTGGCGTGAAGCTAATACTTGAACATTTGAGATGAGCTCCCGCTCCTTCTAATTGCTCCCACAAGGAGGCCTGTACTTGCTGAAACAGTTGCGCTCAGCCATGAGGCGGACATCATTAACAGCGCGGCGGCAACAACAACCCCGACATTATGATCCATAAATACAGACGGTGAAAAAAAAAAAAAAAAAGGAAGAGATAAAGAATGCGGGTGTAGCGAGGGGGTGGCAGAACGCAAGTAGACCTCAGTGAATTACACTTACCTCCATCTCATCTATTCATCTGGGGGTGATCGAGAATGCCCCGCTTTCGATGAATTATAGAAATGAGCTTGTAATAGAGCGATAAACATATTTTCCAAGGAAAGCCACAGAGGCTGGATGATTAGCATCGAGCGAGTCTGTTCTCCGTTCAAAATTACGCTGCGCTAAAAGTGCCTTTGTTTGTGTGCGTAACATCGGAGCCGCGTGCGCCGTCTCGACGGCTGGGTGACGCTTTAACAGCGTGATCGTCAGGATTCAATCGCGAGAATCATACTGTCGTGTTTTTTACTTTTTTTTTCACAGATTCTAAAACGTCCCATCCTGTTTTTCCAAAGGGGTGGAAAACAGAGGTGCAGTTGAAAACGAGTTGACTACGCGCTTTTTTTTCCCCAACATTCGCGTTTCAGAGAATTTTGTGTTGGGATTGAGTTTTGGGTTTGGCTTTGTTTTGTGTTGAGATCTGAAGTCATCTTGAATGATCTGAAATCTGAATTTTCACATAGTTGGCCTTTGTAGGAAGGAAAACGATCAAGGAAAAGGTTTCTTGTTTCATTTGTGGCAACCTAGCAAGCCAGTCAGCATCGTGAAATGGCGACCTGTACACCAAATGGGGGAAATACAAAAAATCCCCGATATGAAAAAAATTCTGAGAAAACATTGCGGCCTCTAACTTGGTATCATTTTGGAAATTGAATCCACTGTAGTAAATTATGTGTTCGAAAATTGCAAGCTTAGTCCAAGCTCAGCATTGTTTGAGCTTGGAGTTTTGCAAACTCTGCAAGTGGTTTGGCAATCTTGAATTTGTTTTCCAAATTGTGCTATGACAGATTGCTGTTCGAATCTCAGCATTCAGATAAAAAAAATTAAAATAAATAATAATAATAATGAAGAAAATTCCGCACAGGATGGTGATGCAATCCTTAACCCCCATGCAGTAATTATCCCAAAATTGGACATTTCGGACACTTTGGACGATTTTGGACTGTTGGACAAATGGACACCACAGACAAAACTGTGAAAAATAACTCCACGAAGCTGAAATTTTGCATAGGATGTATATCTATGTCTTGGCCAATTCCCACTGAACATTTTGAGGGTTTGAAAGTGAAAGTGAAAAAAGTTGTTGCACATTGGAAGAGGGACATTTTTGGGACGTAATACCCTTCATGCAGCCGCTTAAAAATACTGCATGAGGGTTAATGAGGGCAATTTCTGCCGATTCAATATCAAAACTTGAATGAAGTCGAAAGCTTTCTCCTCAACCTACGACTCTTGACACCACAAAACCCAACGAGATGTCTCGCTCTCATTTTCTTCCCCCGTTTCCCTTTTGCAAGGCTGCCTTATTAGCCTGCTGCTTCTTGTCACTCCCAGACTCAGTCATTGTTGTTGTTTGTCTTGTAAGACCGTTTGTGTGTCCAGTGGGTGCGCAGTGGAAGCCACTTCGCCTCCCCATCATCACCAGAACATCTCTCCATAGTTTGGGCCTAATGAGCCACAAATGTGGCACAACCGCTAATGACGGAAGCTCCGTGTGTACTGACGTGTGTGTGCGTGTGCGTGCGCGGCTGTGTAAATGTCTATGCTTGAAGCAACTAAAGTGCTAGTTAGCAGTAGGGGTGTGTCTCCGAGGAGCTGGTTTTGATTCGATACGTGCCTGATGTGAGGCGTGAGGGGTCGTCGGGTCAGGCCAATTACTTCCTTGTTGAGGGATCGGTCCCCTTTGATTCACATATTCCAAAGGGTACCCCGCTTCCAACAGTCCTGCCCAGAGAGGAGGTGGGGGGGGGGGGGGGGGGGGGGGGGTCAGTGAGCCCCGATTAAGGAGGTGTTAATTGGAGCATGTTATTTAGACCAGCCAGGGATGCGGAGGCCCGTCTGCGAGTTGTGTCTACGGACTGCGTATGTGTGCTGCGCGCGATGGAAATGAGAATGGCTTTCAAATGCCTTGATGTTGCGGCACAAATCAAAGCGTTCTAATCGTTCATTACCATTTTAACCTCAATTACGATTAAACGCCCAAATTTATTTTGCTTGTTGCCGTTCTTGTTGTGACTGTGCCACGTGGCGTGAGCCACCGATTTGAACGCGAGCAACCTCCGCACTTGTTTGCCGTCAACGCGGCTCTATTGCACCCGCATTAGACAACAATTCGCTGTCTCTGTTTTCACAATAGATAGATTATATTTTGGATGCAGGAGTACATACACAAGTCAACAAGCAAGGTTTACTAAGGGGCATGATTTGCGACCCCCCCCCAAAAAAAAAATCACTGGAAGAATTTCAGAGGGCTGTCATCTGTAAACAGCCATTTTCCACAAAATGAGAGTCGCTGTGCGCCTTCTACTTGTGCGTGCGTGTGCGCGTGTGCGTGCGTGCTGTTGACATGGCATAATTTGGTGTGTGTGATGAAGTATTGAACTGAGCAGTTTCTCACTGGGCTCGTTTAACTTGTCATAAAAGATATTCCCTTTATTGGCTTGACCTGGCGGACACACGCTCACACAGCTAGCACTTAGCGTCAAGAACCCGAAACCCCACACACAGACCCCCCCACCCCACCCCATCCCCGTTAATCCACTTCTCCTGGGTTCGGACTTTACTGCTCCCTGCTCGGACGCGCGAGCTGACCAGGATCGATGAATTGCTGACAGGAAAGTCTGAATTTAAACTGCAGGCCAATCTCGGCAGCGAGAAGATCGAGATGCCATTGGAGAAGGTGGAAAGGTTGCTATATTTTAGACGTTTGCTCGGTTTGCTGTTGAGTAACCGTTTACAAATCTGCCATCCCCGAGAGAGCCCATACTTACCAATGATGCAAGTTTGTTCTATTGCCACTAATAAAGAACGACAGACCCAGAAGTTGTCTTGTTCTTTTCGATGTTACGATGAGCGTGGATATCGTCCTGAGTGCGCGCACAAGCTACACTGAGTTTATCGAGCCACGAAGATATAAGCAAAATCATCCGAGATATTAAAACGTTTTCTTACACTTCTGCGGTGTGGCTGCTTGCAATCTATCCATCCATCCATTTTCCGAAATCCTCACTATCTATCCCAGCAGTCTTCGGGCAGTAGGCGACAGAATTGGTTAGCCTCGCAGGGCACACAGAGACGTCCACGTCACACCTAGGGACAATTTAGAGTGCCCAACGAGCCTGCCATGCTGGGAGGAAACCGGAGCACCCGGAGAAAACCCACGCAAGCCCGGGGAGAACATCTGCGAGCTGGGTGGTACCTCTGCACTGTGAAGCCGACGTGCTAACCACTGGACTACTGCAATCTACTGCATCTACTTAACCGCCGCATCAAGACAAAAATTTTTTTAAATAAAAATATATTATATATGTTCTTCTTTGTCGTAGAGATAGCATAGCCACTAAATCCCAATACCAGCCGATATGGCAACATGACCATTCATCCATCCTTCCCACCCTCCCTCAGAAGTCGCCACTTTGCTTACTCACGTGGCGGCGGCGGCGGGCCCTTTTGTTTTTAAGCAAGACAAATTGGAAAGAATAAAAGTGTGCGCTTGCACAGGCTGCTGGTCCCATTGCCTTTATGTCAAAAGGCGGCGCAGTGGATTATCAATCACCCGAGTGATTTTAAAAAACTTTTTTTTGGGGGGGAGTCTGTTGACAATTTGACCAAAGTTCAAAGTGCTACAAAACGAAACAACAGCAAATATGCACAGTGACTTCTCAGAAGTACAAGAATCAGCTCTAAAATCGAAAATGCATATCAATGCGAACACACTGTCTGACAATTTAATGGACCAGATTCAAAACCCAAACAGATTGAGAGCCGAACGTGCCACTGCAGAAATCAAGTGTTTCCGTCGACAGCAACGGCTCATTGACAAACGCCCGACACCTCTCCCAGGCGCACGTTCTTCCATTTTCTTCATCAAGGTTTCAAGCTTTCCACTCCTCTCCAAAAGCTCTCCCTGACTTCTTGGCTCTCATCGCTTTCCTGCCTCCGTCGGGTCTTAACTGTCCAAATGCTTCGACCAGGATATGCTTGCCCATCCTCTGCATCCTCACAACCGAGATCCTTGGGGATTTCCTTCGGCCCGGGGGCCATCACTCCTTTCACTCTCCATCAAATCACTTGATGATAAGTTCTTATCCAGGGGTTGGTCCCATCACTCGACATCCACGGAACGCCGCTTTTCCTATTGCCTCTTTTTAACAATCAAATTGAGAGATATGGACCCGGCATGTGGATGCCAACGTGCAAGCTCAAGGTCGATCTGGAGAAATGACAGTTTCACTTTCTTTCCGGGGGAAAGCGAGCACCAGAATACCTAGAAGATGGTGGCAACTCCTGCAGGTTTAGCCTCTAAAATATGGCACCGTGAAAATTACACGCACGCGTATACTGTACGTCGGTGGCACGATGGGCGACTGGTTAGCACGTCCGCCTCTGTCATGTGTTGCAAGGTGGTAGTTGTTGGGAGGACCCCAAAAAGCAGGCAGGCAGGGAGAAGCAGGTTGGATTGACCAAAATGTATTTTACAAAAACACAAACCGGAGTACTCAGGAGAAAGTAACTCAAAAACTCACTCAAATAAAGTCCAACAAAATCACAAGAAATCAAAGTAGCAAAAACCCAAGACAGAAAACAAAACATGACATGTGCACACAGCAACCGCAACAATGACCCGACACGGAGTGGTCGGGTGTCAAGTCCTTTAAAGTGGCACTAATTACCCGATAGCCAACAGGTGTGCAGCTGCAGGCGGAGCACTACAGTGCCACCTGTTGGTCACAACCAGATCCATAACAGCCTCACAGTGCAGGGGCTGAAGGGTTCGATTCCAGCTTCCGCCTATCCTGACGGGAGTTTGCACGCTCTCCCCCGTGCCAACGTGGCTTTTCTCCGGGTACTCCGGTTTCCTCCCACATTCCAAAATCACGCACGGCAGGTTAATGAATCTCTCTAAATTGTCCCGAGGCGTATATGTGAGCGCGAATGGTAGTTGGTCTGCCATGGGCTGGCATCCAGTTCAGGGTGTCCCCCGCCTACTGCCCAAAGATGGCTGGGATAGGCTTTGACACCCCCCCCGCAACCCTTGTGAGGATAAAGCGCATTAGAAAATGGATGGATGGATGGATGAATATACTGCATACGTCCTTCTTTGCTTTGTTGTGTTTCTTCAGAGAAGGCTCCGAAGGTGCGAATGTCACAGATGGCAGTCTATCTTGTCATCCATCATCTTTTGCTAGCATGAACGTGTCATCTGTATCTCGACCAGGCTCTTCTCGGCCAGTCGCCTTCACTGTGAGTCATGGTTTGTGAGGTGGGAAACAATGTTGTGGTTAGTGAGGGGGGGGTGGCAAGGGAGAGAGAAAAAGGATGGAGGATAGACAGAAAAACAAAGCACAAAAAAAAAAAAAGCCCTGGAGTGGAACTCAATAGAGGGGAAAGTGTCATGTTGACAAATGTAACACCGTCTGAGCTATTGTGGTGCTTGTTTTACCACACTTCTACCCTGCCCTATGCTAAATAGCTGCCCGGGTGAGCGGGCATAAACGCAACCACGATCCGAACAGGAGCTGCTCTCTCACTAAGTCACAAGAGAGAGCAAGCAACAGCTAAGCAACTTGTTTCTGACAGAAAATGAGGGGAGATTAATTTAGTCTGATTTACCTTCTCTATTTGTTGTTGTTGTTGTTGTTTTTTTGTTCTTGTCCTCGCTTCCTTCCCTCTTCCTCCTCTGAGGACTGCAAACAAACAGATATTTATCCTCATTACTAATTAAGCAACAGTAATAAAGAATGCCATGTGGGAAAATTGACGACGTTGTTTGCAGACACGCACTCCAAGGCACCTCATCTTCAAGTGTGTGTGTTGTGATGTACGAGCACTTGCTTGCGACATCAACCTGCGAGCCATTCATAATGAAAGCAGGTGAAT
Source organism: Hippocampus abdominalis (assembly GCA_018466805.1). Classification (NCBI taxonomy): domain Eukaryota; kingdom Metazoa; phylum Chordata; class Actinopteri; order Syngnathiformes; family Syngnathidae; genus Hippocampus; species Hippocampus abdominalis. Next base: position 10,250,020 of record CM031708.1, read on the forward strand.
AATAAATGGTTGTTGTCCCGAGCCCAGGAAGGCTACGCTGTGCCCTGGTGGCTGTTTAAAATGAATAGGAATTAGTGGACTAAAATGGTGTGTGTGTGTGTGTGTGTGTGTGTGTGTGTGTGTGTGAGCGGGGGTAAGACAGAGATAGACACTTTAGTTTCCAGGCACAAGGGACAACCATCTATTAGACAACAAGGTTGATTTGTGCTGGGATGTGCGTTAAAAATAGAACATGTCACGGGAATCGAGATTATCAACATTATTCTTACAAGGTCCTGAAACCCATTCAGAAATTTAAAAAGCAAATCAGGGCAATCATTTATTTGCAGGACGGCACATTTTAAATGTAAACATCATGAACATGTACAACGCAAGTGCGTGGCATCTTGGCAACGGGCGGCCTATCGGCTGACGAGTGCATCGCAACCCAAAAAAACCAAACTGTGTGGAAGGTGAGGGAGGACAAAAATGCTGAAATACAAACAAGTTTAGAATGCTCAAGAGAGCTTCTTTGCCGTGTTCGACAAAAAGAGAAATGACGGTGAGACTGGTGAGAGGGAAAAACAGTCGTGCCATTTTAATGAGTCCCATTCGCCAATGAGTAAAAGTAAAGAGTAATTCAGGACTTATTTCCCGACATTTGCATTTGAGGCATCGCTCTTGACCAAAGCAAAGGTCTTTTTCAGCCACCGAGAACACATGTAGACAAATTTAACTCGAGGAAAGTGTGATGCCAGGCCAGTCGTACTTGGGAATGAGCTTGTTTTTTCTGCACACTTTGTTGACCGTTGTGCTCCCTTGGCACTCCACTCATCTGAATTCACAGATCGAGTGAGACAAGTGAAGCAAGGGGCTCAATTTGACATCCCTCGTCCTTCCGTGCATGTGTACAACATGTAGCGAGTTCATTCGAGACCAACTTTCTCCTTTGTGGTTGCATTTGTCAAAAAGAGCGCTCATGTCATCGAGCCCTGCAGAAAGCTTGGCGTGTTTTTGAGCCCGCCGAGTAGAAAGCATTTACAGTGCTTTGTTTTGCGAAGATGCACGATTTGCACAAAACTACGACCATCTGCCACAATCATCAATGGTGCTGTATGTGTATTTTATTTTTTTTACTTATCTATTCTATTTTTAACCTGTTTTATTATGCACAACAACTAGCGACCATCTGCCACAATCAGCCATATTTACTGGTAGTATCAGGCAACAGCAACAAGTCCCCCCCCCCCCCCCCCTAAAAAACACACACACACGCACTTGGCCCATCAGGTAGTACGATCAAATAATTCAAACATAAAGGCAAAAAAAAAAAAAAATATATATATATATATATCAAAACATCCATGATGCACTCCAGGCTATGGAGACGTCTGTCATTCAAATGCCTGCCGGTCTCCGTCTCGCACACGCGGGCAGACGCACGCACACAGGCAGGGGAAAATGTTGAAAGTTGGTGGTCCATGTGGACATGCCGTGCGAATCTGACGTGAGAGCCACCTAACCCTTCAGGACATCATCCGTGAAGGCCGGCTTGTGCACGGCCGCTCGGCAGCTTTCTCCGCGAAAAGCCGCATGAGAGCGATTGGCTGAGTGACATGGACTCAAACCCATAAGTATTGAAAACCAATGATGACAAAATCTTTCGATACTTGCTCTCGTTTAGGAGATGAGGGGGGAAAAAAAAACCCCAAACAAAAACAAAGGTTTTCAATTACCTCCAATCTGTGGAAAAACAAAAAGGCAAAAGGAAAATATTTGATAAAAACACAGATGTTTGCCTCCAAAAGGGTCCAAGAAAGAAACACACACACACACACACACACACACACACACATTTATACAGTATGCCTTTGGGCTGTACTTTCACCTCCACTGACATTTAACTAAAAACCAATCTCCATGTCTGCCATCTATAGTCCCTAACCTCAGGGCTAGCGGGTGCAGAGTGGAATGGATTGTGCGTGTGTGTGTGTGTGTGTGTGTGGTTGTGCGAGCGCATCAGGATGCCCATTGTCCCCCGGGTGAGGTGAAGGTCTCCGTCCCCTCCTCACCATCCCCACTGTCTGAACACAGTGCTCCGATAATCATGCCATTGAATCCAATATATAATCCGAGAAAACGTCCCCTTGTCACCGCCGAGCCATAATCCAGCAGAAATCGGAATTGGAAAATGTATACAAGAGGTTAGGCAGCGCAGTCGGCGTGCCCCGGGGCCTCGGCGCAAGAGTGGGCAGAAAGGGGGTTGGGGGGTGGAGCTGGGAAAGGGTGAAAAATGGTCCAGAGGAGGATTGTGACATGAACGGGATTCATTCTTGGCTAATGACCAGAAGAGAAACCATGAAGGGACCGAGTGTGTCTTGCAGTCTCATGGTGTCAGTGGTCCACTCGACCGGACACGATTTCTTCTTTGTTTTTGTTTTCATCCTTGCAATCTGGAGTCACGCGCAGCAGGTGAACTGCGGAATCCCAATAACATCTTATACTGGACAACAGCCCACTCAAAGGTCCAGTAAACATGTAAACGTATCAACATGGCTGTTTCATTATTCTCTGTGCAGAAATGTGGCGGGGGGTTTTTTTGTTGTTTTTTTTACAAGAGACAGGACTTCACTGACATTCTTGTCTCTCGCAGATATTACAGCACATTTTTATTAGCATGGATGGATGAAAAAGCCAAACAGGGAACGGAGAGCGATCAAAAATATTAAATGATCAAAATCCCCCCCCAAACAAAACAAACGTGAGATGGTGAGAGAACTTCAGAATGGACCCACTGAACCGACAAGGACGGTACCTGTTCTGCCCACAGTAAAAATTTCGGGCCATTTCATTAATAGTAATTGTGTTTAGAATATTCATTTAGTAATCGCGGTGCATTGTGGGTAGCAGACGCCATGTTTCATCAGACGAGCTGTTAGAAAGCCCGATCGTGGTCGTTGCAACGTTGGTCCTCCTGAGTTATATTCCTTTTGTTCCACCTTCGAAAGCAATGGCTGCAAGTATGCTTGTGTTTAGAATTATTTGGAAATCTATTTCGGAGATCGTTTTCCCTCAGTTGTTGTCGTTGAAACTCGCTAGCTCAGAGTACGGCTAACGACATAGCCGATGATGCTAAATCAATGCTAACAACGTAGCGACGATGCTAGGTCGGTGCTAGCGAGCTAATTAGCATGCGAAAGAATCGCAAAAACGCATTGTTCATCGTTGTTTGTCACACTTTGAGCTGCATTTATGTCTTTGTTTGACACCAGACGATTTGTGTTGTATTTATGGACACGATGTTGATGCATGATCTGTTCACGATGGCGGCGCACACCCGCATGTATGTTAATGCTGTATGTTTTAGCACATTTGACAATAAAGTTGTATTCAATTCAATTCAATTCAGTTTCACTCTACATTTCATTGAGCTGATGTCACAGTTTTCCACTGTACGCCGTCAAGAAGACCGTAATAAAGGAGCAAGACGCTCAGTTTCCTGGCTCATGAATAAATGAGTTTGGCTTGCTGTTGACCTGCGTTAACATACCCGGAGTATCTAACACGTAGCGATAACAGTACATACCAAACCAGGAGACTAAATACAAGCAAATTGACGTGACAACAAAATCACCACAAAATGAGTTCCGTTTTTTTTTTACTCACACCTTTCTCAAAGGACACTCTTGTGGCATTGATTTTTGTTTGCCCCGCTCTTTCTCCAATTGCTCTTTTTCCAGCCAGTCTTTTTTCCTCCCTCATTCCTTTTCATTTGTCTCTGTCATTACCCCCAAAGCGCTTCCTTCATCTCCTTGTGTTTTCGTCACCTCTCGCTCATTCTCTTTCCCCGGCGCACCTTCCTTCCTGCTTGTCACGGGAAGGCCAATGCTGTCAGGGAAGTTTTCCCAACCTCCTCATCCTCTCATTTTTCATCAGCTCGCTCAAATACGCATACTTACACACACGTGTGCACACACACAAAATGGGCCCACTCACCCCCTCCCGCTGATCTGCTGTCTGTCCGCGGTGCAAATGCATTTGTTCAATACCTCCAGCAAACAGATTAGCGGGCTGTTATCAGCGACAGGGTGACGGCGATAATGGTTTTCACCGCATCTTCCCTCTGCCACAGATTAAAATGGGGCAGGTCATCCAGCGCGAGCGCACAAACACACGCACGTCCATGTTCACCTGAAAACACACCTCTAGAACCAGCCGATAATTCCAAGAATGTTTCTATACGGGTGATGTCAAGTCACAGAGGATCATACGCTAACTATTGACCAAGAGCAGGACGCGGCAGACGGTTTTCTCGGGCTGTTCCTTGAACCCCTCCCCCTCCTCGTATTGTATCTCGGCTCACCGTTTTGTTTCCTTTCCGATCCATTGTTGCGGGGCAGGGCCAAAAGATACAAGAAAAAGTCAGTTTCAGTCTGACGGGCCATTGTTTTGGGTTTTTCACACAAGCTTAAAACTGGTCCGACACAAACGGGATTTCTCTCAGCGTGATTTAGTGTACTTGGGTAGATCTTGACTTTCAATGTCTGCCACAAGCAAGAATCGTAAGTCTGCCGTTAACTTGTGAAAAGGAAACCGTTTGGGTTCAGGTGAGCTTTGCTCAAGAATTTTGCTTTGATGACAAAGAATCTCTGGATTGGATGCAGCCATGATTTCTGATTTATTTATTTTTTTAAACTCTTATGTGGCCCAATTCAGATTTCAATCCATCCATCCATTTTCTAATCCGCTTCAGGAGGGTGGCGGGCGTGCCGCGGCCTATCCCAACCGTCATTAGGGCAGAAGGCGGGCGACACCCTAAACTGGTTGTCAGCCAACCGCAGGACACACCTCCTGCAAACGAACAAGCATTGGTGCACACAATCAGACCCAGGGACAATCTCGAAGGTTCCGTTGGCCTGGGAGGGAACCGGAGTCCCCACGCAGGCACGGGGAGAACATGCAAACTCCACACAGGAAGGCCGGAGCAGGAACCCCCGCGCCTCCGCACTGTGAGGCGGACGTGCTAACCAGTCGTCCATCATGTTGCCCCAAATCAGACCGAATGAATGAAATCTGAATCCCTTTGGTTTTATGTCTGATTGATACAAAGATCACATTAGTATTTCTCTTCATTACAGATGAAAGATGGAAAAAAAGTGTTTCATTTTGTGAATACAAATCTGATATCAATCTGTCTTGAATTTTTGCGAATTCGAGTATTTGCGCTGCCACGCAAAGGTTCCTTTTTCGTCAGGGTCCCAAAAAGTCGGGAAAGGTTGCAACCCGTTTTGCAATTTGGAACATACATTGGTCAAAACGTCTTGGCGACAAGAACAACTTTTCACTTCGGAATAAGACGGCAACATCATCAAATGTGGATAAAGTAAAGTGCTGCGAATACTTTTCCAAATCCACTGTACATCGCTGGACTGAAATTGGCCGGCAGTGTAAATGCAGCACGATGCGGCTGCAAATTTATCATCCGGACGTGAGCGGCATTACACTGTGGATTATTGACTTTCCAATCACAATGGTTAAAAATGGCTGGACGCGTTTTGTTATTGCTCTTGTACTGTAACGATTACTTGTGTTGCACTTGGCAATAAGGCTTTTCTCCCCTTGTAATCCCCTGTAGCGCCCGGGCCACTTAATAATTAAAGCCTACGAGGACGCTCTGTATTTTATAGGAGTCCGCTGAGGCGTTTTATCACGGTTTAACGATAACCCATGATCACATTCCAGATGGTGAGTATTCCATGTTTCAAAGTGTAAGATTTTTTTTTTTTTCCACCGGTCTGCATTCAAAACAAATGCCTAGACCAGGGGTCGGCAACACCTTTAGCATTCTTGTGTCCTTCTCTTACGGCTTTTTTCTGCGAAAAAAAACGAAAACCGAGGTTTGACTGTATTTTCTTTTCTACAAGACTTCAATGGGATGTGTATTCAAGATAACTATTCGGCATCCAGACAATGGGCAAAAGTAGAAGTTCCACACCAGCACATCACCATCTTTGGAAATCAGGAGCAACAAGCCCACCGAAAGCACGTGCAATCTCTTGGCGCCAACGCCATTTTAGTGCCCATCATTTAGAACCACAGGAAATTTGAGTGAGAGAAGAGAGACGAGAGGGACCCACCGTATTCCCAACTTCTCGCTTACTGCCAAGTTTTTTTTTCCCCCCTTTGGAAAATTGTCCCTTTCACTTGCCATTGTCTACTCCATGTAAATCTCCCTCCGTTTGTGTGTCGTCCGTGCGCGTAAGAGAGGAAGCGCTCGTGAGAGGGCTGTGTGGTAAGATATACATATTTAATGAGAGGGAATGAGATGCGGGTGAGAGCAAGGTCATGGGGTGACACCTGCACACACGTAAGGCATTAAACATGCCTCGCCGCTCGTAGACATTCGAAAGTGTCTGCGCTGTACGTAAACGTCCCCTCCAAGGAGCATGTGTGTGAAACATGGCGTCATTAGACGGCCTGCGTGGGATTAACAACATTTGGTGGCTTGTAAGAAGCCAGAGTCTATAAAAAGAGAACAATGAAGCGTGCGAGGGCTATGGAAATGTTTGTTGTGCTCCAAATGCTGTCTCGAACACTGCGGGCGACGGGTGGACAATTACAGGCGCGCTTGTACCCAACACAAGTTGACAAGGCAGACCATTTTTTTTTTTGGTTTTGTTTCATTCTGTTTTAATGGTGACCGGCTTCTGAGCTCCGCGGACGTCTGTGGTGGAGGTCACCGTATTTCATTCATAATTCTGACAACAGTGTGGGAAAATTCCTCAATCAATTCGTTGAATGAATTTTTCATGATTATCACCTTAAAAAAGAGGCGGCCCGTTGGTCGACTGGTTAGCACGTCCGCCATCGCGGTGCAGATGTGCAGGATTTTGATGTGGAAATTGCATATGCTCCGCACGCCTGCGTGGGTTTTCTCCGGGTACTCCGTTTTCCTCCCACGTTCCAAAAACATGCTGACAGGTGAGCGGAGCACTCTGTGTTGTCGCTGGGTGTGATGGTGCGTGTGAATGGGTGTTGTTTGTCGATGTGAACCCTGCGTTTGGCTGGCAACCACTTCCGGGTGTACCTGCGCCTGCGTGACAATCGGGATATGTCAGCATTTTTGCATGCGCCGTCTACGAAAATTGGACTTTACAGCTTCGACATTACACTTACGGTCATTGCATTGATGGAGTTCTTATACTGGAAGGTTGGGGGAACAGACCAAAAAAAAAAAAAAACATCGAACAAACCCTATCGTAAAATCGAGATGTTGCGTGTACAGCCAATTTCTTACAGCCGTGATCCTAAAACAAGACTCGCACCCGAGCGACTTTCCTTCCCTCTTGTTTTGTGCACACTTTTCCATTCCCCCTTTCCCTAATCTTGCAATTTCATCATTTCTTCTCCTCTCCAGGCCATTTCACACCATTTCTTTTCACCAGGTTGCCCCTCTCCCCCCGTCTCCATCTATCCCTCTGTCATGGCAGCGATGATTATGACTAGTGAGCATAATGCATAGCCATGAATAAGACTGTCCGCTTGATTGTGATGTATAGTTTTTCATTACTGCTTCCCAGCCCCTGTCATTAGGCAAAGGGCGGCTGGCGGGAGAGAACCTTGTGATGGCTTGCTAGGCTATCTATTTAGCCACTAATATTTTAAGAAAGGATCAAATAAATAAATAAATCCCACACCATGTAAGGTGGCAATTAGAGGCAAGGTAATCCGACATGGAAGAGTTGGGACCCCCTCATTTACATATGGTGTGAGGACCTCTGAAGTTTTTTTTTGGGGGGGGGGGGGGACTTCATGTGTAACAGAGAAACAAAGATGAAGGTGTGTGTGAATTGAATGCATCTGTCTGATCTAATAAATGCTGATCAAACAGCATTTTTAAAAATATGTTATATTTACGTGACCAAAATGGACATTTGTTCAAATGAAATCATCTTTCAAAATGTGCACCGTTGTGTACTCTTAACACAAAGAAGAGCTCAGTGTCATTTAAAAATGCTGTTCAGCAAACCTCATTTATATTGGACCCATTTTTTTTTTCATCCAAACAACATATCTGCGAATGTGCAATATTTTTCCCCTTACACATTACTCAAAATAACTATTAGGTAAAAACAACACGACTGAAAGAGAGCGAGAGAGGGTGCAAGAGTTAAAATAATAGGGTCAGCAGGTGAGTTTAAAGATGATTGACTCATATTCTTGCAAGAAGGGACAACCACCATAAAGCAAAAGCAGCATACGGTGTGTGGTTTTTTTCAAAGTATACGAAACTTGAACTGATGTTGTCTCACATTCCAGGAAGATGGGCTTGTCTGACTTGGTCGAAATGAAACTGCACCTATCCGCCAATCCTTTCTTTTTTTACTTCCTGTTTTGTTTTGAATAACAGATGAGAGAAGGGTTGAGGATCTGCTTTTGCTCAATTCTCAATTCTCTGCTCAATTCCGTCGACCCGTGAGCGGAGTCCGCGCTTGTAAATGAAGCCGCTGACCAAAGCGGCACTCTGTTCGTCATCCGCGGAAGGTAGGAGGGCATCTTATTTCCAGTATTGTCATATGGCATGGCATACATGGTTCTGTCTGCTGCCCTCGCTGTGCGGGTGTATCATTGCGCAATCTTGTCCCGAGTTGGCACGCGTGACCGATGTGTTTCGTGCACATCCATGCATCCGTTACCTTCCGCTTATCCAGGGTCGGCTCCAGCGGGGAAACCCGGACTTCCCTCTCCCCAGCCACTTCACCCAACTCAGCGGAGAAATGTGTCTCGTCTCGCCGGTTTGGGGCTTTGTCCCGCCGTCCATGTATTTGTTTCCAGTATGTGCGACTCCCAGGTTTGGGCGCTTCAGTGGTCTCACAGCATCTTCAAGAGAATACGCTCTGGGTTGAAGCTGCAGTATTGTTCTCTGATGAATGCTTGGACGTCACGCCTCCGCACAGCTGCGTCCTGCTTCGTCACCGTCAGTAATCATCTGCGAAATGTCTACAACATATCAGATTGGGTTGTTATTCAAGGAAACGTATTATTGCGCACCGACAGTCACAGCCGTGTGTGATCTTGACAAAAACACGCCATGACCAATGACAAAGGAAGCGCACGTACAGAAAACAAGCAGGATTGTCAACCTGCCGGCATTCTTTGGAAGCTGACCGGAGAGAGGTTTATCATTTTGAACTCCTTTATGCATATAACGACAATGGTATCCTATACGGAAAGGGACAGTGTCAAAAATGGATTTTTCGCAGTTCTTTTTTTTTTTTTATTAATTAATTTCAATAATATGCAAAAAAATATGTTCTATTACATCACCGTCTTTTTTTTTTTTTATGTAACTGTACACTAGGTAATGGCTCCTTATATTATATTATTTAGGGCAGGGTCAGCAACCCAAAATGTTGAAAGAGCCATATAGGACACAAAAAACAAATCTGTCTGGAGCCGCAAAAAAATAAAAGCCTTCTTTTAAACTTACAATGAAGGAAACACATGCTGTATGTATGTAGGAGACTCTACTGTCTCAGAATTGTTTGTCATTCATTCCTTTGTTGTGTTGTGTGTTCACAAACGCCCCCCATAGAATTTATTTTGTGATTTCTCGCTTGATTTTTTTGTTTTGGTGCATTATTTTTGCTTTTCTTTTTCGTGTTAGTGAAGTGATCATGGATTTCCGTTTTTCGGAGTCTTTGAACGCCTCTTGAGTTGAAGAAGAAGAGAGAAGGCACGGAGTCAGAGGCAGACGTGTCTGTGTTTGTCGAGACTGTTAAAAGCATAAATAAAGTGTACGTTTTAAAAAACAACAACACCACAGCTCTCTTTTTCGGAGCTGCAGTTGAGCTATATTAGCCTACTATCAAAATCTTTTTCCATTTTCAAACATTTTTTATAAAGCTCCAGGGAGCCACGAGATGTCGCTAAAGAGCCGCATGCGGCTCTGGAGCCGCGTGTTGCCGACCCCCGATTTAGGGTGTTTCAGTCGTGTTTTGTTTCTGCTGCTGCCATGTTGTTTTGCGCCTCTGCCATCGGTTTGTGTTTGTTTCGTGACTTTGGTTTATTGCGTTTTTTCCGAGCTTTGTGTTTTTATCCATCGTACCCCTGCAAGTGGCTTTTGTTCATACGTTTTGTTCAGTACTCCCTGCTTCTCCCGCCTCCCTGCTTTTTGGGGGGGTTTTTTACCATCACGCGCACATGACAGGTCCGGTGGTTTATTATAAATGCGAGTTCCGGACGAAATAGCTAATGTGTTTGTTTCATTGGTAATTGCTTCACAAACATCCGATGAAGTTGCCGCTAATGTTAAACGAATGAGAACAGGGGGGGGCTTGTTGCTCTGAGCGTTAGATTGTAAGTGCTGACCTATTATTAGGATACAATGTGCAATAAAACAGCAGATTTGCTTGGAGAATGTTGCCCTCCACTCTCAGAATGGCCGACTGGCGCTCTGGAATCTATTAGCCTTTGTGTAAATGGCTTGTTGCTTTTACACACCCTGACTCTGGAGCGTAACCGCTCACTTTGTAATGAGTGCCGCATTTCTGCCAAAGAAGCGCCGGTTTACCCCGAGCGTGCACTCCCTCACACAAATACACTCACACAAACACACGGGCGCACATATTTAACAATTAGTGTGTTTTAAGTGATAAAGAAATGATGCAAATGGCCGAGGAGCGCGAGAGCCGCTCGCTTATTCAATTCGAGCAGGTTCTGGCACCATTAGCGTATCGCCAACATCTGACTTAATTAGGAGCACCCGCGGAAGAGGGATGAGAGAGACGAGAGAGACAAAGACTTTTAACGGCATCCATTCGCCTCATAAAGAGGTTATTAGGAGCAGAGGCTGAAGATGGCCGCTAATGATGTGTTGGGGAAATTAGGCCGATCAAACATTAAAAGCCAAAGCCCCCTCCTGTGGGCAGAGAAGCAGCCAAATGGGTCAATTAGAGCCGTATTATTTCTCTCTTTCTCTCTCCCTCGCAGGAAAGGCAAAACAAGAGGCGGCCGATCTGCATAGAGTGTTTATCAAGACGGACGTGTCCACTTAGGGGCAATCACGCTGAAATACCTCATCCGGCTTGATGAAAACCAAGGGGAGGGGACAAATTGGGAGGCCACGTATCTCTGCGTGTTTTGGGTTAATTAACGGGACTTTGGATTTGTCGCTCTTGTGTTCCGTCGCCAGAGTTGGAAACGGGTTTGGATGTCCTTTGAATGCAGAAAGACCAGACGGTCCTCTAAGGCAGAGGAAGCGTGGAAACCAGCGTGGGTGACGAGGGGCGTGACGTCGGCGGGCCTCACGCATGATCAACACAATGTCCGAGTAGTGAACTGCAAAGGCCTTGAAGATTGTTTTTATACATACAGTCAAACCTCGGTTTTCGTCCATAATCCGTTCTAGAAGGCTGTTCGAAAACCGATATTGTTCGAAAACCGCGCTCTTTTTAAAATAAAAATGTTTACTGAACACGTCCGCTCACAATGGAAAGCAACACGAGGAAGCATCACTTCCTCGTGTAAGGAAGGCGAGAGGAGTCAAATGGTGCATTCAAGTGCGCTCAGTTTGTTCGAGAAACGAAATTTGTTCGTCATCCGTCGAAGGCATAAAAAAATCGAAATTTTTGGTCGAAAACCGAATTGGTCGAGATCCGAGACGTTCGAAAACCGAGGTTTGACTGTGTATGTATATATATATATATATATATATATATATATATATATATTTTTTATTTTTTGCAAACCTCCCACCTCAGCCTTCCATTTTGGAGGATTTTTTTTTTGCTTCTTTTCCTTTGCGTTTCAGAACTGAAAAGAGATGGAAGAAAAAAGAGAGAGAAACTGAGCGAGAGAGAGCGTCTGACAGCAAAAGAGAGACGGAAAGTGTAATTCTTGGAGTGAGTTTGATATAAATTAGCTCTTAGCCGTTCAGGGTTAGGCTAACATATTAGAATTTTCCATCTGCTTGCTGTAAATCATCAGCCAGTCCGCTCTGCGCAAAGGGCAGGCTGCTCATCTCTCAACTGGCGGGACAGATTACATTACGGAGCAATATACCTTTATTTCCCCCATTTAATCCTCGAGCGCATGGGCCAATCAGCGCGCAGCTCGTCCCAAGACGGGCTGTATACGGCCAATTGAACATGGAGACTGCACACATGCTCACGCGCACACATATGCACACACACACACACACACGCGCGCGCACACGCAAGCGGTGGCACTTTGTGTATTTTTTGTGGGGGGGGGGCAAGATTTTGGACAATTCTTTGCACAACACACCCCGCACAAATGACTCTTCTGTCTTCAAGCAGCAGTCTCCAGCGCGTTTCTTCTGCTGCATCAGTAATCAACCTTGATGCTCACTGCTGTTGTGGCCATTGATTTTTCTGTTGCACATGTGGGTGAAAATTGCACTTTAAGTTACCCCGAGTGTTAAATTAATAATGAAACCACAAGAGTGCCCTCTCCTGACTTTCAATTAACACCGCCAGGATTAGAGGGGCTGGATGCAGCGATGGATGAGGAAAAAGAAGAGAGCCCGGAAGGAGAGTGAAGGACTAGCCACTATGACATCCATTCTCAAGGTCTGGGCTTGATCGATTTTGGTGTGCCGTCCTTATACGAGTCAGTTAAAAATGAGGGTGTTGCTCCTGAAATCATCTTGATTGAAAAGCCGATTCATTTCCTTGAAACTGCATCCATTAAATACATTTTTAGCGAGAGGAACAAAGTAAACAAGCAGCCAACATTGTCGTCCTGTGTGGAAAATATGGAAGATAGAAAATATGGCGCAAATTACTGGTAAGCATTGTGAAGATTATTCAACCACATGTCAGCATTCCGATGCTTTTTTTTTTTTTTTTTTTTACTATTCCAAAGTGTGACAATATCGAATACTGCGGGTTTTAATGTTCAAAGTGTCCAGACATGTCAGACATGTCCCGGGAAGTTAAACCCATAAAGCAAATGGATAAACAACAGGCCTTTGAGAACACAAGACGTCTGGCAACGCCCACACATACATACACACACACACACACACACACACATACACAGTGCTGGTTCAGTCTGACCTCGCTTTCCCATCTCTCCGTCAGGGGAAACACCTGCTTGATGGAGCTCTATTTTAGGAAAGTGAGAACATCCCGCAGCCTTTTCAGCCTGCGTGTGTGTGTGTGTGTGTGTGTTTGCCAAAATAGGAAGAGGAAGGTATTAGAGACAGAAGTCTGAGCCTATATGTTGTGTGTGTGTGATTGAAACCGTGTTGAACTGTTACCTCTGCGTGACTGCTCAAACACCTGCACCCTGAGTCATGAGATCCCTTCCTGAAAACAACTCCACAAACAGGTAGCTTTCAAAATAAAGGAAGCATGTGAATAAATGAGTGCATATTGTCGCATGGTATGAGGTGCCGAGAAGCCAAACGCAACATTTACTGGACTTTTCATACACACACACACACACACACACACACACACACACACACACACACACACACACACACACACACACACACAGGGCCCAGGTGCAATGAGAGTCTGTTGTTATTCTCTTGATGTACTCCCCAGCCCAATGTTTTCAGATCATCCTTGCTGATAACTTCCTGCTTCCTGTTTCTGACTCGGCTACTTCCTTCCTACTAAAGCATGTGGACTCTGGCCCAAAGATAACACAAGCAAATATCTAACAGAACCTTCCAAATGTCCTGCAGAGGAGGTTTGGGGGAGGTGGCGGGGTAGGGGGAGAAAACTTCTCTTTTCTATATTTCACAAGTTATTAAAAAAAAAAAAACTGGACATATGGAAAGATTTGACATTTTTATGAAGGTAGTACACTAAATCTACTTTCCCTCACCTATCTATCTATCTAGCTGTCTGTCCATCCATCTCCATCAATCTATCTGTCTGTTTGTCAGTTTGTCCGTCCGCTTAGCTAGCTAGCTAGCTAGCTAGCTAGTTCTCTCTCTCTCTCTAACTCTCTCTCTCCCGAAATCATTTTTATTACAGTATTTATTTTGTGCATAGTTACTCTCTCAACTTCACTCACTTGATAAATTCAATAAATAAGGGACAAACAAGATGTTTTGTATGTACCGTATTCATCAACTGTGTCGAGGATGCTTTGCCACTGTTTGTTGATGAGAGGAAGGACAAGGACAGTAAAACCACAATTAACTGACGCTAATAGACTTGCGGGAAACGGCAAGACCTCAACACTTGTGTCAGTTTCCTCCTCAAAAGATTCATGATGCCGATGGTCACACAGAACCGGACATGAACACGAGGCTGGTTGCAGTTTGAACTTCAGGTAAACCGACAAGACCCATTTCGGATTTCCTCGACTCATTCGGTCTTTTCCTGCCTTCCTCTGTGACGGACATAACCGTTGGATTGGAAATGTGATAGTCATGTTAAAAGCCTGGCTTGGTGCTTGCCGGACCACGCGTGATCATTTACTAATGAATGAGTGACATCTGCTGGGGGCTTGCGTGCCAGTGGTCTGTCATCCAGACGGACACTCACCGGGAAACACGTCTCCTCACATCCTCTGCTTTCAAGAATAGAAATGGAAACAGCGGCATTGTAGCAAACAAAGTGGCTGATGAAAGTACAGCACAAATTAGTGAAGCTCAAAGGTTCGACATGATGGAGCCATATTTTTACCCATGTAACTGGCACAAGATTGTTCAGTGTACCAGTGACACCAAACGTTCGCAAAAAAATTACACAGCTTCTACTGGCATCAGCATACGCACTCCGCTCGCCCCAAAAATGAGTTGTAAATTCTGGATTTTTATCTTTTTCTGCATAGACCCGGTGTCAAATTTTCTTTCTCTTTTATATATTTGTAGGTATAATTGCTAATTATTAGTTATTACAAATTTGTATGAAGTATCAAGATAGCCTAGTCTATGCTGGAGAGGAGCAGACATTTGTACTCAATGTAATTTACCAACTCAAGTCAGTTTGGCCATTCTAACGTCTGCCAACTAAAAGACAGTTTCGACCAAAAAACAGCATCGTATTGGATATTTTCTTGTTGGACTATCATCTGTTTAGCCAGGAGGTGTACTAGTCGTAGATAAACAATTTCTGAAATCTTCAAACCATTAAGTGGAGGACCAGCAATGTATCCTCATCCAAAGTCACATTTACTGCCGTACGATTCTAGATCTGAAATGAATGACACATTTCATTGAAGGGGAATTCATTTGATTTAAAAATGGTAAACGTGCAGTTTCGCCCGCGCAAAGACCTCCCATTCCATTGTTTGCATCATCATTCATCGGAACCAAAAAAAAAATGAAAGGGAAAATGAGAGAATATAGACAATCACGTGTGCATTATGTTCGACTCTTTAAAGTCCTCAATATTTATGTTGGGAATTTATATGGGGGAGTTTTTTATTTTTGTTTTGTTTTTTTAATGCCCAAATTCCGTGTGTGTCTCAGCTGGAACAACTTCCTCCAATGCAAAGCAGGCGAGCAAATGACAAAGAAAATGAGAAGGCTGGAGCAGAGGTGATTGGGGAGGGCTTGTTTTGCGACGCTGGTCCTCCCTTCTGACATACACGCTGAACACAAATATCATTCATTAACAGTAATATGCCATCTTAACACTGATGGATGGCACGCAGGCCTCAAGTGCAGCGTGCAGCCCTCCAACACACACGCGCACACACACACACACACTTGTAAAACACACAGACAATTTAACGACAGACCTGCTGGGAAGCTGGGATAGCTGACTATCAGTCTCACACACACACACACACACACACACACACATGCGGCCAAGCACAGGGATACAGCAGGCAAGAGCCTGGAGCTCAGGTGTCAAGCCTGCACACTGCAAATGAAGAGATTTCCTCCAGCCGGTGAGCTTTGATGGCTCTATGATTTCTTCATCGCTCACTAGCACCTCTCTGGAGTGAAAGACAAAACGCAACAGAAGTAAAGACGCAGTGTGACACAAAACGGACCGTTTTGCAACCATGAGATAGCAATTAAAAGACAGCGTCAAAGTGGTTTCTTTGTTTGCTACGTCAGCATTATTTTTAGTCTGCCAAGTCTCCATGTGCAACACCTTCGCTGTACCACCCAAGAGCCTAATAAAAACATTTGAATTGAACGATGAATGAAATAAACTACAAATCGCTATCAACTGGTTAGGGCAACATTGAATTATTTCCCCACAGAAAGTAATTGAAATTTAGTCAACAAATGTTTTTTTCCGTTTTAACTAAGGTTTGCTGTATGGCTGTTATATATATAAAACACCATACATGACATCACTGATTATCGGTAACATGTGGAACTAATGACAAAATAATATTGTTATCGTGTTGCTTTTGCAAAGATCATCATGCTCTGTTTGATCGAGGTTGTACAGTGAAACCCTCTACAACGAAATCTACATGGGTGAAAATACCCCCAAGTGTGAAAAAAATCTTCATGCATTAACACCATTCCCACTTTCCGGTTTCAAATTTGCTACAGTGAAAACCCCCCTGTTGTGAAAAATCTATTGCTGCAAACATGATTTCGTTGGAGAGGAGTTTCACTGTACTTTGCAGAGGTATAAATCGCAATATTCGGAGAGCTTTTTTTTAATACTTGTACAACTTCCCTTGTGCATGTTTCCAGATTCTATCTTTATCTCTATCGATATCTACAGCGCACACCTGTAATAATCTTAAAGCGTCTCTCATTTAATTGTCTCTCTGACAATGACGTATTGCACTACATACGGCGTATAGTCCTAAAATTCAAATGCTATACGGGCTTGCTGGTTATAATGCGATGCCTGTCTTATCCGCACTGTGCAATACCATATAAATAAATAAATAGAATAATGAAAAAAATAAATTCCCCCTTGCCTGCCTTTGCCGGGGATTTGCTAATAAGGTTAGCGGTCGGTTATTCCACTTTCCCTAATACATTCCCTCAATTTGATCTCTCGTTCAACACCCCATCACCTGCTGGCAAATCACATGATAATATGAAGAGGTGAGCGAGAGAGGCAGTTTCAAATGCTAATATTAGAGAGAGGGATGGCAAGAGAGACGGCGACTGTCACCGTCGTGAATCTACGACACCTCAATGCGCAACGCTCGTTTGCGCAAGTGTGGCTGCGTGTTG
This sequence comes from Hippocampus abdominalis, assembly GCA_018466805.1. Classification (NCBI taxonomy): domain Eukaryota; kingdom Metazoa; phylum Chordata; class Actinopteri; order Syngnathiformes; family Syngnathidae; genus Hippocampus; species Hippocampus abdominalis. Next base: position 10,267,148 of record CM031708.1, read on the forward strand.
TGCCCGTGCTGGAATATGAGGATAGATGCGAGGGACTGACCTCCTCTGCCCCTCTCATTTTCCATTCAGCCATTTTAGTTTGCGTCAGAGTCAGCAGAGCCTTTGCGGCTCAACCCGGGGAGCACTTTGTCCTCATTAGAACGGTTCCGAACGGAGGCAGCGAACAAAGCGCGGCGAGCGCGAACGAGAAAAGAAAAGTCATTTTTTCACGCCGTATTTCATTAGTTTGTACACTTTGAGCGCTCTTGCCGTGCGCATTAATTACCAATTAACAAGGTTATGGTTTGCGACGACGGCGAGATGAGGAGACAGCAAACGTCTCTTTTTTCTTTCTTTCCTCTCTGTGAAGTCATTCTCACTTTGCCAAGGTATGAGATCGTCGAAGCGGTGATATGTGAGCCGCAATGAGCATTATCATTCAGAGCAAATGTCCGCGGATATACAAGTGCGTCCGTGCCGCCATCCTCGCGTTATGGTTATGGATTAGGCGCATTCCATAAGTGCGGGATTGTGCTGTGAGCCGGGGCAAAGATGTATTGGTCGTATAAAAACCGCATCTGTGATGTAGTTAATCATTTATTCAGCTACCGCCGTCATCCCCTTAACGCAGAGCAGCCCGACGGGAACAGTGAGACATATTTTCCCGCCCTTAACAACAATTTACCTCTTTGTCGTTTCTGTGCTTTTCTTCACCTCCCGTTCTCGCTCGCTCCCCTCCCACCTCGTTGCTGTTATACGAGTCCGTTCCGTACATTCCATCTTCTTTTTTTATTCACGCATTATCTTGTGAGTCTCTCCCTCGCTATCTATTCGTGGTCACTTTGGTCTTTCAATCTTTTCCGAACTGTTTTGACATCCAGACACGTCGCGGTCGCGGTTTTAGTGCGGGTAAGCGAGTAGATTTTCATCAGAGAACAGAACTGAGGCCCACGGGTCCCTCGGAAATGCTCCGCAAGGTCCTGTTGATCCATTGTTAGGTGTGGTTGTGGTCTCGTGAGGTCCAAAAGTGAACAGTGTGAAGAGGACAACTGTTTGAACACCAGCTGGAATTGAAAAAGGACATTTATTGGTCCATTCAAACGCCTGTTGTGAATTTTGCCATGAAGCTACTCGTTAGAGAACGGCAACTTGTGCAAAAAGTACGGAAACCTTCAACCGTTGGACACGTGCATTGAAAACGAAGTTCATCTGGAAAGCTTTGACTGCATTTTAGGCTCGTCATTAAATTTCAGCTGAAAGCCAAACATCCCTGACTTTTGACAATATATTTTTGGATTCCAATGTAATTTTCCGGGAAACAGTTCTGGTCAATGCCTGGTGACTGTAAGCTGGAGGGCCCCGTGGGTCGATGAGTACAGAAGAGCCATCAAGGAGAAGGTCACACTGCCCACTGATAGCATTGATCACGGCAGATTGCCTGAAAAGAACAATTAAAGAAGCAAAACCGAAGAGAGCCTTTATTCTCCTGCCCCATCATTTTCTTTCTGACCTTCTGAGACAACTCTTGCCCTCTCTTCCTGTGTTCCATGTTGAGGGTGATCCACAATATGTCACCAAACGGCACGGTGACTACTTGTCACCTTGCAAATCGACGGACTTTCTGCTGACAAGTTTGACGGCATCCTGTGACGAAAAGAGGACGCACCTTTGGTTGAACGTGCAAGACAAATATTGAGCCAGCATTGATGAGCATCATGGAATTCAGGAGGCACGTCTGGCATGACCGTATCGTCAAATGATTTTCAATCCTTTCTACGGTTACCATCATTCTTGACCAGGCTTGTTTCATGAGTTTGTCTGGTTCTCTCAAAAGCAAAGTCTGATTTCAGTGCCGGAATTTCATTTGTTTTTATTTTTTCTGTCTTATTATTATTATTATTATTATTATTATTATGTATTATTATTATTATTATGTATTCCTATTATTTATTATTATTATTATTATTATTGTTGTTATTGTTATTATTATTACCATGTGTATGTATGTGTGTGTGTGTGTGTGTGTGTGTGTGTGTGTGTGTGTGTGTGTGTGTGTGTGAAATAAACGGATGGATGAGATTGTATTTTATATATTTGGAGGGATGGGGGGGCGGGGGGTGTTGGCAATTGCGTGTGGGACTAAAGCACTAACCCATCTCCTGCCATCTATCTAACAAAATATTCATAGCAACACTGAATCTTCAAGGGTTTTTTTCTAATCACATTTAATGTATTGAGACTCAAAACTGAAAAAGTGAAGCGACATTCTAATAATATTTGGCTATCCTTGTATCACACCACGGTGGTCTTATTTTGTCCTTGTTCCCCTCCCGGCTAAACACAACCACGCCCCGCACAATATTGAAATTTATGAAAATCCTCTGTGTAATATTCTGCCAGTGCCGGGCTACCTTCTGTATGTATTTATAATAGCAGCTTTATTAAATCAATTCAAAGTAGGATGATGCCATGATTACAGTGAAGTAGGGGGAAGAGGAGAGAGGAGAGGGGGGGGCATGAAAAGGAAAAGAGGAAGAAAAATCAATGCCATTCTATAATTGCACATTACAGCATTATTTTGTGCATTGATGTTGATAATACATATGTTTACATTTGCCGTGATTAAAATCAATGCTGTCGAGTGAGTTATGACAGCGTGGCCTGATGGGGCGCTTTTATGGCTGAGAGGGACTAATGAGCTGGTTGATGGGGACGAAGCATCGTCTCTATTCATCTCTTCGTAGAATCGTTCCTACGAGGGACTTGGAAGCAGATGCAACACGTTTTCATTTTGCTTCGTGAAACCCTTCCGTTGGAAGTCAACCAATAGTGGCCCGATGCTCAATGGAGGGCTGCTACTCCCAAAGGCCGATGAGACTGCAAGGCCGGAATTGTTGCTTTCGAAAAATGAGACATTTTGATGCACATTTTCAAGAGCATTCAGGCTCCGACCGGATCTCATTTTGTCTGTTGAGGGGAGTTTTTAACAAGTCAAAGTGGCTTCGACTTGGAATGGACCCCAGTGACTGGAAAATGGGAGGTTGGGGCAAGTCTCATTAGACAAGAGGATTTTCATTTCTGCCAGTGTCGTCCAGGTCAGAAGTATGGCGCAGTAGTTTGCCAAATTACCCCAAAAAACGGCTCACTAAGCTTCCACCGACACGAAAATCAGGGATGCGCCCGTTTTTACGCCTGTCTAACTTTTTTTCAAGCAACACTTTGAGGGCTCTCCGACAGAGATAAATTGTGAGCGGCAAATGTGTCATGTTTCGGTTTGTGACCAACAGGTGGCACTGTGGGGCTTTTCGCCGTAGGTGCACACCTGTTGGTCATTAGGTAATTAGTGGCTATAAAGGGCCGGCCGACCACTCATTGTCGGGTCATTGTTTGTAGCTGTTCGTATGCTACTGTCATGTTTGTTTCAGTCAGGTTTTGGTCATTGTTATGTTTTATCTAGTGATGGGAAAATGAAGCCTCATGAAGCAATGAGGCTTTCCATCCAAATGGTTCGTTCCTGGGCCGAGGCATCATGAGGCTTTATTTGTACTATTGCGCCATCTTGTGGAAAATAAATGTCATGACAGACAGTGATTAAAATGATACAATGGATTTGATGTAGAGGTAAGATCGGGCCAAAAAAATCGTAATCGACACATGCCTCGAAGCGCGCTTCGCAGATTTTTTTCCGGTTTACTCGGCACACGCATCGGAGCCTCGGCACAGTTGGGCACATCACTAGTTTTATCTTCCTTCAGTCATGTGTTTTGTTTGATACTTTGGACTTTGTTTGTTTAGGATTTAGTTTTCTCTGTTTTAATACAATTCATCGAGTACTACCTGCTCTTCTCTCGTGCCTGCTTTGTGGGGTCCACCACCACCACCTCGCAACATGACAAACTGTATTCAACTCAGGAAAATTAGCCAAGAATGGTCAAGATTTTTAAAACACGTCTTCGACATTGTCGGGGCGAGGTTTCATTGTGCACACTGTGCACTTCACACAAGAGGGAGCTACAAATAAATACCTCCTGAATGTTCCCGATGGTCACAACTTCTGGGCAAACCGCGGCGAACCATCAGAGCTAATAGTCACATAAACGCCATCAGATTTACACGCGTTGCCGTAAATACATTGATGCCATGGCCCGTGCTTTGGCCGGCCACTCTCGATGCTTTACTACGTATTGTAAATGTCAGGCTTGAAGAGAAAGCAATGTATTTCCTGCTTACTTTTCACTTACCCCCTTGTAATGATTTCCACGAAACATTTGCTTTTTTTTTTTTTGCTTTTTTTTTTTTTATTGAACTGGTCATTAAAAGGATGAAAGCACCATTAAGGATAATACCAATGGAAAACTGCCAAACAGCCTTCCACTGCCGTACGTTTGACACGGTTACACCCCCGTGCCGCTACACAAGCCTTGTGTGTCAATTTAACGCGGTCACAAATATGTTCCAATAATGTACAGTGCATTCATGATCTCATGCCTGTCGTCTTGATAAGCATTTAATAAGAGCAAACACTCAATTGTGTTGATCACCAAATAGAAAATCAGATTGTTCTTTTTGTGCGATTCAGGGCCTTTTGCCTCAAGGAGGGATTTGACTGAACTGCATCTGTCCTTGTAAAGCAACTGTTGATACGCGTTTGCACTATTTTCCTTTTGCACTACGGCCCGTCTGGGCTTCCCCGCTAATGCTGTTGCCCCCGCGACCCGACCCCGGATAAGCGGTAGAAAATGGATGGACGGACGATGGCTTGTATTGACAGCAGCACCCATGAATTTCGGTGCCATAACTTTGTGTCTTGAAAAAATATCTTGTCAAATACCCCGAACATCAACATGCCAACATGTTTTTTTAAGTTAAATAGTTTATAATAGCAGCATGGTGGTCATAGCACGTCCGCCTCACGGTGCAGAGGTGCAAGGTTCGATTCCAGCTCTAGATAATTTAAAGTAAAAATGCAAAATCTTTTTGTATTCATCCACGCGTCTCTTTTCGATACCAATCGTCTTCATCGGGGTCTCGAGTGAGCTTCGGCCTTTCTCAGTTGAGTTTAGGCAAGAGGTGGGGTACATTCGGGTCACTAGCCAGTCATCGTGCCGTACTTTATTTTGACTCTATAAATTGACTTTCAAAAAACATAAGGGCATAAAGGGCGAACCAGTGGTCATGGTAACGCCTTATAATATGTATTTATTGTAAGAATCATTGAATAAATGACGAGAAACAAAATTTGCTGTTAAATTTTGATCAGCCAAGAGCAGCAGGCAGTCACAAAAGATGTCGCAAAAGACGCTTTGTGATGTTGGCCTTCTAATGTTTCGAATGGAATCCTCTTTTTGTCCCGGTCTTTGCTTGTGCAGTCGTACTTAAGATGTGCAATCGCACCTCCCCATTCCTATTTCGCCGTCAATGCAAATTGGGAAAGGGGATGCGTATGTGCTCACGTAGCATGTGCGTGTGGCTCTGCGGCAAAGCGGCGGATCGTTGCGATGTGCGCTCCACGGGGACAGTGAAATATAGCCACAATTAGCCCCGGACACAGTTCAATGATGATAGAGAGGCTCGGCACCCCTTAGACCATGATTAAAAGGCCCGCCCAGCCCAGCGCTGATAGAGACAACCCATCTCACATTATCAGCACACGTTGGCCACCGACGATCAGCAGCAGTACTTCATCCATGTGTGATTTGTGATGGCTTCTGTTCATTTATCACATCTCCGTTTTGGCGGGAAAAGGTATCTATTGTGTGCTTGTCAGATGGTGGCCGTATGCTCGCTTGATGTGTCTCTTTATTTTAAAAGATGATTGTAGAACTGAAATGAAACTATTTCCGCATTCAGCTCCTATTTAACAAGATGCAGCTACTTGCACTTGGAGCATGTTTTTTTTTTTCTCCTCAGTCCGCAAAACACAAGCACCCAAAATCTGTTCAAGAACCTGTTGGTCAATTATTTCTCTCTTGTAACAACGCTTGCTAACAATAAGTCTGTTGGCATGCTACTCCATTCTTTTTGCATTGTAATCTTGGAGGATATGGTTGAGTCCGAGACTGTGGAGATTCGGCGTTGTTTGCCAAGGTGTCTTTTCCAGTGCTATCCATCCAGCCATCCATTTTCCAAACCGTATTATCCTCACTAGGGTCGCGGGGAGTGCTGGAGCCCATCCCAGCCATCCCAGCCGTCTTCGGGCAGTAGGCGGGGGACACCCTGAACCGGTTGCCAGCCAATCGCAGGGCACTCCTCCAGTGCTAGAAGTGAAATATCCTCACAAGGGTCGCGGGTGTGCTGCAGCCTATCCCAGCCGTCTTCAGGGGCAGTAGGCGGGGTACACCCTGAACCGGTCGCCAGCCCTTCGCAGGGCAAGCATAGACCAACAACCATCCGCTCTCATACTCACACCCAGGGACAATTTCGAGTGTTCCATTAAGATTCCATGCATGTTTTTGGGACGTGAAAGGAAATCGGAATACCCGGAGAAAACCCAGGCAAGCACGTGGAGAACATGCAAACTCCACACAGGTAGACCAGAATCGAACCCTGCACCTCTGCACTCTGTTTAATAGTCAATGTTACATCGTGTGGACTGCTTTGCTACAAATGTGCTTTTTATTTTTGGAACACTGGTGTTATACCTTTTGAAGTTGAGATAAACTGTCACGTCGTGTAAACGGCCGGTAGGACAGATTGTCAGGTTTAGTGACACTCACAGTGAGCTGCTTTTTCTTCTTGCTGTCACTCTGTGCCATGGTTTCCCAAACTTTTGAATGCTAACAATACAGTATAACACATATTGCCGAAACATAGACATGTTTATAACTGCATGAATCTTCTTCGGTAAAATCGAATAAAAAAAAAATACCTTTGATGAGAAAAAGTGTGATTCATGCTCCGTAACCGAAGTTTGGGAAACCCTTCTCTGCACTGTGCTTTATATCACTTCTGCAGTGGTGCCTTGAGATATGAGTGACCTGACTTATGTTTTTCAAGATACGAGCCCTCATTCGGACTTTTTTGTTGTTGTTTTTTTTGCTTGGACTTGCTAGCACAAATTTAGATATGAGCACTGTGCGGTAGCCTTGAGGTCAACTCTTTGACAACACACAGCAGTTTGGCAGATAATGAACAATCCTCCTTCTTAAAAAAAAAAAAAAAAAAGAGGTTTCACGTTACACAGAATTACATGTTGTTTATTCCAAAATGCTGTTTTATGTTGAGGGGGAAGAAATTTCACCTGTGCTGTATGTTACACATACGTACAGCACATTTGACAATAAAGTTGTATTCAATTCAATTCAATTCAATTCAATTAATCCAGTGACCACATTTAGAACTGTGGGGAAAGTCACTCCTTTAATAAAAAAATGGGGGAGGAGGGGGAGGGGGGGGGGTGGAATTGAGAGGTTGATAGATGGAGGGGTGGTAATGAAATGGAGACATCAACGAGCATGAAGAGAAGAGAGGGAGGGAGAGGGGAGTCTAGCATGGAAACATCCCAAAAGAGAGGGAGAACAAGAGGGAACCTGAAGAGCGAGTGAGAGGGAACAAGAAGAATAGCCTTTCGCCTGTGTTCCATCAAGGGAGAAATTACACATTTACCAAGGTTTTTTCTTAAGACGACGGCCCTCATAGATCAAACCGCTTGGATGTACCAGCCAATTTTCAACATGAAATACAGACACCAGAAATCTATTATACCTGTGTTCTCTCCCTAGCCTTCTCCATCGCTTGTCCCCGCAGAGGCTGATGCATCTAAATCACTGTTGCCTTTGACACCCCCCGCGCCCCCTCCAAGGATCCGCATCAAGCTCCGACATGTACATTATGTTATCCACCTGTATGTCTGCCTGACAAATGGGAAACTCCATCACATTTCATAATTATATGACCTTTTCCTGGTGGTATATTTCTCGTTTTAGTGTCCCAACATTGAAAATAATCCAAAATTTAAGTGCCTCGGTTTAAATTTCGCAAAATGATGGTCACTCCACACAGTCCTCTGTAAGTTGGGAAAATTGTGGCTAAAATTCGTCCCCAAGTGCTGCTTGGTCCAGACAGTTAAACCGGAGATAGAGTTGAAGTCATTCACATTAAAGGTGTTGTGATGTGACCTGAAGGACAACATCGATTGGCATTGCTGAAAATTGTCACGTGTGTGCCAGTTTCGATTGCCTCAGTGTGCATTTGCGATCCAAGCATTTCTAGCCATATGTCTGTGATTGCGGCTCAGTGCCCGCAACTGACTCACATAAGTAGCCACAGCAAGTGTTTCCTGGGCTCGACTTCAGAGTGAAAGATGACTAAAAAGCATCAACGTCTACTTAAGTGTCAGTTTGTGAAGGTTTTATTTTGAAGTTGGCATAGCGGGTGCGCTCGTGGCATAGCAACCATTATAGTGGCCGGCTTAATATAGGTGGCGCTCACAGAATTTGGGATGTCAAAATACCTGAAACGGGTGAGAGGCGCAAAACAGACGGCTGCCTTTAACTGTGCTGAATCAGCTGGCGCTCTCTCACACGATTTTATCTTACAAGTCGTAGGTGGGCAATTCATTTTTCGAAGCCGCCATGTGGATGAACTCAAACGGTTGCCGAGGGCCTACAACAACACGCTAACTCAATTGAGTTAAACATGAATTTAATGTCTCTCTCTTTCTCTGTCTCTCTCTCTGTCTCTCTTTCGCTTTTCTTTATTTATTTATACATTTCCATGGTGTGTCTGCTGTAAATGGTTGAATATATGTAGAATATATGTATTTATCGAGCTGCTCATTATCTATCTATCTAGCTAGCTAGCTAGCTAGCTAGCTAGTTAGATAGATAGATAGATGGGTAGCTAGCTAGCTAGCTAGCTAGCTCTCAGCCAAGATAAATGATAAATGCTAAATGCTTTGACAGGGGCGATATAAGGCTAAAATCTTGTAAAATTCACTTTGCTGCCTCATCCCGCCACCGCGCGTTAACATGATTAATTGCATTGTAACATGTTTGGGGTGGAGGGTCTGAGGAGAGAAATTGCAGCAGCAGGCCAGTCAGTCGCAAGGCAACTTGAACGCCTCCTGCTTTCACAACTCCTTCGCCCTCGCCTTGCAGCAAGCATGGCTTAATATATCCGGAGAAATTGAGGTTAAGAGGGGATATTCGGGGGGTTATCTGGCATCATGGCGCTCAGCGTGGGGAGATTGATGGTTTTAAGAGGCCGCGGTCAAATTCATATGGTAATTCTTCCCTATTGTCCCCGCGGAAACCGAGGCTTTCTTTAATCTGAGAGGGAGGGGAGGTTTCCTCTCCCTCTGTTGCAACGGAGATCGGTGTCGCTTTATCATCGACAGATACTGACGACGGGTGGTCACCGGTGTCTGCAGGGACGGATCATGTTTTGTATTTGTGTAAATTAAATGGAGGAGGTGGGAATATTGTTGATAAGATTACATTGAATACAATGAAAACTCTCGGTAGAAGGCCACTTTTTAGAGTCCCCACCCAACCTAAAGAAAAACAAAGATAACTTGAATCAATGTATAAGGTACAGACTAAGTGGGGGTTCAAGATATTGTAAGGGAGCATTTTATGACTAAGTGGGATACTATTTTCCAAATTCATGAGCTGAAACATTTCAAATGCATTTGGAGAAGAAAATGCAACAGAATGTTTTTTTCTGTAACTGTTAGGATCAATAACTTTTCAACAATTTACCTCAACAAGCCCCCCTAAAGCCTTGGTAACAATCAAGAATAAACCGCATTTTCTGATGCATTTTAGTCCATCTCAGAGGGTGGCCATTTTGTCACTTGCTGTCGGCTGTAAATGACCTCACAGTTGCTCAGGGCCCAGGTAACGAACAATCAACTGTTTTCTGAAGCTGAGCCATGATTGGCCATTACCTGAGCTCTGAGCAACTGCGATGGCATTTTCAGTCAAGAGACAAAATGGCTGATTTCAGAGATGGACAAAAATGGGTGGATTTTACTGCTTTACTCATATTCGACAATCAGAATGCCGTGTTTAGACTAGAAGGGTTGCATAGAAAATATTTTTGTCAAGAAAAGTTTTGGCTTGACTTCCCCTTTAAGATATACACTGGTTCAATAAAAGAGCAGACATACATTTCGGTCTTATTTAAAATGCCGTTTTTGTCTTATATCTGGTTCGGAGGTGCCCAGTCCAACCTACATGGACGACAGACAGCTTTGCCCAAAAAAAAAAAAAATACAATTATTGCTGACTTACATGGAGTGGATGAAAAACAAAGGAAAGTTTCTCTCGAGGCCTCGAGCCACATTTGAGTACAAATCCAGATAATGTGCTATAAACCTGTCTGAGGTCGATCTATATATCCACATAGTGGCTCCATATATATTGGATGAAGATGTCCCATAATAAATGTCTTGTCTATATACTTAACAGATCTATATATCCAGTACATGGCTGATCAATGGTCATGAATCTTCTCTCCATAGACAGACAACGAGATGTCTCCTTTGAGAGTCAGCCCGAACGGAACACAACACACACTAGACTGGATGCGGATATCGCAGAGACGGATATGTCTTTTGTGTTTCTGACTGCGGTGGAGTTGCTGCATGTTTGTGTAACTCGGGGGTGCCCAACCTTTTTTGACCAAAGATCTACTTTTCAAGCTACCATATGCCCCGTGCACGCGCAACAGCCATAAGTGTCTCCAACTTGAATGAAAAATAAAGGCGATACAAAAGTTTGTGAGTTTGGGGGAAAAGAAATCACTGCCTACCTTAGTGGAGGATCTGACGCAGAGGCACAAGATGCACTTTTGCAGCATCATAAGTGCAGAAACTCTCGTGCGTACGTGTACCGTTTATATATATATATATATATATATATATATATATACTATATGCACAGTTTAAAAGCACATTGCACGCCGCAGCCTTATGTTGCAGGCGTATGTGTGTGCATATGTATATTGCGTCATTGCGGCGTGCAATACGTGCTTTTAAACTGTATCAAAAACATTTGCAGACTCACAACTGACAGTTTAATAAAAAACATGATGGGCTGCATCAATTTACACCACACTGCTCTTTTTGGCCAAACATTGACTTTCGAAGCCACGGTGCTGGTCTATGCACTTTTCCTCGTGTCAGCCCACCACTTGGAAACACACACACACACACACACACACACACACACACACACACACACACACACACACTTAAGACGAGCGCCTCCTCTCCCGAATCAATCCCTCGATTCATCATCCAAAATATCTGCGTTCGAAAGCAATTATTAATCCGCACCATCACTTCCAATCCAGTGATCATGAATGTCGCGGCAATGCTGCGGACGCTGTCTGTTCATTAACTGCTGATGGCTGCTGTAATGGCTGCTCAATGTCACCAAGATATTTTAGTGGTATTAATGAGGCAGCAATGATGAGCACATCATAGCCAGCAAGTTGGGTGCGCATTCCGTCCCCATCCTCTCTGCATCCCCTTCGCGCTCAACCTTTTTCTCCCCCTTGATCATATTGATATCTTTGCTCCTTCCTCCAATAAGCATCTAATCAACAACCCGGGAGATCAGATCGCAGCAGAATGATGGATCAAGGAATCATTTACTGGGAGCGGGCCCGCTTTGCTAAACCGTAGGTGTGAATTTTCCGGGTGATAGGTGGCAAAGTGATGAGCTCTCCGTTTCATGCCACGAGTCCGCAGCTTGCGCTAGATAAGAGCCGGATCAACCTTAAGATTGGAATTTATCGGCGCTTTTCATCATTTGGTACTCAAATGAAAAGGTTATTTAACACTCCGCGGTCAGAGAAAAACTACCACGCGACCACCAACTTGAGATCAAAGAAATGGTGAGACTTAAACTTTCATACTTGGATACGAGGAGCCGAGGTTGGGAGGGTTACTTTGAAAATGTACTCCCATACAGTTACGAGTTACCATATTCAAGTCATGGATTTGGATCACCTTTGCATTGTTCCACTAATATGCTAACTTCTATGATCAGTCCTGACAAATGACTACCGTAATTTCTGGACTATAGAGCGCACCTGATTATAAGCCGCACCACTACATTTTTAAAGGAAAAAAAACATTTTGTACACACATAAGCCGCACCCGTCTATAAGCCGCAGGTGCCCATATTGTTACATGAGATATTTACAAAGAAAGACGGTACACAGGCGGCCATTAAAAAAGTCTTTATATAGGCCGCTTCATTAACTAAGCCGCAGAGTTGAAAGCGTGTGACAAAAGTCGCGGCTTATAGTCCGGAAATTACGGTAATTCTATTTTTGAGGCTTGGCAACACCATCCAAAAACTGCAATCCAACAAACGAGAGCTCTCAGATCGAGGCTGGTGGTTCATGCGAAACCAAAGTCGCAACATCTTGACCCAGTGTACAGCCAACAGGTGAAGCGCGTTTCTATTGTTCTTTAAATCGTGGGTTTCGTGTTTTAACTGTGTTACGTTTGCAATGTTTGCACTCTCCAATGTCGCGGTTTACTGCTAACGCTGCTTTACTCGCAGTCCCAAATGAGCGTCCGAAACTATTACCTGCTGATTCCACTGGCCCATTCCACCTCTTATATTTGTCTCTTTGACTGCCAAGGGTAAAAATAAAAAGGGGAAAAATGTGAGCTGAGTAATTCCCGCATACACCGTTAGGTCAACCCGATCCGCAAAGAAAAAAAAAACGGAACAATATGGGTCAATATTCCGTGAGAATTTTTGTTCTCTGTGTTGTCAGATGCCAGGTTCAGTCGATTTAACCAACAGTCGCCACATTTGCATACAAATGAACATCGAAACGAGCTCAATGACATAATTGACTCGAATTAGAAATGTTCTTCCGCTGGTCACTTTGCACTGGACCGAACAAGTACATGAAAGTGTCTTACACACACGCACGCGTGCACGCACACACAAACACACACACACACACACACATGCGCGCGCATGCAGAAAAGCAAAGAAAAATGGCGGCTATTTTGCATATTAATGGGAGTCATTAGCTGTCACTTGGCAATCGCTGACAAGGGGACTTATTTATGCTCTGGCCCTTGATGTTCCACTGAGAGAAAATGTCCACTTCAGCAGCCAGCTCTAATTGTTTCTGAGCATGTTGTCCGCTTGATCATTATCGTCATCATCATGGGAAATTAAGCCTGCCTTTAAAAAAAAAAAAGTGAGCTGTCTGACGTTTGGCGTGGCCTATTATGATAACTGTGTTAGCTTTTTAACTTCAACTGTTCTACGAGAGCAATTACATTGGAGCCTTTTTTACCTCAATACAATGGTGAAGTTGAGGTCCTCCACCGTCCAGTATGGCTTCGGACTTGTTGTGGACCTGCTGTTATAAAATAGCCATGATAGGTGTGTGTGGGACATCCTTCTGAGTGTCACACACAGACACGTACAATCGCGATGGTGTCGACTTCACATCTGTGATCCGTAATCGCTTTGGCCAAACGTACTCTGCGCACTTTGATCTTCTGCATGGACTCCAGGGAGTCTACTTCCGCCATGTACAAAGTAGACCGTGCTCCTCTCCTGCGCTGAATTCAAAAGGAATTAGAGGGGCAACACTAAGTCGGCTGTGTTCGCGCCCACAACGGCGCAAACGTCATTTCTAAATGTGTGTTTCTACAAAAATACTCAACAGAACAAAAACTCCACCCATGCACGCGGTTAGCCCACACTTTGCACTCGACGGGGAAAAGGCGGAAGTCATTTCTTCTTTGTTTTGACAAAAGAAAAAAAAACGAGCTCGTGAAACAACAACAACAAAAAGATTAAAATTCATTTGTTCAGAGCACCGAAGCACACACGCTGCATGTGTCTGCCTTGCCTTCACTACAGTCCCTTCTCACTCCTCTTCAGCCGCCCCCCCCACCCCCGTTCCCCTCTCCCCTCTCTCTCTGCTGGAGGGTCTGGTAAGCCACACAGAGCCTGGAGATGAGGCATGTGACAACAAAGTGGTGGAGGACAAGGTGGTATTAATGCGCACACACGCACACCCGCAGCAGTATGCGGTAGTTATGATCTCGACAGGTTTAGCACCTCCATATTGTAAACAGGGGGGTGTTGACCGCCTCCCCGCGCTTGTTACCATCATCTCCTTTCATTCAGCAGACACGGTACGCTCAGCATCTGGCTGCGAGGCAGCACAATCAACATTAACCATGTCTCCTCGTATGCATACAGACACCGACACACTTGCAATTGCTCCAACCATGTACACAGGTAGGAAATTCACAGTGGGTGAAGTATTTCTTTACCGCTTTCGTGTAGGTTTGTGGTCACTCACGTCTAGCCGTGAGAATTGATATTGCCTTCAAAAGCATCGTTAAATGACTCCCTCTTGGACAGTATTGCGCAAATCTTCGTTTTCTTTTTTATAGTGCGAGTCTGTGGCATGCATTTGACTCATTTCAATGTTGTGGTGTCATAAGGTTACGAAAGCCACATACAAAGATGCTATTCTATCCCATCTGACATTGGGTGATCAATGCAATCTGAATCCGATTGAACCTACATTTCACTTGCTGGAAGGAAAACGCCCAAAGAACAAGTAGGAACTGAAGACAAAAGCGCATCTTCATTGTTTCACTTCAAATCTCTCGTGGTGTTGGAGAGAGCTGGAAAGAGAGCGACATGTATTTGAACTGCGACAAAAGCGTAAAGATTGTTAAAAAAAAAAATGTCATCATGAATGCCAACCCCCATTTGAGAAGGAAAGAATCTTGTAAAAAGAAAAAAAAAAAAAAACTTCCAGGATGAGATGCCCTCAAAGTGCGAGCAAGTGTAGCCACAACCACACTAAGCCATGCGCACGTGTTGTGTGGTCATCGGGTCATAAAAAGGGAGCACAGCATCCATGTCAGATACGTTGCCCTTTCTGCTAACGGCTCCAGAGGCCACAGAGGCTAACTGCCATCAACCCCCCCCCCCCCTCACCCCCTCACTGCCAAAGACCCATGCAGTATAGACACACACTCAGGCATGCACAGGGTAGCGCTCCGCACAGCTGTGGCCGCGCTGCGTATCTCCAGCCGGCTAGCGGCGACGTTCCCACCGCAACTGCTTTTGCGTTTGACCTTTCCTGTCCAGGCCTAATTTGATTTTGGCCCTCTTTATGAAATCAGACACTAAAGGTCAGCTGTCTGTTTAACATGGAGTGGAGGCCCAGAGCAAAGGAATTTGCTTCGCCAGTAAATTACCTTTATTATGTTTGGGCCGTTTGATTCGATACCTTCCCGGAGGCCCGTCGCGCAGTCCTCACAAGTACAAGCAAAAAAAAAAAAAAAGGATAAAACAAGATGATGTTATACAATCACTTAACTTGCAACCTTCTTGTCACCTCTTGATGACCTCCTGCCCTTCTTTTGTAATATTTTTTTTTTTTAAAACACTGATGAACTTTTAACAGATAATGTTTACATGGTCTCTTTCTCTGAAGTCAATAAAAAAAAAAAAAAATAAATACATGAACTATTTTTGTCTTGGTTCAACAGCTGTAAATAGTCCATAGAGCACAGGTGTCAAAGTCAAGGCCTGGGGGCCAGATCTGGCCCGCCACATCATTTAATGTGGCCTGTGAAAGCAATTCAAAATTTCAAATTTTCACATGTAATAAATGAGAGAGACGTTGTAAGCATTGTTTTGTTGCCAAACACCCCGTTACAGTCACTTAAACAATAGTTCCATCAACTATCATTCTTGACTTCTTTATATCATTTCAATTATAATGGGCCTCCAAGGAAAATGGTACCTAAAATGTGGCCCGCGACAAAAATGACTTTGACGCCCCTGCCATAGATTATGCTAACTTTGCAACTCCAGAGACAGATGAATATTTTGGCCTACATTGTTTGTCCACTTTTTACTTGGCATGTATGCGGCGTCTATGTGTATAAAGTGGCACAAGTCTTTTGGCTCCGACGTCGCTGTAAAGCTCCGCCCTCTCTAGGCGATCTGTATTGACTTGTAATCGTGTCACAACAATAGCCCAACTCGTGTCGTAAAAGTTTAGCGTGTCTTGTCAACAACGGCGTTTCTTCAAACGGCACGCCTGCCTGCTGATTGCATCGATGACCGGCTGATTGTAATCAGATGATTTACGCTGAGTGATAAAAGCTATTTTTAATTAAAGAGATTTTAAATTTTTAAAAGGAATACAATTAAATCACACAAATACCGGAGCTAATTATTGGTTTGATGTAAATGGTTTTCATACTATTTATCACAAAAAATATATAAAAATATGTATATATTAAAATAGACGAACGCTGTTACTTTGTTGTGATTGGACGGTTGCCTGTCAGCCTAATACATGGCCTTTAAAATGGTTCATATACAGTAAAATGATTTTCTTTCCTACTCCCCAAACTCGTAAATGGACGTGACACATGAAAAGTTAGCATGACCCAAAAAAAAAAACAGAATGACGTTGACGGGAAACATGTCCGGTTGAAATAAAACGGAATCAGGCTTAGCGGAGAGCATCAGGGGCAGATCAGGGTGAAAGTGATGAAGATGAAGACACGGACAGACAGGATGTCTTAAGATGAGGCAAACACATCAGCCTAGATACTGGACGCTGTCTATTTGGAGGACTGATCTCTTTGGCCGCTGTCCTTTTGAAGAATGTTTCTGTCATGCAGGAAGCCCCTCGCCTGGTTGCCACGTAACCTTTTGATCCATCACGAAAGCTACTTCCTGCTCCTTCACCCCTTCATAGTGAGTGATCGTCACTCACATGGGCTGCTCACGGTGGAAGGGTGCGCTTGTGAGTGTGTGTGCGTGTGTGTGTGTGTGTGTGTGTGGGGTGGCTGAATGATTGCTGATGTCACTAAGAACATAAAAGCAGCTGTGTACATTAGCATCCATCAATCGCCTTGAAATGGATGATGAGCAAAATGATGCTCGGATGACAATCAGAAAACCTCCTCGAGGCCTTATGCACTCTGTGAAATCATAAATGATCAAAGAAGAGATTAAATCCCTCCCCACTTTGGGCAAGACTGAAGCAGGGCTTGTCGCAACAGCAGTCGCTCCATTAAATGGGCAGGGAGCTCGGAGAGGTAAGGTGGGGCCATTTCAAGATTTGAAAACAAATTAAAAATAACTCAAAAAACATATAGGGAGCCAGTGAAGGGATGGAAGAGTGCTATGCTCCCTCTTACGAGTACCAGTCGAGAGGCGAGCAGCAGCATTCTGGACCAACTGGAGATGCTTCATGGAGGATTGGCTAACTCCAAAGTAACATGCAGGGGAAGTTTTTTTTTTTTCAGTACTTCCAGAAAAAATGTGAATTGAATTTGATCATAAAAGGTGGCAAGAAATGACCGCTGCATAATGAAACATACTTTTTACAGCTGTGAATGTCATTTCGTCACAAGTAACTAGATTAATGAGCGAGTGTGGTCTGCAACTAAATGAAATGTATACCTTTTAGCCTTGTTTAAAAATCCAAACGGCGCTTTCTATAACGTTCTGCGGGATCATTTGGGTCTACATTCAACCAAGTATAATTAAAATACCCATTAGCTTAGCCCACACATGGTGCGATAATATTCCAATTTGCATTGTAAAAACTTAATTCAATCATGAAACACTCCATACTTGTTAGACTTCAACTGTGTTATCGTTACAAAGTCCACCACTTAAGCCTGCAACATAAATACAACTCGTCGGCAGGTTGCACAGTAAAAACGCTTGAGCGTGGGCGTCGCCATCCGGTCATCAAAAAAGATCTTGAATGCCTTTGGTAATTATACCAGGCTTTGAAATATTTAGGAGTGCCCGGGCAGAGAGCTGTTTGGAGAATATCGGCTTCAACCATACGCAGTTACAAACTGCTGACTGCTTTCTGAATTGTTATTGGGCATTCTCACACACTTTTTCTGTGGTTCTCTTGACTGCACTTTTCTATTTGCATTTCTCGTCTGCTTTCTGTGCAAGAAGGAAAAGGCGGGAGGTGGGAGGGGCGAGGGGGGCGATGATTTAAGGTAATGAGAGGAGTAAAGCATCATTAGCGCAAATTAACTTTTGTCAGCTGAGGTGATCTTGGTGGGGGGGCCACTGCCACTGGCGGCAGCTCCGATAATGGCAATTTATACGTTGGCTTCTGCTACCGTGTGCATGTGCGCGCGGTTTTGTGTGCATGTGCCTTGTGAGTATGTCCAGTCAACTCTCAAAGAGCCACACCCATCTTTTGAGTACCTCTCCACATCCAATCGGAATTTATCGTGGTTATTATTATTATTATTATCATATATATTTTTTGCTTTTGTTTAGGGTTAGTTGATGTCAATGCATTTTTTAAAAACGTTGCCCGCGTGAATGTACAATTTTAAAATTGGTCGCAGTGTACGCTTCGTAAAGAGTGGTTCTCCCCTTCGTGCTCGGTAAAATGGGGGAAAATAGTGAATTTGCAACCCGTTCAATATTTGTGATCGCAAATCTTTTTTTCTTTTTTTCTTTTTTTTTTTTTTGCGTGCGGTCAACAAGGATTTCCGCCGAGCCACCGACTCCATGATTGCGACGTGAATTTTTTTTAATTATAAATAGAAGTCATCATATAAGCTAACAGTATGTTCACGTCTTGTTTTTCTTTTTTGCATTTTTGGACTGCCGGAGGGGGAGGGTTTTTGGGGGGTTGGTACAATCCTGTTTAACCGCATTCGAAAATGGATGGATGGGCTTGTACAATTTTTCATTCCAGCTTTGGCAGTACGATTCAAAGAGAAAAGCTCCGTGCTCGTCACCTGACAATGCCTGGAAATGAACTACTGCCGACTCGTATTTTAGCCAGACCATCGGTTTTCCGTCGAACGTTGTGGACTTTGTGTTTTGAAAAGCCACGTTCTGTTGGTGCCCATCCTTTCTCTTTTTATCGTCTCTGTTTGTCGCCTCCTCTCCATCTTCTAGACTTTGTGTCTCTGGCAGTACAAGGAGGTCTGGTCATGTTTAATGCATTCAGTTTGTGTTCCATTCAGCATGAGAGAAGAGGCTTCAGTCAATTAATTAGCAACAAACGGCCATTGGGAACAAGACGGGCCCAGCACAGGTCAACCCGCTCCAAGGTCTGGCGTGATGGGGACACCCGACCACGACCACCGCGTATTGTCTTCAGCCGCGCTTCAAATTACACATGAGTTGATTAAAAATGGCAGCAGCGTTGAGAAAAACAGCAATTTTAACATTGCAACTTTTTATAAAATAAAATGGTGGTTTTGTTCATCATGATTATTGAATCCAATATCCATCCATCCATTTTCTAATCCGCTTTTCTTCAGAAAAACACGCTGGAGCCTATCCCAGCCGTCTTCGGGCAGTGGGCGTGGGACACCCTAAACTGGTCGCCAGCCAATCGCAGGGCCCGCATAGCCAAACAACCATTCGGGTTCACAATCGCACCTGAGGAGTAAATCAATCATCTTGCAAAGTACTGACAAGTTGGAAAGGAATTTCTATTTGACAGTCACGTTGTTACGGACGGAATATTCTAAGCCATTTTTTCTTCCCCCCCCCCCCGAGAGAAAAGGCTTCCTTCCTCATGCGTGGTCCCCCGGTTCTAGTGGTGGGAGCGGGATTAAACCGGAGGTCCGTGTAGGTCCATTAGCTTGAGTGAGGCAGCTGCGGCGCATGATTCTGTTTCGACCTCGAGGTTTAAATCCCCCCCCCCCCCCCACCCACCCACCCTCAAGCTTTTCCTTTGTTGCATTAGTTCACAGTGGAGGCACCAGCTGGCGCAGTCAAAAGTGTTTCCGATGATAACATTAGAGTCGGTGCAAAATGTCAATATTGTGATTAGTTTGCATGCTGCATGACTGATCGTCACAGATATTGTAACGCCGGGAACGGCATACAAATAGCCTCGCGCTTAACGCGCATGAACCAAACTTGTTCCTGATCTCACCATGTCAGATTTTTATTTATATAAACATTTCTAACCATTTACGATGGATAAGGTGATGTGATGTAAAAGTTAAATGTATTTACGTAGCAACGTGTGACTTTTATAACAGCGGTGATTGGGGCCTTTGTTCGCAATATGTCTCAGTGTGAAAAAAATATATATATATGAGCCAATTAACCAGTAGGAATAAATAATTTGTAATTATCACCACACGACCGAAAGCACAGCGAGAACAAGAGGGAGGGTGAGCTTGTGTGTTAATCAAGGCATGATGAATTGCCCACGTTCATACAAACATGGCCTCTTCATGAGTCCCCTGCGCATCCCTCTTTCTCTCTCACACACACAAACAGGCACGCGTTCGCGCACACACACACACACAGGAAACAGCAAATAAGGAGTGGGTGGTGTGTCGAGAATTAATTCTATGAAGTGCACTGGCAAGGAGACAGCCTATGTAGATAAGTGGCAAGGGTGCGGAAGGAGCGCATTACCTGTGTCGGTGTGCGCACGCGCAACTTTGGGCCGAACGAACCCGACGAAGAATGCGCGCGCGTGTAGGGATGCGTGTAGGGGCCCAACCTTCGTGCGCGTGCACGTTTGCGTCCGGGGAACGTAAATCGTGTACCGTTGTCGAGCCGGTGGCAGTCGCAATGACATATCTTAATCTGCTTAGTTAGCGGCCGGCGGTCTTTAGCTAACGGATTATCCACCAGATTTGAGTAATAGACTCCTCATTTAGCTTTAATGCGTTTTGCATAGGGAGCAAACGCCCCTCATCACTCTTGAAGATGAATCGGGCTCCCAGCCACAAGATAAGGGAGGGGGGGAAAAAAAAAAAACTTCTAAAGATATTAGTCAGCTGGCAACTTCATAAATCATAACATTTTATTCTTAATGAAGGGAAAGTAGCATTAGCCTCCGTCGTGTAGCGATTCTGTTACACAAAAACACTCTGGAAAAAACACCGTACAAAATCTTGTTTGCCTGACAAAATCTACACAATGATGTTTTCTATATCATAGTGCTATACCAGTGGTGTCCAAATGACGGCCCCGGGGGCCATTTGCGGCCTGCCACAAGTTGACATGTTTGATTCACACACACATGCTCGTGCATGCAGCGTCCTGAATGGAATCGTTATTAAAATCCGCTGCACTACTTTTTCAACGATCTCAAATAATGCACTGAAATGAGCTCTACATGACGTGGTTATAAAATACTTCAATAGCGTTTTGACCTTAAAATTCCAGTCAAGTAATCCCCTGACAGGTTGTCGGATAGTGCGTGTTTGTGTGTGAGCGTGTGTGTTCTTCTGCCATATTTTTGTTTGGCAAAGGCACGAAAGAGGGTTGTTAAAAAAAACAAAAACAAATAAATAAATAACATTTTTCTTGAAATGATGCGTGTGTAACGCATGCGTTCACAAACATCCACCTACAAGCAAAGAGACAAAGAAGCGTGACGCTTCCCACCAGCGGCATGCACCGGTCTGGGTATGTGACATGCACATTTTGTTTGGTACTTTTAATTTGACAGTGTTCAGTGCTCGGCCTAAAAAAAAAACACACACACACACACACACACACTGGCGCAGACATTTACTCAACACACGCACGCACACCTCTAATTTGACAGCGCTCTAACAAGAGCCTGCTGCTTGTCAAATGTTCTCTAGTGGCAGCAGGGATCCGCACAGCCGAGGGGGTTCTTTTCAAGGACATCTGTGAAGGAACACACACACACACGCGCAGACACACACATGCGCACGCCGGCTTTGAATGGGCTGCGAGAGGCAGCCTGCTGCACACATGCTGAGGGCTGCTCCTCATACTCTCCATCTTGCTCTCTCTCTCTCTCTCTCTCCCTGCCTCCCTGCCTTTTCGCTCTCTCTTTATCTAACATTCCATCGCCTCGCTTCCTTCTTTTGCTCTTAAGTAGAGGGCTGAGGAGATGAGATAGACCAGGGTAGATTGCGGGGACACCTCCCTGGCTGGTTCCAAAAACCGAGTCCCTTTCTCAGGCCGCACACATCAATTCCCTCTTCTTTCTTCAATCCCAAACGCCAGGAGACCTTTTCAAGTTACTCAAAGGCGGGAAGACTTTGGTCTTCTGGATTTCGACCTATTGACGTGTGTGTGCGAGTGTGTGTGCGCTCGTGAAAGCAAAAGCTTCTCTTTAGTGGGTGTCCACCCCCCATCCCCCAACCACCCATGCTGTCTTAAACTTGACTTCTGTGAAATACTTTGCTCATTAGGGGTTGACTGGAGTTAGTTGTCAAATGATGGCTACTCCACCTGATCACGAAGCCAGCCCTGTGGCGCACCTGAGGGTGAGCCAGCGTGCGTTGCTTGGACAGAGGGATGCGTATGTAAAGTAGACATGACAGAGACATGAAACAAATGTTACATTTTCTAACATCACTGTTTCACTGCAACCTCTCAAATGGTTTGCGGGTACTGACTGATCTTGTTTGAATTGTTCAATTTTCCCATTTGAAATATATATTTTTTTAAAAACAATCTCTTCTAGATGAAAACCTTTTATTCACTCTAACGCAATTTCCATTTACAAGTGTGAAATTACATTTATCACTATGAATAGTGAGAGGGAAAGACAATACAGTCAAACCTCGGTTTTCGAACATCTCGGTTCTCGTACAATTCGGTTTTCGAACTAAAATTTCGTTTTTTTATGCTGAAATGCACCGCCTACTGCCTGATGGCAGCTGGGATATGTGCACGCCCCACGACAGATAGAGAGAGAGAGATGTTCCTTCAATTTTTATGTTACTATGTTAATGTTAGAATTGGTGAAAATAAAACATATTACAGTTTGTTTGTACAGTATTTTACATATTACCTGCTCCCCTATTACATGTGTACAGTTTATGGTGTGAAATTGTAAAAAAAAAAAAGTTGTTTTCTTGACTTGGAACGGATTAAAATTGTTTTACATTGATTCCAATGGGAAACATGGTTTCAGTTTTCGAACAGTCTTCTGGAACTGATTAAGTACAAAAACCGAGGTTTGACTGTACATTCAAAAGTGTCTTGCTGTCTTGGCGGTTTTATATACAAACTCTACTACTGTATATGTAACCTTCTCCAGACTGATGCCTTTCACAATTAGATCACTTTGAGAGCAATTGTATGATGACCATGTTTTTGAAGGACACAAAAAAGAGGAACTTGCACAATGAAGAGGTAATTTAGAGATGTTTTTTTTTTTTCATTATTATTATCCTTTGCCATAAAGTCATAGCAAGTCAGATTTAAAATCAAAATGTCAATCTTTGTTGAAATGTATTACAAATAACCAGACAGGGGAAGAGATCAGAGTTTTGCCATCTGATATTATTTTGATCGTGAGTGTGTGCAACTGTCAGATAAAATAGTGGCCATCCGATCCGATGATGTAGAAGGAAGGTTCACAGAGCAGCATCTCAAATGTCAGCATGTGCATAAATACAAGACAATCTTATTGGGAGTGACATTCAACTAAAAAGCCAAAATGGCATCTTTCGAAAGCTCTGCGAGCCTTGCCGGGATCGCCCATCGACCAAAATGGAACGTGAACAGGCCCGTTTTGAATGCAGTCACTATATTTAACATATCGCTGGCATCGAGCCGAACCCTCAGGAGACCCCGAAAACAGCATTAACATTGTATCATCAAAGAGAGCAAGCCTTTTTCAACACGTACATCGGTCACTAATTCTGTAAAAAAAAAAAAAAACATTAAAAATAGCCATCTCACCGTGCAGCCAATTTGCACTTTCTGTCGGCTGAAAATGACATCACAGTTGCTTTGGTCTCAGATAATGAGCGATCACAACTCGGCTCATGGATGACACACCAAACTCAGAATACAGGTGCATGTTTAGAGTAGTGGAGCTGCACAGAACACCCATTCATCCATTTTCTTATCCGCTTCTCCTTTCGAGTGTCGCGGGCTTGCCGGAGCCTATCCCAGCTGTCTTCGGTGGCATACCCTGAACCGGTAGCCAGCTCATCGCAAGGCACACATAGACATGCAACCATTCGCGCTCCCAATCACACACCGAGAGACAATGTTCATTAAACCTGCCATGCATGTTTTTGGAATGTGGGAGGAAACCGGAGTACCCGGAGAAAAGCCACGCAGGCACAGGGAGAACATGCAAACTCTACACAGGTCGGCCGGAGCCGGAATCAAACCCTGCACCTCTGCACTGTGAAGCCGACGTTCCAACCTGCCATCCGCTGTAAAAATAAAGAACTAAATAATAAATACCACCATATGTGGACTAACCAAGAATATATATATATTTTTAATGACATTTTGAAATTGTGATTTATGTTTCGGCTTGACCCCAGTGATGTATCTACTTTTTTAATAGTATATTGCAACCTGTTAAAATCTTGTAAAACATAGTTGGTTAAAAAAAAAAAAAGGCAATGTACTGTATATTGCATGCGATTGTCGAAATGGAAAATACTGGAATATAGAATACTGAGGCCGTGTTGCTGAGTGCTACCACTTAATGCTATTAATCTTAGTGTATGTGTGCGCGTGTGCGCACACACACACACACACACGCACGCACACGCACACACACACAGCTGTGCAAGAGTGCTCTGTGTCCTCTAAAAGTATGGTTCTTGACTGCAGCCATTTTCTGTAAAAGAGTGAAAGGCTAAGGAGAAAGCGCTGACCTCGCATTGCAGCAATTTCCTCCTCATCAGGTTGTGAGACTTCATTAACTTCGTGGGGTAATTTCCTCGATGAAGGCCGCTTTTTCTTTTTTTTTTATACGTCTTTTTATCCAGCCACCCAACGTGAACTCGATCTTTTGCGCCCGCTTTGAATACCAGTGGTGAAAGACCCTTTAGGAATTTGAGGTGCAGTATACTAAACAAATACGAAGCAAGAGCACACGTCTATTCTGACGCAAAGGGGTGGAAACATGAAAAGTCTCGAATGTGAGGTACTGATGCCGCATAGCCTTGCTGAGGCCCAGGACGCGGCCATTGACGGCGGTGCGTTAGTTGAGAAGCACTGGAAAGATGTCAAGTGTGAGTCAATGCTGCCCTCCTCAGGAAGGGAGGGAGTACTGCAAGGATGGCCGATGGGTAAGGTCAAGAGTGGGCCAATGGCTGACTTTGGCCGCATGTTCGTTCACCTTTCCCCGCAAAGTTACCTGATAAAGGGTCAATAATGGATCACTTCACTGCCGCTGGATCGCTACATGTTGAAGGGGTTACCTTCAAGAAAAGGGGGAGGGGGTGGGGGGCTAATGTAGCACTTACATTCCAAACAGTTGTACTTATTTTTAATACCTGTGAAGTCAATGAACCATTGGAGGAAGTGAACAGTAAAATGAGAGAATCGTATTCACTTCGGTGATCAATGTTCATCTGTCCGTGCCGATACGCAACCTTCCCTCTTCCTTCCGTCCTTTCCTTTATGCGGCTCCACACGACACATGAAGTACCCAGGCCAGGTCTGGTGCAGAAAAATGCCAGCCACTCATTTTCCCAAATGTCAACTCTTGACATGGCATCAACAATCTGCGTCAATGTGTTGTGTTCCATTTCTGACTCCTCCTTTGACTTTACGGCACATTCTGTTAAGGTTCTGATGGTAAATAAACAAAAAGGAATTCACAAATACATCTCAACGATTAAATACTGGTGGCGTATGCTCTATTATCGATTTAAATTAGGTTCTATCACTGCAACAGTACAACCGATCTACAAGGCATCACATGTCAAACACAATAAATACAATTTATATTATCTTTAGTCCCATTTATCCAGTGTCAATCAACTACCTGTTTTAAGTGTGTTATTAAATTTAAAAAAAAAAATAGAAAATGATTGCAACTCCACAGACAAATGAATTCAACCGTGGGACATTTCTGATTAAGCAAAAAAAAAAAAACACACACACACAATGCTATGTCAAATACCTGGAGAATTAATTTCGCTAGAATCTCAGTTCCCAGAGCACCACTTGGGTTTTACATGCTTCACTGATCCCGAACCCGGTGTCTCTTTCTCATGAATGTCCCATCTGTGTCCTTCATACAGGCAATCAGGAAATTGCGGCACTTGCAAGTATACTGCTCCGGATATTCCCGGAAATGGCTGACATGGACGCTGGAGACAAAATCATAACTGTCCACTGGAACGCCTTTAAACTTGAGGGTGTCTGCAAAGAGCCTGACATCTCTTGGCCTGATCACTTGATCAGCTCGAGAGTAGAGGAAGAAATGAGGCCAGGCGGGCGGCGTCTCTTGAACCGCGTCGTAGTGGTTCTTGTGCACATATTTGGTCAGGGGGTACAGCACGATTCGCAGCAGGAAAACAGTCACTGCAAAGAGCGCTAGCAGGAGGTACTTCAAAACAGGACTTATTTTGGGCCCCAAAGTAGCGGCCAGGGCCCGCACTGCCCCGAGGACATTCCCGCTACCAGGAGCGCTGTCCACAAGGGCCCCGATTACACACAGGGAACTGAACTGTTTGTCCTTGTGCAAAAGCTCGACAATATATCTGTACAGCATGAAGCCACCATTACTGAATATGTGGAAGAAAATGGGACTCTGCTCCACCTCATAGTCGAAGAGGATCTCCAGCAACTTGAGGGCTGTACGCCTCAGTTCTTTGTATCCAAATGACTCGGAGATGAAAACGGTCTTGAGGGGGGCTGTGTAACGGACAGTGACGCATCCCTGTATCATAAAAGAAGATCAGTGAGCTTTAAAACGACCAAATGAATCGCAATTAAACCTTGAACCTGTTCGTTGTAGATGGAGCTGTACTTGGTGAGGTGTTTGTCTCTGCAGCCCGCCCATCCCAACAGTATCACAACAGGCTCTTTTGTTCCCTGCCAGTGTGTCTCTGGAAAAGAGAAAAGGATTAGCGCGGCATGGTAGCGAGCCGCCTGTCTAAACCAAGCAAATATGAAGCAAACTCGGCACGAATATGGGAGACTGACATTTGCGCTTTTCCGTAGAAAGTTAGCAAGAAAGCTAAGCTAACGCTATGGCGTAATACAACACTGGTGTCAATGAACGATGCTCACCGCTGGTCGCTTCATCTGGAAACACAATATTGTAGTCCATTTCATCATTTGCCATTATTGTTCGCAGCACCCTAAGCTGGCTTTATGCGACTTGGAAGCTTGGTTACATCCACGGGAGTTTATGAAGCCATCCGAGGATCATAATATACATACGCGGAACAACGCGGTTCAGCGGCAGACAGAGGGAATCTACTGTCAATGTGCTTTGTGCGCCGCTCTCATGCCGGAAGTAAGCTCTTCTTTTTGACCTCTTAAACGACAGCTTGTGTAAACCCCGGTAACACACTGCTGCCCTCTCCTGTACTGGAGGGAACAACACCTCTCATCGTCACCACTGAAAACTACAGCCACAATCGCTTACAATCATTTACAGGAATACGCTACATGTCCTTGTTGAGATACATTGTGTTGCTCTGTGCAGAAAAAAAAAATACTGCTACAGAATGACAGAGACAGATGTAGTACAGCAGATGTATTTTTTAATTAGAAAAAAAACAAGGGAACTGAATTTCTTTATGATCAAACAGGTAGTTAGTTCAATTAAAACATGAGAATGATGGTTCAATGAGCATTCCTCTCTCTAAAGATAACACTGGCTTTCCAAGGCCCTTTGACAAGTCTGATTGTCTTTAATTGTCCGTCCTTTCCCGTTTCCCCCCCCAAATCATTTCCATCTTTTGCTCGTGGGCTTTGGATGACTTGGAGAAGGTGCTCTTGACGATGTTGAGTGGTGCTGCCTTGCCACTGAGGTAGACCTTATTGAAGGAGGTGGGAAGCCACATCTGCTCCTCTCCGCTTTCATCCACTTCGTCCTTCTTCACCAGGGTGCATGAGTAGGCAAATATGTATCCTGTCATGAATGCATCGAAGCCAGCTCGGTGCGTGCCCGGATCTGCCTTGTTTTCACTTTTTCCGCTCATTTCAGTGTTGGTAGACTCCACGTTGTCCTCACACAATTCCTTCTCCTCACTCTCTGTTTTCATGTTTTCCCCGTCATGCAGTTGGGTGTTTGTATTGCTGTCTATCAAATTGGCACTTTGCAGACATCCGGCAGACAGCCCTTGATGACCCTCGTCTGGATTCAATTCCAAATGGGGCATTTTGTTTTGGGGGGCACCTTCCACATTGGCGGAATCTTCCTCTACCTTTTTCTTCTTTTGACGCTTCCGCTTTTTCTTCTTGTCATCCTTAGATTTATCATCATGGAGAATGATAAGGTCAGTGTCGTGGGACAAAGGACACTTGGTGCCATTGGAACACCAGCCGAACGCCTGCCAGGCAAGCCAATAGAGAAAAGTTTAGGATGGGATAGCTGATGACGTGTAAAAGATGAATTTCCCGACAGCAAAAAAATACAATAAAAACACAAGCAACCGAAAGTTGGGCCAAAATGGGGAAATGATGCCTGCAGAAAATTCCATTAATTTGTACGAACCTCTCAAGTATGATCAGTCGAAATGGAAGCATGATACACCTGAGATTACTTTTGGGCTCTGTGGCAAAGGCTGTGAATATTTATGGACATGTGATTACTTCCGTTTATATTTTTCAATTAATTTGCCAAAATTAAATATCTTTTTTCGCATTGTAATTATGGATGCTGTGTGTAGAAAGACATGAATATATTCCATTTTGGAATGAAGCTGCAAGACAAAATGTGGAAAAAATGCAAGCCCTGTGAAAACATTTTGGGTATGCTGTATGTTGAACTGCTAACAACAACAAAAAAAATGTGCCTCTGCCACTTGTGATTTCTTGTAGCAACACCCCATACACTCTGAGTGCAAAGCGGAGGCTCGCATCGTTCGGCTGATGGAGATGCAACGTTGGCCAGGCTGTTTTGATTCCCATTCCCTTTTCTTCAAATCAAAAATTATTTCCAGAGCTTCAGTACTCACTTGGACTAAAATAAACAGGATCAAAGTTTAGGTGAAACTAACCGAGAAGGACCTGCAGATTTCAGCCTGCTCTGAAATGGGGGGCCCAGCCGGACAGATTCTGTGGTCCACATAGCGGGACATGGCGCCAGCATACTGACAGAACTCAAGGTAGACATGACGTCCAGTCCCACCGGAGGCCTCATTTCGACTGTTATCCAACTTACTAGAAGAGAGCAAAGCAGTCAAATGAGAAAAACATTTTTTTCATCCTTGTTCTTACTTTCTCAGAGCAAGATGTTTGTTTAACATCAAGGTACAGTCAGAAAATTCCCACCATTTCTTATAGGCGTACTCCAGATATGAGGCACTGAAGCGAAGATCAAATTCTGTCACATATTTAGTGTCGAAGAGGCCTGCAGGAAACATCTCCGATAGGTCGGCTGTGAAGGTGACTAAACGATCTGGTAGATGCGCATAGAAATTCTAGAAAATAAAAAAAACAGATGGTTGATTGTAAAAAAAAAAAAAAAGAAAAAACCTCGTTAGTCATTACATCCTGAAAAAGGTATCATCAAAAAACAAGAATGGATGAAGCCATGAAAGCAAACATCGAACCTGGTAGAGGAAAGCGATATCAATGAGGCCGTTGTGGAGCACCAAAGGTCTTCTTGCACGTAGAAGCTCAGTAAATAAAGCTCGGATATGAACACCCTGGTTGTCTGAGCAGCCCTTGCAAAACAGAGAAAGAAAGGAAACATCAAAACTAGGTCCGAACAATTACTTGCATTCGACACGTAATTGTATATTAAATCCTAATGGCAATTTTGAGGCAAAAAAACACATTATTTTCCCAAATCGTTCAGCCCTACTCAAAAGCAAATTAACATATCAAACATTACTGTAAAACACATAACACTGTCTTAATATCAACATTGTCAGTTCATTTTAGTGTACAGTAAAGCCACATCAATAAGGTTTCAGATGAGCAATAAAACAAACTGCAAAAAGGTCCTTGCCCAATGCCCGTGCTCGTCCATTCAACGAGATCTTCCTGACAATGACAGTTGTTTGCCGTCTTGCAGTATTGTGTGAGATGGAGAGAAAAGAACAGGACAAAGAAAACAGGTACAAAAAGCAAACCAAGGACTACAACAACCGCTTGTTCAACAATATTAGGCACATTATTCAGAAATGTGCATTAAAAACAAACGGTTGAATGACAGTAAGGTGAGAAGAGTTTATGGCATGAAAATTCAACGGGCTCAAATGAGATCATTACATACCTTATTATTACCCCTGTGATAAGGGATTCCTTTTGCATACTGCTTGTTGAAGTCAAACCCGTGTTGTACAAGGAACTGCACTGATTGAGGCTCAATGATGTACTCCTCAGAACATAGTAAAGTGATGTTGTACACCTGGACCAGGTACGTGTCTGCAGCCTGGATTAAAAAGTAAGGAGGGCAAATTTTAATGTTTCAACATAACTACAGAGCTGCACTGTTAAACAAACGTATGTCACAAATTCAAAGTCATTGGAAAATATGTAATTTGTTGCACCTTGTTACTGAACTTCTTGTAGCAAGCAATTCCCAAGGAGAGGATGGAGCGGGAGCGGGCTGCATGACAAATGGCTTTATACCTGTCTTCTATAGACCTGAACCACAATATTCAAGATAAGATATTAAAAGAAAGCTACAAAAATAAGCTGCTCCTGGATTTCAGGTGAAAGTTGGAAGGTCAGAAGATTTTTACTCACTGTGCAAGCAATGATGTTCTATTTCCCAGGCCACTCAGCTCCTACGACAACAATTTGCAATAACTAGGGGTCATTTGTTGAATCTTTTAATCCTGCTACCCACGTAACTCAATGCATCCATCTTAATTCAGATGATATACTACTGTACTGTAGTAATCTTTCACGTACCGTATCTACAGCAACGAAGGAAGATGTTTTGATCGCCACCACCATAGCAGGCCAAAGTTCTTTGAAATTGCTATTCTGGACATCAATTACAGGAACGACAAATGAAGATGTCATTTTGACTTTCTTAACAGTAAAAGCTGATTCAACTAAAGGAAAGCGAAAAGGAACAATGCGGTGCGTCAATTGTGCAGTCACATGCGGCAAATGAGTAAATAATCAATTGCTTCCATTCTAAAATGATTTCTGATTATATATTTCATGTAATGTATTAATATTGTCATAAGAACTGTTTACGCAGGTAGAAGAACTACTGAATGAGTGCCGACTGAGAGTAAAAATCGGCAGGTAAACATATCCACAACGTGTTCCACCGGTCCTTGGTGTCATACGCGTAGAGCGTTGACCATGCGCCTGTTTTACCGGCAGATGCTAATTCCCAAATGTTATCTAGGACGCCAATCTGATTTATTTTACATCACAATGCAACCCACAGTATTTTCCATGTTGTATTTTATCCTGGAGACCTCTTATTTCGATGCGCTTTTTCCATTGTTTTTGTTTTTATCTCAGGCGATTGATGCAGACGCATACATTACGTCACATACCCAACTAGCTAAACGGAGGTCGCCATTTTGGCTCAAATAAAGTCAGAAACATTTAGTTGGCTACGAATGTTTTATATTTTAGGTTTAATCCATTCCATATAATTTTCCGAGCATCCTCGTTGTGTGAGTGAGATCACATTTGACAATTAACGGGTTTTTTTACGATGAAAACGTGCAGTTTGATTTCCACAAAGTAATGATTACCTCTACGGAGCTTGTCTGTCAGCATAAAATAAATAAATAAACAAATAAATATTAATAATATTGACGCCCGTGTATTTTCCGTGCGCAATGGGTGGATGTTCGGCTCCTAATTGTTCCAATTCAACCAGCATAGGGAAACAGCTATATAGATTTCCAAAAGACCCTGTCAGAAAGAAGAAATGGGTTGTGAATTGCCGACGCGACTTTGAACCAACTCCACACTCGAGACTTTGTCAAGTGAGTACAATATCAGTCAATATCTTGGTGGAAAAACAAACAAAACAGACTGTGCTATAATCAGAGACATAGCCGGAAATCGTACTTAATATTGTTAAGGGGTCGTTATTAAAAAGAAAAAAATTTTTGTTGTGTAATCTGACGAGGGTCATCTTTCCCATCTATGTTTCCTGATGATGTGTGCCTGCCTTTTTTTTAACACTTATCTTTCTCATTCACTATTGTGGCGTCTTTTGTTTTGTAATATTATCAATATGATTTCTGTATACTCCTCTTAATAATGTAGGACCATTTTGAGCAGAGTCAGTTTGAGGAGTTGGCAAAGTCTCCGGCTGGTGGAAAGAAATTGAAGCCCAATGCCATCCCAACTCTCTTCAGTGCTGGAGACCCTCCTTACCCTGCAGTTACCACTCCATTCATTATGCTGCCCTTTAAACATGAGCTAGGTAAATGCAACGCTACCCTCTTCTACAATACCTGTACACAGTCTTGGCATCACAAACAGATCATTAATATATTCCAGGTTTTTTGTACTGTGAGGATATTTCCGATAGTTTATATCCACGTGACCAGCGGAATAAGGGAGTACGCTTGTTTATAGGACTGTTATGTTCTGTCTGTAGTGGAGAAGGAGCCCAACGTTGGTGACCATGGCTACGCTAGACGCACTCCCCTGCTCGGCCTGGAAGAGGGGATGGAGATAGGACAGCTACGGGCCAGCAGTCCTGCACTCAATGTCACCTCCTCAAAAAACAGCTGGAGAAAGAGATGCAGCACACCGTGAGACTACAAAAGGAGGTGAAAAACTGCTCAACGATGGCAAATAAGCAGGTCTTTGTGATGTAAAGGATAATCCGGAGGAGGACTACTAATGACGGCGATGAAACATCCTCTTTTTTTTTTTTAAACAATGTTATCACCTGTTGCTTTGTGTGTGTCAGGCAGAGGAGATGAAGAAACGTCTCTACAGGCTGGACCGTATTGAGAAGGGACTCCAGAACTTTTTGTACGAGGACCAGATCCGCGCTCTGTCTCTCACCAAACGCTCTCGCCGAGCCGTGTGGTCTCCGGAGACTATCCTGAAGGCCAGAAAGATTCGAAGCGCAGTGGGCACCAAAGGCTACGAGTACCTGAGGGAGCTGGGCTACCCGTTGCCCTCCTACCGGACTCTATGTAACCGCCTGGAAACCAAGATCATGGTCACGACTGACATGAGCTGTGAGGAACTGGCAGAGCTGGGCCTGGGACTCGTGGGCGACTGCAATAGCCCAACGGAGGATGTTGGTGACAACGATGAGGAAGACCTTCTTGGTGTCCTGTCCTGATCTGTGCTCTTTGTGTGACTCATTAACCAGATGAGAGATCCCGCAAAGCCTTTTAAAACAAATTGACACCATTTTAATTTTTGGGGTTTTTCTGCACCATTGAATCGAGGGTGCCCTTTACTGAGATGACAAGAGCATCCAAAAGAGGAAGCTGAGGGTCATTTATGCAAAACTGAGCCAGTGACGCAGTGATGGTTTGTCACTTTGCCGGAGCCTATCCCAGCTGTCTTCGGGCAGTAGGCGGGGGACACCCTGAATTGGTTGCCAGCCATCGCAGGGCACACAGAGACTGAGCCATGTGACCACTCCACACAGGGAGCAGTGGAGAAAACCGAAGCCGAGCTAACCTGGACTACCGGGCCGCCACAAAATGATTGTATCTAGTCTAATGGAATTCACTTTATCGACCCCAATAATTCAGAAATTATGACATAATGGGGGTTTTTTTTTGGGCGGGGGGGGGGGGGGTTGTCAGGCAACAAGAAAAACGCTGCAACAAAGCCTGCAAATAGCATACGCATGGAGCATGTTTACGCGTTTTCCATATGGGTAAAATGTTATGATACTTCGATGTACATTTGTATGCTTCCATTTTTAATTTTTTTTGCAAAAAGAAAACAGTACAGTGAAACTCCTCTACAACGAAATCTACATGGGTGAAAATACCCCCTAGTGTGAAAAAATCTTCATGCATTAACACCATTCCCACTTTCCTGTTTCAAATTTGCTACAGTGAAAAACCCCCTGTTGTGAAACATTTCTTGCTGCAAACATGATTTCGTTGTAGAGGAGTTTCACTGTACAAGAAATGCAATTCTTA
Source organism: Hippocampus abdominalis (assembly GCA_018466805.1). NCBI lineage: Eukaryota > Metazoa > Chordata > Actinopteri > Syngnathiformes > Syngnathidae > Hippocampus > Hippocampus abdominalis. The sequence continues at coordinate 10,301,109 of CM031708.1, forward strand.
ATGCTTAAGTGAAGTACCAAAAACTATGCTCAATAACACAAGAACACCGTAATTTAATAGAAGAGGGTTTGGAAAAGGAAAAAAAACTCCCGGTAAATTAAATGCAGATGGTGCTGACAAGATCAAGAACGACTAATTGACTGAACCGTACGGTCCATAAAGAGTGGGACATTGACACAAATCGCATCTATTTGGCTCTCGGCACCACCACGATGAATATGAAATGAAACCAACAAGATTTAATTTGGAGATCGTCACATCCAAATCAGGCGAATGATGTAAGAATTACAAAAATCTCTGTGAGGGAAGTAAGCCATCAATCACACAGCTAAAGTTCAGAGCAAGAATTTGTTGTTTTTAAGTTTTACTGTAAAGAGGCGACTTTGAAACTTGTGTCAGAGTCCAGAAAGTGGCTTGGACCTTGGACTTGATAAATCCAAAAGACTTTAACGACAAACGTGTTACGTTGTGTGTGGACAGTGTTTTACTCCTCCTCTTTGTTTGATTTGGGGCAAGAGTCCAACCCAGAAGCTTCAAAAACAGCAGATGTGTAAGGGATCTCTTTAGGTCAAAAGGACAGCAAGGATACAACAGAGGTGAGCTGTTTTGGTCAGACTTGAACATTTTTTATATATAGAGAGAGAGAAAGATGCCAGTCCTAATTTTATATAACGATGAGCAGTAATTATATTTTCTTTTGATTATAGAACTGTCCAAATGATTAAATCATGTTGCTGTCCATCACAGTCTATCAACCAAATTTATAATTTCAGCTCTTTTAATAAATGGGTGATGATAATTAATTTTACAGTGAAGTACACATCCAGTATTCCCCGCAATGTGCTGCAAATGAGTAAGACAAAGTGACATGACTGAAGGCCCTTTTTCAGGAGGGTCTGCTTCAACAGCCAGAGAGGACCATGTCCTCTCACCTGTTGCTGTGGACATGTGCGGCCTTGCCGGGTTTGCTGCTGGCCTCCCAGGCCAGTCTCTTGGTCGAGCGGGAGGACGCAGGCACCAGGATCTGTAAACCTGCTCCCTACTGGGATATCAAAGGAGAGGCGCCCATGCAGGCCTTGCGAGGAAGCTTGGTGGTGGTGGCACTGCTGAAGGCCAGCTGACATTTTTGTCTCACTCAGGCCTCAAAGTAAGAAAAACCATTAAGAGTCAATATTCATGACTTTGAAAGCAGTGGTGGTGGGAGTGACACGTCCGTCGTAACGACAACACTTGTGAACCGCATCTCATGATGAAGAAAAATCACATACATTATTAATAATGTCACGCTAGCAAGTGCATTTTTGTATAAATAAAATTTATTATTATATTATTACTGTGCTGCATTAACCAGCGTCCGCTTGCAACAACTTTTAACACCGTAAGACAATCCACTGTTGACTTTCACATGAAAGCAAAGAATAGGTTTCAGGAAAGAAGAGGGGGATGGGTGCAGGCCGATGTACAGCGGGGGGGGGGGGGGGGGGGTACCCAATACATCAATCGCGATCGATCAGTCACCCGCGGACTGGACTCAAGTCGATCGCGATGGATTATAGTGGTGAAAAAAAAAGATCTTCGGTCAAGAAAGGTTCGGCACCCGTGCTGTTCAGCTACATGGGCAAACACTAAAGATGTAGTTAGGCTCCTCAACTCATCTAGAGATGTGCTGAAAGCAAAAATTTTGAGTTAACCAGCAACACAGAACACAGATTATAGTGACAAAAATTTGGGGATCTTCATTTTTTTGGGGTGAAATTTCAGGATGATCTGAAAATGACCCTCTGATTCTGTGTCCATCTTTAGAATCCAAGGCCTGCGTGACAAGCTGAACCGCAGCAACCTGACCGAGGTTGCCTTCATGATAATCAATGAGCGAGACTCTCTGTCCAGAGCAATGTACTGGGAGCTAAAAAGAAACGCACCCGCTGATGTTCCAGTTTACCAGCAGACTCCCTTTCAAAACGACGTGTGGGAGGTGCTGGAGGGTGACAAAGATGACTTCCTAATCTATGACAGGTAACTCAGCCTCCTCTTCAGGAGTAAGACACTCTTTCCCTGGAACACATACTTCAGATTTTTTTTTTTTTAAACGTTAAAAAAATTTCGACAATATTTGCATTTCCCAACATTGGGAAACTCTAAATGTCAAAGGTCATTCTGTCTTTTCCTGTCCTGTCCAGGTGTGGTCTCCTCACATTCCATATAGTGCTTCCATACAGCTTCCTGCACTTCCCTTATGTCGAGGCTGCCATCAGAGCCACCAATTATAAAAACATCTGCAACTGCTCTGTGAGTAATCGCATCAACACAGATGGGATGCATTCACACGCCATATATATTGAAAACATTGAAACAAAAAGGTTTGAGATGTCTTCCTCCTACGTCATTGTCATGGCGACGTTCAATTAGCCGGCTGCAACATTTTGTTCACTTGGGAAACCTAATGTGATCTAATACCATCCAACACCGTTCCAATACAATCAATGATCCAATTCCAATGGCCATAATGTTGGGGTACTGCGCATATTAAAAAAAACAAATTCAAGTAAGGGCGGCCCGGTCATATATACACCGATCAAAAGACCCTCAAACAGATAAGCAGAACGTCCCCTTTAAAATATGTGGATAATGTACCCTCACCTGTCAGAGTAAGCACTGATAAATGTAATGAGATCCAAAGTGGAATTCCACTACACCATACTTGGCGCTGTTTCTAATATTTTGCTTTTCTTCTCATCTTCCCCAGGCTAATTTTACAACGGTGAATGACATCGTCACAAAGAGTGACACACTGCCATCTGATGTCAACCACACCACAGCCTCACCCAAAAATCAAGTGAACACAGAGCACGCTGACATGACAGTAACGACTCATCATCCTCATCCTCAGCAGGACCACAATACAACTGGAAGCCTCAGTCATCTTCATCAGCATCACGGCCACTCTCAGCCCTCCAACCGCAGCCTTCATACTGTCAATGATAATGAGTAAAACAGTTTAGTCCACATTTGTTTCGGTTGGGTTGATGTCAGGGAAATTGAATCCGCTCGGCGGATATGAAGCATTAGACATATCGTGCTGCCTCTGCTCGCATCTTCTCCCAGTATGTGGAAACAATTGCTTCCGTTGCTCTTTGTGTGCTCCTGTTTATGAAGTCTACAGTCTGGAACCTGGCTACAGGAAGCTGGAGATGGATGTGCGAGGAGAGACGCTTTGGAATGACAGCTGCTGTTTCCCAGACAGAACCAGAGAATGCAGAGCATTGAGGCTGAGCACAACTCACTCTTGTTTAGTGTGTCCTTGTCATGTGCTAATCAATTAGTAATTATCTACAAAGTAATGCTGACGTGTAAATTCACAACACACTCGCACAGTTTCGTTGTTTTTTGGTGTCCTTTAAATGTAATTAGTTTCATTGGGGTTGCAATACAAATTCTTAATGGAACCTGGGCGACCAGAGGTAAGGGTTATCATTTATATGAGGCTTGTAAAGGAATGTGGGTTTATTTGCAAGATCGGACCATTCTTTTTGACTTTCTGTAATCTGAAGTTTTACTTTGAAGGAATACGGAAATTGATAACGGTTTATTAGACGGTGACTTAATAGTGCATAACGAGATGATTCTAAAACAGATTCACAGACGACAAAATAAATAGTTTAAAGACACTTGGCCCGGTTGAAAGTGACAATACGGCGAATAGTTGTGTTAATCGATGTATAGATTTGTTTTTGATTAGAATATGTGCTTAATTCATCGTGTTTTAAATGGGCGGAGATACGCGTGACTTATGGCGTCAAGCTTTATTGGTCAGCATTCATCATGATAATAGTAATAATAATGGCAGCTGTACTAACGTCATGTGAATCATATTTCCATACTCTTTCCGCTCACGATTAAGGGGTCCCTCCATTTTGCAGGGGTGTCCGAATGTGTGTGTTTTTTTGTTTTTTTTCTAATTTTGTTTCTTTGCCAGGACTGAGGAGTTTGTGTGCACTAATAGACCTTCAAAAACAACTTTGCTTTGTTGTCAAACTGTGTCACAACAGCAGTAGCAGTTCACGATACATCACAAACGCCGGGTTTCAACATCATGAAAGCCTGAACACTCTTTCGAGAAAATATCAGGTATAACTGGCTAACCCTGCACGGCGGGGGCGGGGGAGGCAACTCTGGGCCAAGCGAGCCGCAGTCCTGCTTGTTTTAGAAACTGCTCCTTCCAACACATCGGATTCAAATGATCAGGATCTTTATCAGGTTTTTACGGAGCTGGCTGATGAGCTGAAAGTTCGAAAATAAGAAGGACTGCGGCTCTCATGGATGTCAGATAAAAATGGCGGACATCCTGTTAGATTCCGGGTAGAGCTCCAAGAGACTTTTTGCACTCTGGGTCTTGGTCTGTTACATCCGCCTTTCAACGAAAGGCAGATTCTAACCGTTGTAATTTAAAAAGCGAGTCTTTAAGACCTCATTGTGATGTGATGAATCTGGCATGTACGACAATGGGCGGGGCATTCCAGTATGGGCGGTTTGCTTACTCATATCAAGTTTTTCCACCTACTTCACAAGTTAGCATTTGATGCACCTCACGGAGTTTGTTGAATGGCTTGTGCAAGATTGATAGATAGATCGATAGAACAGTCTGATTGATTACAAATTCTTCATTTTGGATCAGCAATGAGTGACATTCAGATTCCGAGTCATTTTGATTGACCAAGTATGTTTAAAATGCACAAGTAAATTAGCACTGGTGGTGTCATTGTAAAACGTATCCAGTATTGCAGACTTCCATTCAACATTATTGCTGCATGCACTTGATCGCGTGCTATTTCTAATTTGGTGTCTTTTATGTAAAAAGACATTTTAGACACGCCTTCCCCATGAATGCACTTTGCATTGTCACAAGTATGTAAGGTTTATATATAGAATGTTCTAGTACAATGATCTTTAGTATGGTCTGTGAAGTGTGGATGAAATTATCATATATATTTTTTTACATTTCAATAAGGAACCAAAGTTATTTTAAAACCGGCAGAAAGTAGTGAACCATCAACCGTCTCTCCACCTTCAGTTGCAACAGTTGAAAGCCGGCGAGCTCGACCAGTCGCTAGGAGGCAATGTGTCAAGATTATTGTTGCAAAACAGGAAATGCTTCATTGAGAAGTTGGATTCTCACAGTACGGATGCAGACATTGGAAATGGAACATGAGTTTGACTGCCGCTGGACCTGAAGAGAGAAAAAAAAGCACAGCAGTCGCCATCTGAATGGAGGTAGGGTCCTCTTGCTTCACTCGAAATAATAAAAGCCTCAAAATGAATGAAATGTAGATTTGATGGCAGCTCAGGATAACGGCAGGTGTATGCGCACTGCATTGAAAACTTTCCAGCGATGGCTTTGGATAGCCGGGCTACACATTTGGCCTCCGTCTTAACCGTCGCAGGTTGCCCGAGGATGCTCTCCTACTTTCCCTAAACTGTCACCTTATGCTTTATTGTCATTAATTAATTTTTCAATTTATGCCAGAATCATTCGTGATCTATTTATTATGCAGTGTAAGATTAGGGACAGGCATTTTACAACATTTAATGGCTGCCAACAAAAAAGTTAATCAACTAATACACTGATTGTCTATAAATTGACTGATAGACGCTCGACTAGTTTAGGCGGTATAGTCCAGATTTCACCAAATAAAATACAAGCTGAGCGAAAAGAGCATGCGAGAGATGATCCAAAACAATACTTGTGTGTTGCCGAGGACGTTTTATGCTAAATATTAATTTTTTTCCTCGTTCATTTCTTCTTGTGAATTGCTCACTTGTTTTTGTCACACGTGGTTTCTCTTCAAATTCAGGGTTTTCAGAAGCTCACCATTTGGCAAAGAGCCTCGATATATTACCAGGAAATTCTGGACAATGGAGGTATGCTTTCACTGCAGTTACCTTTTGTCACTTAAAACATGTTGTTAGGAAATGCTGGCCTTTTTCTCCGTCTAGATAAGAGGATCGAAAACTGGCCCCTGGTGTACTCCCCTGTACCTGCCTGCTGGATAATTCTGTGCTACCTGTTCGCCGTTTGGGCCGGGCCAAAGCTGATGGCAAAGAAGCAGGCCGTCAACCTCAGACTTGTCTTGATATCTTACAATTTCACGATGGTCTGCCTGTCGGCCTACATGTTCTATGAGGTACTGTACTAAATACGTGACACCGCCTCTCTCTGTATTCTTGATCCTCGACGAAGATGCAAACATAGGCCGATGCGGCGCAAAAGATAGGGACAACAAGCGCACTCCCCTCCCTAAATTATTTGAAAGCGTGAGCTCACCTCCTTTATTTTTGCCGTAAAACTAAAACCAATTGGGTTAGAGTAGCTGTACAGGAGTAAAATGATGAGTGAAAAAAAGTCATTAGACCTCTCTTCTGCCTCTAATTTAATTTGCAAGAAACCACAGTGCCAGAGGAAAAACCAACCAATCAGAGACAGAAAATTCCCGCGCACTTGAAGTCCCATTCGAAGTGGGCACACCCGCCGCGGGCACAGCCTTGGGCAAGTTTGTTACCTCGGGATTCAGGAGTCTTGCCGAAACTAGAAGGGAATATTTACCCCGGGGAAATGAAAAAATGCCCATCAATGGCCCCTCATTTGCCAAGAACTTTGCAGAAAAACTCAAAGGTGAACTCAAAGCTAAAAAGAAGGACGTGGACTGATCCTGAGACCAAATCATCAAACGGGTGGGAATAGATACATGAGATCCGTGGACATACTAGCACTTATCAATAGCCCATTCTGGATTGAATGAGGCTACTCTCTTAGGTTGTCTGTTGCTCCACCGGCTAAGAGTCCGGACAATGGACACTCGCACTTACTGCATTCTATTCCGGACAGATCTGTCTCCAAGCTAGATGCGAGTGTGTCACATTCAAAGGGAAGTTTGATTGCCGGTGAATGAGGTGCAAAACATCCTTTCAATACGCCGCCACCTTGTGCACATCCGGGAAATTACCAACACCCGGTTTGACATGCCTCCGCCTAGATTTAGAGCCCTACGGATTTGTGCCGGTCAGAAAAACTTGAACCCAGCAGGAACACTCCGTTACGATTGAGGCCCTTTTCTGAGGTAACGAGACAACCGGTCAGCGGGAAGGTCTGCGGGGTGTGCCCGCTTTCAGTGTGCCCGCAAGTGCACAAGAAATGATTGACACCTCGTCTGCTATGCTATTGAAACCTTTGTAACTGTCCTTTTGCCTTGATGTTCGTGTCGGTCACTGTGGGTTGAAGGGCAAATTCTGTCTTTGCAGTTTACGGTCTCTTCCTGGATGGCGAATTATAGTCTGCTGTGCCAGCCCGTCGACTACAGCAACAGTCCGCTGGCCTTGAGGGTAATACTCTCCCCTACGTATCGCACCACTTTCCCATGTCATCAGATGAAGACTTTGAAACGGTTTTGCTAATTTGTCGTTTGACAAATTGACAACGGACTAATCCTCATGAACTCAAACGTGTCTGACCTTGTGCAGATGGCCAGCGTGTGCTGGCTCTTTTACTTCTCCAAATACATCGAGTTCTGCGACACGGTAAGTGTGACGGTCGGATGATCGTTTCCGGTTCCGGCATGTTTTGACCACAATTAAATGAAGGGAACCTTTTGTCGATTCGTGCAAACCGATGTTGTCTATGTGCGTCAATCAGATGTTTTTCATCCTGAGGAAAAAGAACAGCCAGTTGACCTTCCTCCATGTCTACCACCACAGCACCATGATTTTGAACTGCTGGGTGGGCTTAAAGTACACGCCGGGTGGCCAATGTGAGTGCCTGCACACAAACACGCAAAGCTGACATCACTTTCAGCGGACACACGTGTACTCCTTGTGTCGTATGTGTGTCCGAAGCGTTCTTGAGTGGCCTGGTCAACTCCCTGATTCATGTGGTGATGTATTTCTACTATGGCCTTGCGGCGTTTGGACCGAGTATGACCAAATATCTTTGGTGGAAAAGCTACCTCACCATCCTTCAGCTGGTTCGTATTCATGTCCTTGTGTGCATTCCGCCATCTGCTTTTAAAACATTATGATCTAGGCTTTTTTTTTTCTTTTCTTATTGTGGCGTCACAGTGGCAGGCTACTAAATTAACTGGAGGAAATTGGTTGGTCTTGATCAGTAAACTGAGTAAACTTTATTTTGAATTCTAGCTAGCTAGCTACCTAGCTAGCTAGGTAGCCATCTAGCCATCTAGCTATCTATCTATCTAGCTAGCTAGCTAGCTACCTAGCTAGCTAGATAGATAGATAGATAGATGGTGTGTATTGATAAGAATCCCATTTGACTTTTGTTGTGATCTCACGCCTGTTTTCTCTCCCTATTCACAGCTTCAGTTTTTGGTGGTAACCATTCACACCGTTTACAACTTGTTCGCCGACTGTAACTACCCCGACGCCTTGAACTTGATTGTTTTTGTCTACGCTCTCAGCCTCATCGCACTCTTCTGTAATTTTTACTACCATAGCTACCTCAGATCAAGGACCAACGACCTAAAGAAATGTAAGGTGTAAGAAAAAAGGACTTTGATATTTGCATGAAGGGGAGAACCAGCGAGACTGAGCGTGTTACCCAACGGTTCATTTCAGCTGTCGGCTCACATTATATTCCAGCTTGTCGAAAAACTCTCTGCAAAGGACAAAATGTTTTGTAGTGCATCTGCTTGTTCTTTCGGGCATCAACGATTCGCAGAATTGGACATACAAAGTCAACAGAGATGTGGTCCTAGGTGAAAGAGGCAAAGCCAATAAACGTTTGTGTTCAACACTGACAAAACTTGTCTGTGTTTTAACTTCACCTGACACAGTTCACGCATATATGATCTTTCTATTGTCTGAGAGAAAAGAGAACATTTAATCTGGATCTGATCTGTGTACGTGCATGAGTGGTATGAGAAGCCTTCCCAAATGCCGATGACATTTCTGAGAGGAAGCCTCGAGAGCAGGGCTCACTAACCTGCTGTGGTTCTGACTCGTGCCCGGAGCGACCGGCGTCATACACACTTCTGAAATAACCCACTATGCTTTTTCAAATTAGATGGCGAGCTATTTTTTCTGCCATTTGAAAGGAATTGCTTTGCCCTCAACCCGTTTCGAAAAAACGTTTACAGGCACGGCCAGGGATGCTCAAGGCTTGGCTGATCTTTTCTGGCTGTCGACCTCCTCGCGGTTGGTACTCGGCTGGGGCTTTTGGTTTGAGTTCTGGCTTGGCTTCCACAGATGTGCGCAGGACTCGGCGATCGGTCTGCTCTCTGTGTGAAAATTTGTGTTTCGTTTGTTCCTTGATTTGTGTCGTGTGTAAGCAGAGAGGGGGTCAGAATGGCCCATGTTTGTCCTTCTCGTCAAATTACAAATCAAAAACAGTCTATCCTGGATGTTGTTTTTTTTTTGTCTTGGCCACAAAAGAGTGGACCAGCTCTGCATCCACTGGGAGTGTGTCCGCAGAACGAGAGCGAGCCTCCGGGGTTGCCCATATGGTAATCTGACTTTATGCTGTTTGTCAGTGCACTCTATGACCGGTGTAAGAGTTTGATCGAATTTGCTGGTAGCAGGCGGGATTAGCTTCCAGTGAGGGTTGGACTCCACTCGGGTTGCCCTTGCCACCAAGTCCCTGTTTGGCGACGTCTCCGTCTTTGCAGATGATGTCATTTTGTGTCAGATTCATCAAGGTGCGATCTATCTTGAACTCATGCTGAGTGTGAAGCGGTTGGAATGAGAATCAAGGCGATGCTCTTGATTTACCGGTTGGTCTACATTCCGAAACCTCACCTACGATCGTCAGGTGCGATGGTGAGATGAAGCTTCGAGAGGCATCGAACCACTTGAGTCAGTTGCTTTGAGAGAGGTATCATTTCTCGGAGTTTCATGAGCACATGAAACCACCTGCTGGCCGGGCGTCTCATCACAGGTAACCGCATCTCGTCCACATCATGTGTGACACATCCATGTGTCTATTTTGGAATGACTAGGAATTACGAAAAAAAATAGATGATTAAATGGTTTCTCAACAGAAGGTGTACAGTCCTAACACAATAAAAGCCACTCATTGTGTTTGTGTTCTTCCTTCCTAAAAGCTCGTGTCATATGATATGGCAGACTGTATCTTAAAAAGAGAGCGTGCGATAGGAGAGCTAACCACTAGATGGCAGCACTGTCACGTGTTGTCAGCTTCAGGATTTTTTGTTTTGTTTTGTATCTATTGTCCAGGGAATCTTTTATGTACTGTAATGAGCATCATCTTCAAGTCAAATCCCGATATTTTGTGTGTGTCTTTTTCAAATTGACATCTGAATGTTCTTCTGGTTAAATTTAAACTATTTGACTATCAATGGATATTGGAAGGCCATCCGATTGTGTTTACAAGTGTCTTTATTAATTGTGCGCCTTCTTTGTTCGTAGCAGAGTGTTTATTATTCATATTCGGGATTTTCAGGAGCTCGCCATGAGGCAAAAACCTCAACAAATTCTGAAAAACTGAGGTATGCTGTCACCTCTTTCAGTTTGTTGTTGTTGTTAGGAAATCTTCTCTGTTTGACCAATCGGACAGAAAATTTGGAGCACCGATCATAATGATTAATTATAATGCACCCAGTATGTCGGTTACACCGCGTATGGCCAATGAACATATTTCACAGCACACATCTATGCAACATTATGAGCTATATTTTTCACTGATTGGATAATATCTCCGTCATCTGAGCACCAGTGTCTTCGTGGTCCACACACACACGCGCGCACACGCACACACGCAAGCACGAAGAAGGTCCTTTCAAGAGAGCCTTGCTGCAGGCGCCGCTCCAGGCTGATCAGCGCTGAGTGCCTCCGTACAACTCAGGCATGAGTGACTTTCCGATGCCCTCGCTTGGATCGCTTTTCGAGCCACATGTCGGGGTTCGTTTTAATGCGTTGCCTTACCTAAGCAAGAACACTTGAACCCCTGGCGATGTCCGTGAAAATGTTCACTGAGGCTCAATCTGGGGGAAGAACTTTTTGTTTCTTAATGAATGATGTTGTGTCTGTCTCCTTGGCAACAGCGTTTGGTCAGAAACAGACAGGCTATAATTAATAATCAGGTTTGAGTGAGGTGAGAGAAGTGCTTTGCAAGCTGGCACTGCGAACAAGAGAGCCAGTGAGAGGGAGAGAGAGAGAGAGAGAGAGAGAGACAAACACACTTTTCAACCGGGACATACACACACACACGCAGACATAATTGCCGAGAACGAAAGAGGTTTGGCAATAAGAGGCCGCTAAGTGCGCTCGAAGGTGAGCCACCGTGTTGGTTCGTACGATGAGGGTGAAGAAGAGGCTGCGGCAATCTCAGTACGTCGGGGGGCACACTCGACCACGGATGAACGACTGTTAATCACTCTGCCAACCTGTTACTTGCTCATTCCCAAGTGCGTGTGCGTGTGCGTGTGCGTGTGTGTGTGGAGATTTAAAATGCAAGAAGCCATGGTGGCTCCTAATATAATCTCTTGAAGTGTTTTTTTTTTTAGGGAGGGGGGGTATTATTTCGATTGAATTAATGATGTGGAGGTGCAAAATACAGTGGTGTCTCCTCTCATTTGTTCATATCACAAAGCATCTTTCTCCATTATAATGTACGGATATGACATTAAGACATTCCAGCCCCACCCACTCCCCCAATAAACAATAGTTTGTATTTTTTTTTAATGAGTAACTGGTAATATTGTACGTTATGAAAACGCAGAGTAATAATATAATCAAATACATGTAGATGGTCAAGAGTTCAACAGTATGTGGATCCTGATTTAATGCCGCCAATCCAATTTATTGTTCAATATTTGCCAAACTACTGCTTTTGTTGAAGTCAGTTGAAATGAGTTCATGGCCACTATCTATCTATCTATCTATCTATCTATCTATCTATCTATCTATCTAGCTAGCTAGCTAGCTAGCTAGCTAGCTAGCTAACTATCTAGCTAGCTATCCGTCCTGTATTTGTGGGGGTTTTTGGTGGATAAACACCAACCTCTTTTTGGGGGGGTTCCTGTTTATGGACTGCTAGCTAAAGCTAAAGCTAGCTCTGTTTATTTACTGATTTAATTTTTAAAAAGCTATAAAATCAGGTCCGAAGTGAAACTCACTTGATCGTCTGTTCCCAAGGTCAAACTGTTACAGCCTCATTTTTGTGTGTGCGTATGTCAGAGTAAGAACTTTGTTCACTCATGTCTGTTAAAAACAGCCAATCCGTGATGCTCGAAAGAGCGTGGATAGTAGTCACCTGACTGCTTGCTGTCACACATTAACGTTTATAAGAACGCCCTGGCTGACTTTCCAAATTTGAATGAAATGTGGGAGGGACAGAAATAGAAAGTACTCGAGTCGTTCTGTGCGCCAACAATAAAAACACAAGTCATGTAGACTCATCCCATGCTAAGATATTTATATTTATGACAATGTTTAATGTTGACACATTTTAACCAGACTAATTTTCATATTTTCAACCATGGTCATGCAATGTTTTTCCAAAGGTCGGCCATATGAATGAGCCAGTTGGACGAGTTCTCGTCGCTCTCCCCTCTTATCTCACTTTTATTTCACCCGTGCTTCCTCTCATCTCATCATCCATTATTTTAGCCCTTAAGAGCCCACTTGTCTCCAAGGCGCCCTCCCTCCTCCTCCTCCTCCTCCTCCGCCTCCTCCTTCCTTGTATCCTTTCCTCAAGCCTCCAGCCGTCACCCCTTGCCGCCCTCCCTTCCCTGCCGTCACCGCTCCTCTCGTTGGCTCGCGCTCCATCTCTGATGATTGGCGACCGTATTTCACTTGACATGAAGACAAAGGGCTGATCCACACGTGGCTTCTCTGTGAGTCGTGTGTAATATGCAATATTAATGTCGGCATAATTTGGCTCCCTGGCTGAGGGGCGGAGGCGGGCCCGAAAGAGGGAGGGCGTCACGCTTACCAGTGACTGCTGTTTCCTTCCTCAAAGGAGAGGAGGAGGGCTGTCAGGATGGATTGAGAAACGGTAGCGATAACAACAGCAGAATGCTCACTGTTGGCAGCTTCTGTGGCCTATTTCTGTCTCGGCCTTTAATGGATCTACAGGCTCGTTGCCTGTGAAACGGAGACAGCTCTCCCTGTCAGCCTTTCAAAGTGCAAGGTGCTGCCATCTGAAGTCTTTTCAGACCTCAATTGTCACGGTCAAATTACGAGTCCTCTTTTAGCATTTCAGGTTGGCTGACTTGCCTTTCGAGCTATTTCGGCCCTGATTTTCTATTTATCTGCTTGGTTCTGCTACAGCCTGGGCTAATTTTGTCTGGTGGTTTTTGGGCAATGCGTGGAGGGATTAATGCACATTGGGGCATGATGAAAAGACGAGGAAATTAATATGATCTTAATTCTGCTTTTTACCCCTAACCTAACCCTAACCCTAACCCCCTAATCCCTAATCCCTAATTCCTAACTGGAACCCTAACCCCAACCCCAACCCCAACCCGACCTCGACCTCTAACCCCAACACTGTACTGTAAGATTTGAGACAGAGAGAGAGAGAGAGAGAGAGAGAGATCGATTACATTATTACTAAGATCATACTATCAAATAATCACCGCTGCCATTCTTTGTATTGCAGCCTCGCACAAAATTTGACCAAGTCACACCCACAGAAAATCGCTACAGTCGCACAGTTGTGCACTTGGACACATTTTACTGTGTTTTGTCTTCTGCGTCTTCCGTTTTGCACACGCACACACACACACACACACACACACACACACACACACACACACACACACACGAGCGCGCACACACAAAGCATCCCCACCTCTCCTGCACAAGCACACACCGGAGGGCTTCAGTTGCATCAGTGGTGAATTACCATGCCGTTCCACGTTATTAAACATGACACTCGGCCTAGATAATGGCGCCTTTCTTCTCAATTTGGAAGGCTAATCTTATTGCTTTGATTAGCAGCCGATTCATTTGCATTTCAAGGCATCCCTTCTTTTAATTCCTCCATCATAACCCGCCCCTTTAGAGCTGCAGATAAAAGGGATCTATATGTATCTTTCCTGAGCATCTTACCCCCCCCCCCTCTCCTCCCGTCTTTTGTTCTTCTTGAACTTCTTGTTCATTTTGTTCACATTCTTGCCTTCTCGTCATCTCTTTGTCAACTTCGTTTTCTCCTCCACTCGGTGCAAAGCTGCCTAACATCAAAGACGAGAGGGGAGGAGAGCGGAGAGCGGAGCGTGACTTCATCAGCATGTGATTGGACATTCGGGAACAGCCTCGACGTTCGTGTTACTGATTGCCTAGTCGGCAAAAAGTTTCAAGGGGGCAGCACTTTTCAAGAGTACGGTAACTTCAGGATTATATCGCTTGCAACAGGACTTTGGTCTCCATTTATGTGGAAAGTAAGATTTGTTTTGACCTTGAAAGCAATAAGAGTGGGCCACGGGTTTATGTGCAGTTGAAGCCAACTCACTTTGCGAATTAAAATAAATCATATTAATCATGACCTAAAACCTAAACCGAACCCTATTGGAGGACATTTTAGGATATCATACCCTCACTGAGTGGGATTTGAACACATGCTGCTTGCACCATGTCGACGATGAGTGCACGACAACACTGGGGATAGCCAACCGCATGCGCACTCTGAGTTGCCCCTTGATTCATTTTCCCAAAATATTTTTACTTTTTTTTTTTTTTAACCAAACCAAGAAAAATCAGTTTCAAATGATTTAAAAAATCTATGTTCACAAAATGTTTTATGACCTATCTTTGTTGTCAGTACCAGTGCTTTAAAACTGGTCATTTAAAAGCAATGTAAAAAAAATGGCTTTGGCAACTGGTCTGTGGCAAAAAAAAAAAAAAAAAAGTTGGGGACCACTTCGCATATACACTGTACGTCCAAATGGATGAAAGAGAAAAAAAATCGATATTGACATGGAATTAAGTGATAATTGGTCTTTGATGAAAGAAGCAAGAAGTAAATTGACACCACCTCTAACATTCAGGAAATTTGTAATGGTCCATAAGGAAGTGCACCTCTTTCAGTCAGAGGCAAGAAAGTTACGGTGTCTTGCAAAGCACTTTCATGACCCCCTAGAAAGGGGGTCGGCAACACGCGCTCCAGAGCCGCATGTGGCTCTTTAGTGACATCTAGTGGCTCCCTGGAGCTTTAGAAAAAATGTTTGAAAATGGAAAAAGATTTTGATAGTAGGCTAATATAACTCAAATAGATATAGATACATGTTGCAGCTCCGAAAAAGGAGAGCTGTGATAATGTTTTTTAACGTACCCTTTATTTATACTTTTAACATTCTCGAAAAACACAGACACGTCTTCGTCCGGCTCTGGGCGTTCTCTCTTCTCGTTCGACTCGAAAGGTGTTCAAAGACAGCCTCCGAAAAACGGAAATTAATGATCACTTCACTGACACTAAGAAAAGCGAAAATAATGCACCAAAACATAAAATCAAGCGATGAAATCACAAAATAAATTCTATGGGGGCGTTCATGAACACACAACAAAGGAATGAATAACAAACAATTCTGAGAAAGTCCAGTCTCCTACATACATAGAGCATGACTTTCCTTCATTGTAAGTTTTATAGAAGGCTTTTATTTTTTTGCGGGACTTTGTTTTTTGGGTTTTTTTTGTCCTATATGGCTCTTTCAACATTTTGGGTTGCCGACCCCTGCCCTAGAACACCAGGGCATTTGTCGGTTCATGGAAAAACTCAGGTGGATGTTCTTTTGTGTGCACTTTAAAACGCTGGCTTCCTGTTTCGCAGTGTGCGTAAGATCAAAAAAGCCAGCAGCGAGAGAGATAAAGATAGTGGGTGTTTTTTATTAGATGTTGCTCAACGCAATGTTTTATGTATCAATAAAGCGCTTCAAGGCCACGGTGACTTTTCACGCTTGAGAAACACTCATCGGTCTTTGAAATGGCAGTCTGGTGAGGGACGGAATCTGAATGCTGCAGCTCTAAATTGGCCGCTTGTCACAAACGCGAGCCTCGGCGGCTTCGAGTCAAGAAGATCTATCAACGTTTTCAATCGAGCCGTTTTCTAGCCCGCTGATCCTGTTCAGGACTGCGGGCAGCCGGGTCACAGCCGACCATGCCTGAGGGCTGAATGATACCCCGCACTGGTCGCCAGTCAACACTCACAGATGGACCAGAGCCACAAACTCTGCCAAACGGATGTTGCACATTCTAAGGGTTTGCCGATGAGAACTTTTAACGCGACGATGAGAATAGATGGTTGCGCGAAGGACTTTTCTGAAGTAAAATATTGCCTCTTCTGTGTACACTGGAAAATATATCATAGTTTCAAGAAATCCACTTTACGAGACAACAAACTTTCCGTTGTGGAGATAAGAAGCTGCTTCCAATAAAATAAAAAAAAATCTTTTAAAACAAAGACAATTATCTGATGTCACAATCCCCGGGATCAAACCACAGCCTGTGACAATAGGCCATTGCAAGAGAGTTCATTGACCGAGCGGTGAGCCACCAGCTCGCCCTGCTGTCAGCATTTTGCTCCATAAACGGCCCTGCAGCCTGCAGTCATCATTCTCGCCAATGATTGGGAGGCGCCGAGTGGTGGACGGTATATAAAGGGTCAGTCACCTTAGTCTCAACGGTACCTTGCTTTCCCCTCAGCTTGCCTCGCCACCTCCGAACGCAACCCCCACCCCCCAAGATGGCCTTCGCCGGACGATGGGAAACCGAAACCCAGGAGGGTTACGATGAGTTTTGCAAGCTCCTCGGTAAAGCCGCGTTCATGTTCACGCCCGACGGGAAACGTCTGACTCAAGCGGGGCCGCGACCAGCATTCTGCCTCCGCTCTTTCTGCAGGTATCCCCGCCGCCATCATTGAGAAGGGCCGTGACTACAAGCTGATCACAGAGGTGAGCCAGGATGGAAACGACTTCTCCTGGACTCAGATCTATCCCACAGACGCCAAGGTCACCAACAAATTCACCGTCGGCAAGGAATGCGACATGGAGACCATCGGAGGAAAGAAGTTCAAGGTAGGACGCAAACGACTCGTCCGTCGGTTGCTGGAACCATTCAATAAGTAACAAGGGGCATGCTTGTCAGGCCACCGTGCACATGGAGGGAGGCAAGCTGAATGTTACCTTCCCCAACTACCATCACACCTCTGAGATCAGCGGAGGAAAACTCATTGAGGTAACCGCACTCATCTCATTCACGTCATGACATGGCTCGACATCTCTGACCGACAACTTTGCGAGCTCACGTTGTGGCCAGCCAGTTCTTGTTCTCCAACCGCGCTCGTAATGGAGTGTGTTGTTACAAAAGACACACACACGGTGTGCCGCGTCGGTCAAGAAGTTCGATGTCTGAATCTTGGCATGGGAAATCTGGAGTTTTCCGTTTCCGCGCTTACGTGGTTTTTCTTCACGTACTCTGGCTTGTCCTTCCATTCCGCAAACCCCGCACTGTCGGTTTGGTTAAGTGGAGATTGTAAATTCTCTGTCGCTGCGAGCGTGAGAATGAATGATTGCGTACACTTTCCCTGCGATTGGCTGGCATCCGATCGACGATGATCCTGCCTGTCAAAGTCATTTGGGATTGGTTCCAAATAGCTCCTGTGTGGAGTTTGCATGTCCTCCCCATGCCATTGTGGGTTTTCTCCAGGTACTCCGGGTTCCTCCCACATTTCCAAAAACCCTCGTGAGGAGAAGCGGATCCGATAATGGCTGGACGGAAGGATGTTTTAAACGTAAAACTGTCTGTCTGGTAAACCAACTTCCGTTCTCTCTTTCTAGACTTCCACAGCTGGGTCCGTCGTGCTTAAGAGAACCAGCAAGAAGATCTAACCGCATTATGATCTTGAAACTGCTTGCGCCGTCACGATGGTGACTTCAGGACCACGTCTATCACAATAAATGAAGTTTGACATTAGCATGAGCTTGTGTTTTCATTGGTAACGTCTGTGTTAGTCCTCAAGTGAAGTGCAAAATCTGCGACTATCTCTTTAATCATCTTTGTTGTCAGTACCAGTACTTTAAAACTGGCAATTTAAAAGCAATGAATTAAAAAAAAAAAGCCTGCCGGTCCTCAAACAGAATGTACAGTGAAACTCCTCTACAACGAAACCTACATGGGTGAAAATACCCCCTAGTGTGAAAAATCCTCATGCATTAACACCATTCCCACTTTCGTCCCCCCCCCCCATACAACGAAAAAAAAGCCCTGTTGCGTTATACGAAATATTTTTCTCTGCTCTTTCCTCTTGACGAGATTCACTACAATGAAGTCTAATCCAACAGCGACCTCTACTGCTTCGTTCGGAAACGGCAACAGCATCCACCACACTGGTTTACGCAGTAGTCCAGGAAGTATTTGTTATTGTTAGTTTCCGACGCAGCAAGAACGTTGCATTGCTAAAATGGCTACAAAACGGACCTTTGGATGTCAAGCACCTAAGACAAGAAGAGCTCTGACGCTGGAAGAGAGGGTAAAAGTGATCAAAATGAAAGACGGCGGAAGCAAAATAAAAGACATTAGCCAAGAAAATGATGTAAGTGAAAGGGAATGCTGATTGTACATTTCGCAATTTCTTTCCCCTTTTTTCTTTCTACACCGACTACATGAAGTGTCAAATAAGTGTATGCTCATATTTATGCACTATTGGAATAAAAATAAAGAGTACACAAATATTTGTGTGTGCGTATACACATATGTTTTGTGTGTGTGTGTGTGTGTGTGTGTTTACATCTGAGATCAAATTTGCGACAGTGAAAAACCCCCTGTTGTGAAAAATGTCTTGCTGCAAACATGATTTTGTTGTAGAGGAGTTTCACTGTACTTGTCTCAACTGGTCTGTGACATAGTGCAGCTGGACTGACTGTCACAATGTGCTGCAAATGGAGGACAGCTACACAGTCAGCAGGTAACACAACTTGACATGAACTAAATTGCTCGCAAGCTAACTCTCCGTCCGTTGCTTCCTCTTGTGTCCACTCTTTCTCTGGACTGATTTCTCCCGCTCTATCTCTTTTGCTGTCGAGCCAAGTGTGTTTCCCTCTGGCTTCCGGCCAACCAAACAATCAGTTAATTAACCAGCTCGGCTCTGGATCATTGTGGAGGCTCTCAGAGGAGCCCTGGAGAGGCTCTCCTTCTCCCAAGTTCCAAATTTACAGCTTCATTAAGCGGACTGGCGTTAGGAGCAAATCTTAAATACCATTGCCAGACTACAGACGTTTGCGTGCATCTGTGTGTCCGCGCACGCGTGTACGTGTGCATGCATGTGTTGGTTTTGAGAGCTGGCGACTCAATAGTTCCCTGATGAAAACAAAATATCTGGGGGGTGGTGGGGGGTTGGGGGGGGAGTTCTGCCTTTGAGATGTCGACTGCTTTGGTGTAATAATGAGGCGCTCTCTCTTGCCGTCACATTTGCAATCAAGATCCGACACTCCTGAAAAAGAAGGGTTGGAAGGCAAACAAGCAAGGTATCATTTGAGCATGTTTGTGTAGCTGGCGCAATCATTCGGCAATATCGCTTCCTTTGTCCTCGCGGACAAACAGGCCTAATTGGCTATTTCTCAGTCTACTGTTGATGATTGGCCATTCTGCACTTTTCTGATTGGTCTCCATTTTCAACTGCCACAAGTGGAGAGAAAAATGGCTTGTTCAGATCCCCCACACAGTTTTGTTTTGTTTTTTTAGCAAGGACTTTTGGGACCACAAAAAAAGCCAAATTAAATAAAAAGACAAAAATAGTATAGTGAAAAACATTTGATAGCATTTTGCGACTTCAATGTTTTGCACTGCCATTCACTGATCATGGAAAATGGGTTTTTTTGTTATGCTCCAGTGTTGTTGCCACCATCCCTGGGAACATCAACTTCCACTTACTCAACTAGAAACTGTTGTTTCACAAAAGATATGCTCTGAATTGGAATAATTTGCACGAAATCACTTTCCAGCCAATCAATTATTTCTTACTTTGGGTGCAGTCATTGGCACCTTCAAGGTCATTTAGAGCAATACAAAATATTCCTGCTTTAATTATGTGTCATACTCATGGGAAATCAGCTACTTGCAAAATAATTTTACAATTCGGGGATCTGGTCAAAGTTCTGTTTTTGCACCACTTCTTGGTGACGTTTCGACTTCAGCTCACACGGCCGTGACTCCAGTCCTTCATCAAGTGTATGTGGAATGTATTCTGTGCCAGATAAGAATAGCTAAATTTGTCATTCTTACACGGGTGGTCGGTTGTCATTAATACAGAATGTGCCATGTGTTTATAGGAAAGTGATAATC
Source organism: Hippocampus abdominalis (assembly GCA_018466805.1). Classification (NCBI taxonomy): domain Eukaryota; kingdom Metazoa; phylum Chordata; class Actinopteri; order Syngnathiformes; family Syngnathidae; genus Hippocampus; species Hippocampus abdominalis. Next base: position 10,321,410 of record CM031708.1, read on the forward strand.
ATTAGTTCTGAGTTCCGATCCAACCACCACACAGTTATCGATAGCACAGAGACATACGGTAAATCTTGAGAGGGGATTTCTTTTCCATGCGCCCTGTCATGTCTGTTACTGAAAATTGATCTCAGCGTGCCATCTTGGAAGATGTGTCACTTGCTAAATTGCATCTCAAGGTGAAAGGAGGCTTGCCTGAGGGCTTACGACTGAGCATGCATGCTGCAGGTGTCTCCATTGCGAAATTGCTTGCACTATCTTTGACAGATAACATAATTCCATGTGATGTCGACCGAAGTTGAATTTATGAGTGAGGGCCATGACATCACATGTGTCTGATGCAGTTCATTCATGTGCAAGAAATACTCCTCCGGAAGGAACGCAATACTGGACGGCTCTGCCCTGCCTGCGTTTCGGAGCCACCTTGGAAGAGATTCTGAAAAACGGTTCCACTGTAACCGCACACCCCGAAGTGTGATGGAAAAGTGGGAGCAGAAGCGGGCTGTTTTCGGGGAAGGGCTTCTGAAGGCCTGTCGGTCCTACTGAGAACAGACCATTTGGGATGAAAGGGTGTCCGTTATGATTCCAAAGTGTGATGACTGGAACAGTGACGTGTAAAGCCCCGTATGAGCTTCATATTACGACAACGCTGAATCTGATCGGATCGCAACACTTCCATCCATTATAAAAGTCTGACGAAGGATCGTCGTGCCCTGAATAATCTGCAAATGTAATGAAGTTCTTGAGCCCGCCCCCCTTTGAGATTGTGACCTAAACCCACTGCACGGCTTTCTTGTCAACCAGCAAGCCCGCTCGTCATCTATTCATCCGTCCTCGGAAGCTGACTGCCTTTTGCCCTTTAGCCCGGGACCGGGCCTCGCTCTGGGGGACAGTTGCCGGCTTTGTCCTCACCTCATGCCTCGCATTCCCCAGACTTGCCCCGGTTCCTTTTGCATGCCTGCTCTGTGGGCAAGCGGTCCAACGCGTATCCATCCAGACAGCCAATCCTACATCCATCCATCCATTCATTCAAAGAGCGGCTGACGTCTTGTCCGGCCTCAGCCGAGAACAAGGCCTCTCTCTGGGGGACAGTAGTCAACATTGTCCCCACTCTTCATGCCTCACATTCTCGAGGGCACAATCTCCAGGGTACCCCGCTTTCAAGCGAGTGAGGAGGAACACGGGCCGTACATACACCGCACGCCTCGACCCAATCATTGTCATGGACAAAACCAAAGAATGCTGCAACCAAGTCTCCATGGGTTCTTTATTTTTCGGAGGATGTTTTCTCTCTCATCAGAAGTCTTTAGCGACAGCCTTTCCTGTGCTATTTTTGGAGCTCTTCAGACAACGGGCAGTCCTCTCATTTCCTGATGCCACACACATTTCCAGACGACGTGGAAAACGATGACCAATGGCAGTTACATTCACACCAAAATGGACATTGAGGTTTGGTTGGCCATTGTCAAAACAACAAATACAAACAACGGAATCCATTGTCCGTCGTAAGTAACGGTACTTTTTGTGTTCGATTTTCTTCCGATTCTACCCCAATAAAAAGGTGCCACAAAGTGGTGCGGCGTGGTTCCGACATTAGTAGAGTGATATTATAGAGCTATGCAGTATAGAGTCGATTTGAAGTATCTTAACACCCATTTTGCCATTTTTCCAGCAGATTTTATCTTCCAAGCCGTTCATCTGATCTGAGAATGGCCCTTGGACCAGTGCCACCCACCACCATCAGTCGTTTCATTTACTTGCTCAACACGAACGACAAAAAGCTGATCCTGCAGCAAAGGCCGTCTGTAGCGACAGCACAGCGCTATTCAGCATCGAGAAGGGTGGAGGCGTAGGCCATAATTAAAGATGGCGGCCTTGCCATCGCACAATAGCTCTGCACAGAGAGGGCTTTTATTGCATGTATTTTTCTTAACGGGAGAGTGGGCAGTCTACCCTCTGTGAGCATTTAATTGCTTTAACAGCTGGAAAGAAGAAGTGGAAGTGGGGAGGGAAGGGAAACACGGACAAGGGAGAGAAAAGTCAGTCATCGGGGGTTTGGAATTTGTCGGGTTGGCCTGATGTTGGTCTGACTGACTTTAAATGAAGCGCAAATGAATCATTTGCAGCCCTGTCCCCTCCAATCCTACAGATTGGATCATGTATTCTTGTACTGCGTGTGTTGGGGGCGCCTGCGCCAACATTTGACAGGCGTGGGATTCTTGGCAGGTAGCATGTAGCCTGCAGCATCATGGATGTTGTTATTATTTTGGAACATGTGATGACAGTAGGAAGAGACAGGAGACGCGTTTATTTGTTCCCGTAATTCTCAAAACATCCTCCTCCTCCTCCTTGCCCCTCTTGAAGATATTTTTAGTGTCACACGTTGGTGTGCTTGGGTGAATGTGAGCACTGACAAGTGGCTTTGTCTGGCCACCGCAACGAAATGAAAATTGGAGCAGGGCCTTGGGGCGAGGTGAGGTCATGATGTTCCTCCGGAGGTTTCAGCTAATGGAGATCCACTGTTGGGATGAAGGGCCGGCACTTGGGGGCGGAGTTAGCATGACAAATGGAATCCATTGCACAATGGACGTGCCTGAAATTGTCATTTTGTGTCTGCCATGTCGTAAAGGCTTTTCATTCAATCTCTTCTTCACCAAATCTGTTATTGGCACAATGAACGGCTATTTCTTTGGTGTGTGTGTGCACGTTATCATTCAAATCATTCAATATGATCAATTTGAGTGGATAACGGCGATCACGTAGAGTAGTAAGAAACTGATTAGAGCCTATGAATTAACACTGTAACCGCCCGCTTCATCACCACTCTGGGTTCTCTTTGGGCCCCTTTGGAGCCGCGGCACAAATCTTTCTTGGATGACCATAAAGTCACGGAGGTTTTCCAGTCCGGTTTTAAGGTGACACATAGCACTTAGTCTGCCTTCTGATGAGTTTTTAACTCATTCAATACCAAAAATGGGTTTCCGTGTTTTGTAAGAATCCCGGCATTCAACCCCGGGCACGTCTTTATGTATTTTATTTTTTTGCATTTGCGTTTTTTCCGGCACTGCCGTCCGTGCTAACATGGCCACCATGTATGTCCATGAATTGTCTTTGATGGGAAAGTTGCACATGCCAACATGACCGCCATGTCGGCACATCTGCTCGACTGCTCTCGTCTACTGTACATCGGTGACAACAGCGTCACAACCTGGAAAAACAAGTATCAGTCTCTATTGATTGCGCGACAATGCCAGTAAACAACTCGTAGACTTTGACAACTACTGTAAGAAGGGACATTTTTAGTGAACTGCACATGATTCTCTTTCCGTGCAATCGATGGGTTCTGGGCCCTTTAAATGGAGGTTCCCACTCTGTACCAAATGCGTGTAATTTCACTGCTTGTCAGATTCCATTTACCACATGGCCAAAAAGTGAAAATGCATTTCATGGCTTTGATCAGTTGATTACTGTCTTTGTATATGAGTTCGTTTGTCTGGCATCAGAAACTCCATTATGATGCGATGGAGGGAGAGTGAGCAAGTCTGCAGACTCTGAGGCAAAAACTTGCCATCGTTTCATAATTATCATCCAAATCATCTGCACTCTACATTCCGTTTGGAAATCTAGACTGAACGCACAGCATGTAGGGTACATTCAATTTGAAGTTCATTTTGTGTTGAGGCAGGTGATCCAGGCAACGAAGTTGAAGGGCTGTGAAAATGACTGGACATGGACATGGTCTCTGTTGCTTTAAAGTTTGCCTCTAAACTTTTGACTGTTGATTTGGATATAAATTGCCCTCTGATTCTATAATAACGTATTGATCAATGCTGTCGTCGTAGTCCATTCTACTCTAAACACACTGTTTTTCGTCCCAATTTTAAGAAAGTGACATTTGATCATAATAAATTTTACCCAGAGAAATAAAAGTAGAGTGATATTTACTTGGGAGAAAGAAAAAAAAAACACTCAAGAATCCAATCACATTATAGGAGCTCCAAAATGTATTAAGATCCGCAAGAGCGGAAGTTTCCCAGCCAGCGTTTGACACGAAAGCATTTGGTCGCAATTTACGGGGAATACCCCTGCAGGCTTATTTGTGAACACCGCTGAATAAGTGAGCTCGCACCTCCCTCGCAGCGCTCGGCATTTGTTTTGCAGCTCTTTCTCTTGTTGGGGTTCCCACTGGGGGCTGAGCTGAGAGTCTCCACAAAGCCCTGAGACCCCGAGTAAAGAAGAAAAGGCTACCAAAAGAGAAAAGTAGACAGAGAAAGGGAAGAGAAAAATATAGGGTGAAGGGTCACGGCAGAGTGAAAAAGAGAGAAGTGAGCAGTGAAGGATGGTCACTGAGGGCTGTTACACAAAGAGGGAAGTGTGAAGAAGAGAGAAAATAGTGGGGGATAACGGAGATGGGGGAATTGAGTCGAGGGATGCTCCAATCGATCGCTGGATGATCGGTCGATATGCGTGAAAATGTGCGTGATCGGTGATTGACATATTTCTGCCTCAGGTTTCTTTTCTAGCGGCACGGTGGACAACTCGTTAGCACGTCCGCCTCGCCGTGCAGAGGTGCAGGGTTCGATTCCGGCCTGGCGAGTACTGCGGTGTCCTCCCACATTTCCAAAACATGCACGGCAGGTTAACGGATTACAGTCAAACCTCGGTTTTTGTCCATAATCCGTTCCAGAAGGCTGTGTGAAAACCGAAATTGTTCGAAAGCCGAAACCACACTCTTTTTAAAATAAAAATGTTTACTGAACACATCTGCTCACAATGGAAAGCAAGGCGAGGAAGCGTCACTTCCTCGTGTAAGGAAGGCGAGAGGAGTCAAATGGTGCATTCAAGTGCGCTCACTTTGTTCGAGAACCGAAATTTGTTCGTCATCCGAGGCATAAAAAACTATACATTTTTGGTTGAAAACCGAATTGGTCGAGAACCGAGACGTTCGAAAATGTACTCTAAATTGTCCTGAGGTATGATTGTGAGCGCGGATGGATGGTCGTCTATGTGTGCCCTGCTATTGGCTGGCGACCGGTTCAGGGTGTACCCCGCCTACTGGCCGAAGACAGCTGGGAAAGGCTCCAGCAACCCCCGCGACCCTTGTGACGATAAAGCGGATCGAAAATGGATGGATGCATGGCTGAGTTTGTGAAAAACAAATACGATGATCTTGAAGTCGCCTTTTCAAACTGGACAAATATGATGAACGTAGGCATCTTCCTCACCTAAATTATCATCTGGCACCTGACTCGTGACTAAACACGGGTTGGCAATTTGGAAACACAAAGCATCAAAAAAAGGACACAATATGTGTTCACGTGGCAATAAATGCGTGGGAGTCTCTTTGGCAGTGCGAGCTCTTCACACAGGGGTATCTGTGTCCAACTCCTCCCTCCACAGCACGATGTGAGGCAGGCATTACATACGATTATCTCCCCTCTTTTTTGCTTTGATGTTGGAAGAGCAACAGCGAGTGAGGTCAAAGAGAAAGGGCTGGACATACTTGTACAATGTTGCAATGAAGAAAGACGAGGGAGTGACTCCAAAAGTAAGACAGAGTGATTGCCTCTTGACTTGAGAGAGAAAGAGATACATCATTATATCATTGTAAAAATCCCAGAAAGATAGGGTGCAATGGGGGCTTTCCTCTCCCCCATGGCTGCTTTTGTAATTTATCCCCCCTCTTCTTCCATCCTCCTATCACTTGCTCTCACCCAGTTACCCATCAATCTTTTTCCAATTACCTGCTCTGTCTATCCACAAATCCATCATAATCATTTCCATGGTAACGGATTGCATCCTCCATTGGCTTTGGCCTATTGTTCAATATAATTGCATGCCCAAAAGCTGCCTTTTAACGGAGGCAAAGTGTGGCACAGAGGGAGAGCGATCAGGATTGTGTCTCGTTGCTGAGAGTTTAAATGTCTCGCCCATGTTTTCGGGCGTGTCGATGTCAGAAGAGCGTGAAAACCATGAAAAGACAACACCAACCAAATTTTAGCTAACCTTGCCTTGGAAATGTTTGCCGACCTGCCTCGTATATCTGATGCCATAACCTTAGCCCACTCAGGGGTCTTGAATTCTGTTATAATTTTCCCTCTCTGAGCAGTCTTTACATGTGCAAGTGGACAGACATAAGTGTGACGGGACAAACATGCACACCTTGTGGTGAGCCGTTGGACTTAGTTTTTTTAAATTGCATTTTACTTTGAAAGGGCGAGCAGGACGTGTAGTCTGCACACCGTGGGACTGCTTTGTGTGTGCGTGCGCGCGCGTGTGTGGTCGGCTTCCGGCTGCAACTCAGCGTCGGTGAGCCGTGGGTCTGGTCAGTGTCGATCGACTCGCTATGGCGGAAGGACGAAGGGAACATCCACCCCATCCTCTCCTGACCCTACCACCGGTTAGTAAGCGACCCTGCCTGCGCCCTGCTCCCCGAGGTCCCGGTCCTGGGCCGGGACACGGACACGGAAGCGGCTTAACCAGCTCTCGACATCGCTCCCCGGAGTCCCTCCTGGACTGCGCCGCGAAGGCAGTAGCGGAAAAGTGGGCCTTCGAAAGAGTCGAGGAGCGTTTTGAGCGGATCCCAGAACCCGTTCAGCGTCGGATCGTCTACTGGTCTTTTCCCCGAAACGAGAAGGAGATATGTATGTACTCTTCGTTTCAATGCCGAGTAGCCGGCGAAGAGGGTCCGTCGACGGCTCCCAACGGGGCAGCGGGTGCCGGGTCCGGATCTCCAACTACCGCCGGTGGCGGAGGAACCGTCACTGGTACGACGACAGTCGGAACAAGCGGGGCAGTTGGAACGGGAGATGCACTGCCTTTCCGTCGCGGTATCCGGTTGCTCGAGACCGGCTGCGTGGAAAACGTCTTGCAAGTCGGTAAGTGGAAAGATTCTCCGTAAAGTAACGCTCAACTGCTTGGCTCGGCGGACCGTTGTCGAACGTCCCGACAGAATCCGTTTCCGGACGCGCGTGATTGAAGCGTACTCGGAACTCTTGTTTTTTTTTGTTTTTTTTTTTAATGTATTGTTTAGTTCCATTCTAAACACGAGCGCGAGAGTGGTTGCGTGACAAATGTTTTGAACTTCACCAAGCTTCCTGACCGCGTGAGAGTGTAGATAAGGTTGCTTGCTGACATACCCGACCGGCTTGCTGTTTAAAAATTAAAGGGCTTCCGATTGTGGCCTCGCTCCGCTTTAACTGGCCTCTCTCTACTTGTGGTATTTCAACGCGAGGCGTGCTATGTTTTGAGTCAACTCAAACTAAGAAGAATGGAAGATGAGCTCATGTTCACTTTTTTTTCGACGAGCGGGTTGACTTGGAGCCCCGGAGGAGGTGCTCGTGCTGACAGGCACCGATACAAAAGGACTCAACGGGGCTTTATGTTTGTTGGCGTCAATTTCCAATTGCAAGTCTTTTTTTTTCTTCTTCCCTTTCCAAAACTAGCCGTTAGTTCAGAGTGTCTTAGCCAAGGAACAAAGGCTGTTTTGGGTCTCTTATTATGATTAATCCGACGTTAATCCGAGAAAGAAAAAAAAAAAAGTCCCCCCATACGGCTGTGTTTACTCGCCGCTGCTGATCGGAGTGGACAAAGAGACGCCGGCGCCACCAGCGTGGAAAAAAAGAGCTTCCTTTGCTGGTGTTTTAGCGTCGGTGGTTTGGCTATAATGTTGAAATCGGCTCTTTGCGTGCGTTCGCCCGGACGCTTGCCACACAAAAGGCTCACGGTTGAAATGATCGATAACCGTCTCGCATTTCCAGCTCTGCAGAGAGGATGTTTTCAAACAAAGGGCCATTCCGCAAAAGCTCCTTCGCCAACGTCATCCTTATTAAAGTCCCCGATAGCCACAACATAAGATTGGACATGACGAAAATGAATGCGATTGAAACCGATAACTGGTGAAGAAAGGCGGGGGGCGGGGGCGAGAGAGGGGCGGAGGGGGCAGCCTCTTAGTGATATTGGGCTATTTTTTTTGTCTTGTTTGGCCATATGGCGTGAGAGGCACTGGAGCTTGTCTGAGGTTTTATGTTCCCTCAAGGTATCAGGGGAAGCTGCAAACTGTGGCTTCTTTTTTTGGATTGCTGTATCTTATTGCATCTTTTTTTTTTTTTTTTTTAAATGGCCATTGATTCCACTTCATTACTCTCTGAAACGTGAAACTTGTGAATATGAAAGCGAGATTTACTTTTAGCTTTGTTTAGTGCCATCTGGCTTGATGCGTTTGTGCAAGCTCTGCGAGATGTGATCCTAAAGCGGCACCTTCATTAAAGTGTTAATGTCAGGATCATTCTAGCCGGTTGATGATTGCCTGTAATTGGGCACCATATGCAATGGATGCTGGCAAGGGGGCTTTAACTAGCAAGAAGGGACACTTCCGGTTACCATAAACACCATGCTCATAAAAGCTGCACAGCGTGCCGCTTTGGTGCATGTAATGTAGTCATTCATAACATATGGCACATAACTGCTGTTCTATATATATGTATATGTATATACAGTATATAGATATAGTTTGGGGGGGGGTGTCAAATAAGTTAAATCCCCTCGGGTGTAAACTGACATTTTAACGAACAAAAACAAAGTATAGTCGGTATCTGAAAGCAAACACCGCCAGCCTTAACCTGTCTCTCCACACGTTGTATCTCATCTCCACCAAGGTCAGTCACAGCAGGTCGACACATGGTTTTGTCTCTCTGTCAACAAAACGAAGACCAGTTAAATAGTTGCGTGACATCAAGATGAGATTCGGCCTGCCCCTCAGTTTGTGGGAACCAGTTGCGGACACATTAAAAGCAACGTTTGTATTCAAATACCATTTCGGACAAGCTAGCATGCACAATAAACCTATTCAGCAGATGGTTACGCTCCTGGATTTGCCAACTGCTTTTCACTTGGCCCTTGCCACTATGTTGCATTGGCTGCCCTGCTCTTCTGATCGATGCTTACCGTGTGTGTGTGTGTGTGTGTGTGTGTGTGTGTGTGTGTTGATGATGCGTGCTGAAAAATATGCCTTTTTTTTTCGGGATTTGCACGAAAGAAATCTGTTGTTGATTGTTTGAGTCTTTAAAAAAAAATCTACTCAAATTCTTTATCAATTCTTTATCCTCAGTATGTCAGCGGTGTTGATTTCAACACACAATGTGTGTAATGGTGTAATACCAGTTTGCTGTGTGACAGTGCATGCCGTTGTACTGTGTAGAACATCCAAATGAATGCAAGATCTTCTACCTTAACTCTTGTGGAAAAATTGTGCTTGATTGTGCTGAAGAAGATTCTGATACAGGAAAGAAACTATGCGAGAGGAGGTTTAACGCTTAGCTTAGCTTCTTTTGCGATACATAAAACAAAAAGAAATCATGAGCGTGAGCAAGCCAATTTCCTGTTATGGTTGAAGAACAGTACCACAACTTTGTTTCACTCACTTTAAGTCACCGAATGCGATGTTCAAACATTTGATGGCATGAGCTCATAGTCTGAATATTTTGTGATACTGCTCATTGAAGTATTTGCAAAATGTTTCAACAAGCACTCAAGCAGCCCGAAATAGTTGTGGGAAAGACGATCCTTCTGGCACTTCACGGCAAGCGAATCCTTTTTTTCGAACACACCTTTTAGATGCAGTTTAGACAATGACGAGGCGGATCACTATCTTCAGTTCAGCGCACGCGCACACACACACACTTACTAAACACACTTTGCAAGTCAAGTCCTTTGTCTCGGTTTTAACGGTAACGCTGTCTGATTGGCGGGATTGCTGAGCTCATCAACCACTTATCAGCCCATGTGTAATAATCCACTTGGAGCTCCAAGTCATCATTAGAATAGTCAGAGCCAAGTGCGCTTGTGTATTTACCACCCCCCACATCCCCAATATACCCCACGTATGACCAGAAGCTCCCTTGCCAGTTATAAAGTCCTCAGAGAGCAGGAGGGAAGGTGGGTAGGAGGGTGGAGGTGGGGGAGAGGCGGGGGGGGGGGGGGTTTCCTCATCTTTGAATCAAGCTTTCGGATTATTGGGTCATGCTTTGTTACGCAGCTGCAGAAAAAACCCTTGTTCACAGCAAGGGGGGTAGGAAGGATCAGTGTGTGAATGTATGTGTCCCTTCCACGTCTCTGCCTGTCGAATGTTACATCGAGCCGTAATGGGTCCCCAATGGCTTCCGAAGCCACGGTGGCTGTGACGAAGCGAGGCGGCGGAGTTGAACAGGATTAAACTCTCTGCGACAGTCACTCAGGGCTTCTGCCCAAAGGCTCTAATTCACACTTCCAGGTAGCCAGTGTCCATTTAACCCTTGTCTTCACCTGTATGCAAGGGCGGATCTTCTTGGACTGCCTCCACTTACTGTGACATGGGGAATGGAATTAGAAAAATGTGTTTTTGTTTCCTGAAATTGTCACCACACAGCACCGTACTTTTTTTTTTTTTTGTGTGTGTGTTCCTGTTTGTTGCGTTCGTTCCTTCGCGTGTAGCTGACGCAGCTGTTTTCATTTCACCCCCAAAACGCCATATCGTGATAGCTCGAGACCGATTGGAGGTCGGCGGGTCCGAGATATCCCGTGCCACACCATACCACACCGAACTGTACTGGTTGATGACTGAAGAATGGACTGGCCAATATTGTGTGAGAAATTGCCCAATTTCTCTTTGGTGGCACATGAGCTTTACCGTAAAAGGGCAGCTGAAACTGCAAAGGTCATCCTTTCACGTCATCTTTTTTTCTTGCTCAATTCTGTGAAGTAGATGTGTTGCTCTTTTTACCCAAGGCCTGATTGTGCATGCCTCGAAGCAGACAGAGCAGGACTTGACACTTGAGGTCAAAGTATCCAAAACGGCTTTGTAAGTTGTGTTAGTATTCCAAGCCAAGATTACAGTAACACACCTTACTTTGGAGTCAGTCAATCCTCCACGAAGCGTCTCCAGTTGGTCCAGAATGCTGCCGCTTGCCTCTTGACTGGGACTCGTAAGAGGGAGCACATAACTTCTATTCTGGCATCCCTTCACTGGCTCGCTCTACATTTTAGAGTTCTTTAGAAGATCCTATGATTTGTTTTCAATTGTTTGAAATGGCCTGCCCGGTGCCTCAGGTCTGTGGATCGGACACTAGTAGAGGAACCGAGGACTAAGCGGAGGCTCCGAGGGGATCGAGCTGTTTCCGTTGCCTCTCTTTGGAACGACCTCCTGCTGCCCATCTTTAAAACTCCTTTATATTCTTTGGTTTTTGACACAGAATGAGACTTGGTTTTTAATTTGACTGTTTTTGTGCTTTTGACCCTCTTTGTTTTTCATTTCTTGTTTTATTTATTTTGTTGTATGAATTAGTTTTGCTCGATTGACAGCACTTGTATCCAGCGGTGTGTTTTTTAAAAAGTGCTCTAGAAATTCAATTGAGTTGAGTTGAAGAAAGTCTTCGTTCTGGACTGGAGTAAGGGACAAGAGGTTCTCAAACTGTACTCAATCACCTTCAACACTACTGCAGGTTTTCCCCTCTATGATGTTTTACTTGTTCCATTGGCTGGATTTACACGATTTACTGACTGTAATTTCCGGACTACAAAACACACTTGATTAAAAGCTGCAACAGCTTAATCTTTAAAACTAATTCATCCATACATTGGTCGCTTATAAATTGGCATATCTGCAAAAAAAAAAAAAAAAAAGAGGTCACACAATGTTGAAAAAACAAACAAACTTGTGTTTACCTTAAAACACTGCGGCCCGATGCCTCCCCTCGCCCCAATGCTGAACGCAGCCAGTTACAAGATAGCGTCACAGTGACAGAAAGAACCTTTCTCAGTCTCTCGTTGTCACACGAGGCAAATTCACCGGCGAGCTTGACCAGCACGCCGCAGTGCAGCCTCGGGAAACCAGTTTGCTTCGTGCCGGGGAGACGCAGGGGCTGTTCGGACTCGTTCCCCATGCTCATGAAACTGAACTCAAGATGCTTATTTTCACTCAATTTAAGATTATATTATATGTTCTCTGTTAGCCGCCGACACGGCAACTGTATTCCGTCGTATTTGTTATTCATTTATTCTTCATTTGCTTCCATTTTCTCACTAACAAATGTTGACACTTGGGTAGGTGTTTGTATTTAGGGTAAAACTAAAATTGAACCTCACTGCATTTGCGTAATTTAATTTGTGCAGTCAATGTGAACATATTGGAGATGTGTCACACTGTCTGTCACATTGTAAAAAAATAAAAAAGACACACACACACAAAAAAACAACAATTGAATGTCGGCAACCACTGTGATTCCGAATTGGGAAGCCCGCTACTCGATGTCACCTGAAACCTTGACTACTGTTGGTGAATCCCTCCACATTCAATGCCCCCACCTCCCACCCCCTAGTTAATAAAATTTATAAAAATATCATAGAGCAGGGGGTGTCAACCTCATTTTTGTCACGGGCCACTTTAAGGGTGACGTCTTCCCTCGGAGGGCCGTTATGACAGAGAAACCACTAAAATGCGGAATCGTCTCATCGCATTATTACTTGTCCATCAAATTAATGGATGGATAGTTTTGAAATCAGTCAACTATAATCGTTACATGTGACAATTTGACATTTTGGTACAGTTTTTAGTAAGGATCATGCAAGTCGACACAAAGGATCATGCGGGCCGGATGTGGCCCCCGGGGCCTTGAGTTTGACACCGGTGTCCTCGAGCTTCTGCGCACGTGCTGAGATAAAGCAGAAAGCAAACTCAAGTTACAGTGTTGACCATATCGCGACGTTGTGTATTTTTTTCCATTTTCCGGTGGGTGTAATCAATGGTCGTCTTGTCGCTTTTGAAGCAGGCATTTGCTGCTGTTCTCAGTTCTTGCGCCATCCCACACCTGCCTTTTATTAGTTTTGTGCGCGTGGGTTGGAGTGTGCACGTGCACACATGGTGGTTCCGCATTTGGCCGCTGTCCACGTTTCACTCAGAGGAAGGCTGGACTTGAAAGGAGTGGATGATTTTGATGTTGTGGGCCAGAGTAATTGCCAAACAAATGTTTTTTTGGGAGGTGGGGGGGGGGAGTTGAGTGAAAAGACATGGAAGGGAATTGGATAACTTCAAAAGCAAAGTATTTGGCTTCCTGTCTCGGGCCCGAGGATTTCAAGGGTAATGATCGTTTCCGGTAGCGTGTCGTTTCCGTGGGATTATTTGTACCGTACCAAAAAAATCGTTTCCCATAAAAATCGCCGCGCCTGTATGTGCGTTTGAGGTGTGGTGTGTGTGTTTTTCTATTCTACTTTCGTTTTGGTTTTATTAAGTGGTGGTGGGGCAGGGGGGGGGGGCGGAACAGGAAACATAATGTGCGCATGCGGGTTGCTATTTTAGTCTGCAAGCTGAGAAAGCGCGTGGATGATGGATCGAGATGGCGGTGAAAAAACACCGAAAGCTGTATTAGTTACGACATTTAAGAAATGGGAATGCCATTCGGACTCTTCTTTCGAATCATCCGAAGAAGGGCGTATTACTTGAAAAATCTTATGAAACAGTCTTATTTATTCTATAATTTACTAGTTGTAGACATGGTAACTTTATGAATAAAATAAAATTCGTCACGAGGTGTAGTAATACTAATTTTAATTACCTAACGGTGACGTGTGGTAGATTCTTTGGTCAAATTGATAGCTGATCACACAGTGCATCGTCTTGGGGTTGCAAAGAGGACATCAAGCCATATCAATACTATACGTTTATATATATATATCGTAATAAGGCCACTTTTTAAAAGATTCATCACATGATTGTAATCATTTAATTCCTATTAAAAGCTTTATTAACTTATTCAGTACCAGCCAATTCTGGACCAAGTCTGAAAAGACGTTTAAAAACGTCTTTGGGATTGAATGAGTTAATAAAGGGCGTGAGTAGCCATTGATATGTTTATTTACATAAATAGTACACATACACAAAATCATGTTAACAGTGTCAGGTTTACTTGTGGCTGTCATGATTTGGTTTGGGACCAACAGGTGGCACTGTAGGTTACCCTGGAGCTGCACACCTGTTGGTCATTATGTCGTTATGTCATGGTTTAAAAGGACTCCCAGCACAACCAGTGATTGTCGGGTCATTGTTTGCTTGTTAGCAGCTGTCGGGTTTGTTTGTCATGTTTGTTCCGGTCATGTTTCATTTAGTGATAGTTTTTTGCTTCAGTCATGGTTTTGTTTGCTACTTTGGATTGTTTTTGTTTTTGTTTGTTCTGGATTTAGTTTCTGTATTTCAATACAATTCGTCAAGTTCACCCTGCTCCTCTCTCCTGCCTGCTTTTTGGGGTCCTCCACCACCTCGCACCGTGACAATGGCCCAATGTATGGCGCCAGATTTTGTGGTATGCTGTATTCAGGATGCCATATGAGCACATTCAAAGTGTCACCTCGCGCGATATGTCACCTCGGCTTTCTGTTCGAGCCACGACTGACGAGTGCACAGCACTTGGAGCAGCCATTATCGATGCATTCGAAACTGTTTCCGTACGTAAGGCGGACTTTGATCCCAGGAAACGGTAATCACTTCCTTTTTTTGGGATGTGGGGGGTGGGCGGGGTTGAAAGTCGCACATGATCAGAGTCTGCACGTCTCTCAACTTTACCTCATCGACTTCTTCCAGCCAGATGAAAACACGCTGTAACATTTTGTACGCAATTCATCATCTGTGGCCTTTTCAAAGTGTTCGTACTCCTCGGTCGAATTGATCCCACCTGGCCGTCTCAGTCTTTTCACTCGACGTTCACTTTAGCCCTTATCCTCATTTGTATGAAGAGGCACACTTTGGATTCAGAAGCCCGACTACAATTATATCACGGAAAGACCACATGACCATTTATTGTGATTCTGTCTGTACGTGTGCATTAGTAAATTGGTGGGCTGAGGTGGCTGCATTGTTTTGTGCCATTTTCATTGACGTGCACTCTGATCTAAGTGGAAAAGCCTGAACCGCTTCATTATTTGGCCACGTATAATATAATAGTCATTGTTCATTCCCGGTCTGTGCTGCGCCATCAGCGTCTGAGCGGCTGCGCGACCGAAGCGCTCTCGTCCATGAAACCTGAGTTTCCCAATACAATTTGCTGCAGTTCTTTAGGCTCCACCTTTTTGTTTTCATCGTCACAAGTTTCCACAAGCACCAATGTCAACTAGCACTTGTAAACTAGCGTTCTTTCGGAACAACAAAGTGTATCTGATGTGGAGCCGCAGTAGGATGATTTAGCCATGAAAACAAATTTGTACACATATTGGCGTTAGAACATGGGATGATTTCAAAGAAAAACGTCACACAGATGGTTTAAAAAAAAAAACCCCAAACAACATTTGGTTACCTTCAACATCGGCCACTCCGGTGGAAAAGACTTTGAATGTTATGTCGTTTTGTTTTTTTCAAATTTAAAAGACGCCGCAATATAGTAAATATGGTACATGTCATACATCTTGTCCAACTTTGTTGTCATGTTCATCGGAAATGCAAGCGGCCGCTCTGAGAATTGAGATTGAAAGAAGCTGTTCGGTCATGTTGACAAAGAAGTCAGTCAGCAGGAAGCTTGCAAGTCTGAGGTTGAAATGTATATACGGACATGCCTCCTCACTACTTGTTTCTTGTCACACTAGTTTAGTTTCTCTCACTTCTCATTTCTATGAATTCTATTTCCACACGTGCGTATGTACGTGCGTGCGTGCGCGCGTGTCTGTGTATGCATGCGGCACTGTCTCTTTCACGCCTACCTGCTAATTGTGTGAGAATTTTTGCAGTCTCACACAGCAATGAATGGCAAAAATCACTGGAGAGTGGGGCTAGATGAGGCACAATGGGAATATATATATATATATATATATATATATATATACACACACACACACACACAGTATCTGTTTCGTAATGGGTGAGAAATGAGGCATGCAGAGAGTGTGAAGGGTGGAGGACATTCTGGGGAGATTTAAAGGATGTGTGAAACAAGGAAACAGTCGCACTAAGAGCTGAAAGGCAAACGTAGAAGTACGCACAATCAACTTGTCACCTCCGGCTCCAACTATTCTCTCTCTCCAACACACACAGACAGTGCAGTCACAAAAAAAAACCCAAAGGGGCAGGGGTAGAGGGGTGTGTCCTCACAAACCTGGTTTATGCTTGATGCGTCTGCGACGTCATTCTGGTTACCACACCCCCTCGGGATGACACATTGCCCTCATTTTCTCCCCCTACGAAAATGTGCAACGTACTTTGACGGGTCCGTTCAGAAAAAAAAACATGGCGGACGAGCAAGAGCTGCTGAAAACAACAGTGTTTGCTCCAAACTGTCTTAAGTTTGAATGACATCTTCATGCAGCTGATCGCTTGACCTTTCCACCCATAAAGGATTTTTCATCCAACGTATTTTTACAAAGCCAAAAGTGTCATTGTAAGCCGTCTTCATCGGGACCAGGGACGTCTCCAGGGATTTTCCCCTCCTGCGGCCAAAGAGCGGCTTGGCCAATACATAGAGGGGCTGAGAAAATACTTCAATACATTTTAGAAGATCAAATAAAATGCTGGAATGGCTGAACAGATTTCTGATGGGGCTTTTTTTCCCTAATCGGCACTTCTGATGCATTTATGGATGCAAAGTAACTGAAGTACCTGGGAGTCGAATGGGAAACTATTTTCCTTTTGTCGGCCCCGTATGGACAACTCCAACTTTATTTCCAACTCCGGACTCTATTAACTCATTCAGTACCAGCCAATTCTGGACCAAGTCTGAAAAGACGTTTAAAAAGGTCTTTGGGAGTGAATGAGTTGAAGCGGAATTCGACTCAAAATGTTTCTTTCCAGTGATGTATTCAATGCAGCCCCACAACTCAAAACGCGGCATTCTCATTCCTCTTGTGTTGGTGGAATATGAATGAAGGCACATGTCTTTACACCGTGTGAAAATCCGTGAATTTGTCTGAATCCCCTGAGAAATTCTGATTATAGAGAAGTGAAAGGGCCGCTCGAGTGGGATTATGCAGTGACTGTTTAAGGCGAGTCATTTCCTGGACCAAAAAAACAAAGATTGCTCCCACATGAACCTTATGAAAGTTATTGCAAACATCACTCCAAGAACAGAAGCGCTCTCCGCCCGACACCAGCCCAGTTTTGTATGTGTAATGAAACGAGAATCCGTGCGAGCTCCCCCATGCCGGCAACTCTTGGCGATTCCCAGGCCGCTGTACGTAATTACTTCTGTTGCAAGACTCCACCGACTCACCCGGCACACCTTTTAACCTTACAGAGCTTATTTCAGTTGAGGGGGCCTTTTCAATCCACTCTAAATGTGATCCAAACGACCTCCATTCCAAACAGGTTCACTTCCCCAGAGGTTCCGCCGATGTGCGAGTCAACACGCGCAAAAAAGCTCGCCGAGCTGTTGTGAAAGGAGCCGGCAATCTGTGCGATTTAGGAAAACATTTGCCCGTCTGGCGTGGTGTCGACAACCATAGAGGCGGTGAACATGGATTCCATTTCAGACGGTTGCCAGGTGTCAGCTGTCTCAGTCGATGGTGGCACAAATGGGCGAAGGGAACGCGACAGAATGCTTTTAATATTAAACACCACAAAGCCTGGAAAGAGTTTTTTTTTTTCCCCCTCGATGTCGAGCGAGGCTTGCCTGGACGAACGAGCTCACCGCCGCCACGTGACTTTATTTTGCAGGACAAGATACAAAGCTGATGTGACGCCAATAGGACGTGCCCACTTGCCTTTCCCGCACAGCGTTTACGGAGCGCCCTGCGCCATCTTTGCCAGCTCTTTTCACTCATTCATTTATTGGGACAGAGATAACAGGATTAGTGCTCCAAGTGCCCAGGAGTCCGCAGAGAAAGCGGAGGAGGGGGGACCCTTTCACCCTCTTCACTTTTTGAAGACAATAGCCGTATGCGTGTCAGTGTACGACTTTGCACCCGTGTCCTTTGCCAAATGGGACCGGTGCTTCCTTCAGTTGGGAAAAGCAGCACAAACATTAAAAACTTCACAGTGCATACGACCCACCGCGCACATTCACCACATTCTCCTGCTCTCATTTTGGGTTCTCTCGGAACTCAGAAACCATACGCACCGAAACACGCAAACGTGATGAAGAATCTTGATGTATGCAAGTCTTGAATGTCAGCGGTAGCTCATCGGTTTGGAACTGGAAGGCTCAAGTGGTGGTCAAAAATGGCAACTTGATATACATTGGAGGAGAACTTTTTTTTTTTTAATCCAAAGAATTCAAAATGCTGACCAATATTCAATAGACGCTTTCCACGGAAAATAGAAAGAAATTGTGGAGACCTCCTCCCCTTTAAAAACAAAACAAAAACTCTGCCGTCTCATGCGCAACGTTCACTTTGGGCTGATGTTTGCGTCCGCCCTACCGCTGTTGCCTCTTTCACTGTTCCTGAGGAATCGCTCGCATGCAAGGAATGCAAACGTTTACGCCCCCCAAACACGAGACGCGCACGCGCATCCAGTTTTGCAGTTCATTGTGTCGGGCACGTGGCCATGACATTAGAGTTAGACAGACACAACGCATGCGTGCACACACACGCACGCGTCACACTCGGCCCCTGCCTGACTTTTGCCTTGGCAGACTGCTTCCATACTGAGTAAGGCGGCCTGTGCTCTCATTACCCCCCCCCCCCGCCCCCCTCCCATCTCGCCTGCACCTTTTTTTTCTGGTACTGTTAGTTTCTTCCCACACGAGCCTTCTCCGCGTCCCTCCTCTTACTTTCACATCCGCATGGTGGTCTCCTTTTGCGCTCTCATCTCTCTTACAACATATTGGCCGCAAGCACGAGTTGCTGAAAAGTTCCTTTTGTCAGCCGGTACACCTGATCTGTCCTATCGAATCCCTCAAATGGGTTTCATCGCCTGCCCCGTTGCAGCATTGCTTAGCGCGCCTGCGTCGTGTTGAGCTGCCCTGTGAAGATTTAACCGCTGATTTGCCCGCTTAGTGGAATGCCTCAACAACTCATAATACGGATAACAGGCCTGGTATCGGGGATTGTGCGGCTGTGTACATAGGGGAAAAAAACAAAATACCGTATTGGCCCGAATATAAGACAGTGTTTTTGCATTGAAATAAGACTGAAAAAGTGGGGGTCATCTTATATTCGGGGTCGAATTCACGATGCTAGATGGCGCCAGATATCATTGAAGTGAATGCTAAACTTGACTCCCCAGGCCAAAGTGAACCCCTGTGACGAAGAATACAAATAAAAATAGCGGTAGCACAAAGAAGAAAATACAAAATAGCAGTAAGAAAGAAAAGAGAAGAAAATAATAGAAGAGATAACAGAAAATGGAGAAACGTAGCGACAATCCGGAGAAAAGTCGGTCAAAGATCGGCCAGGTTAACCGGCAGCTGAGGAGAAGTTATGTCATTTACGCCGTTCATTTACGAATGTGATTGCACTTTAGATATTTACATATTTAAATGTTCAGATATTAAGGTTTGAATGAGGCAAAATAACATGCTTTTTCTCTTGTTTCCGATGTATTGTAATTATTTTGAATGAATTTGGTGTTCAAAAAGTCTTTTTTCAAACTTGAGTCTTGAAAAACAGGGGGTCGTCTTATAATCAGGGCGGTCTTATATTCGGGCCAATATGGTATATTGGAGAAACAATATTTGTATACGGGGTGAGCCTTTCTGAGGTTGGACGCACTGTCAATCCGGAGTGAAAGGACCACTTTGAAGTGACAGCTCGATGCTAACTGCTAACCGGCGGCCGACCAAGTCCGTTTTCCTCGAAGAAGCGAGTGGGCGGTGGTGCTTCACGGTCCAAATGGTTCTTTAAACACTGTCGACATGATCTGGAACGGAAAACAAAAAGTAATTTCCATTCTGTCTGTGGAAGTTGGTGCGAGTGAAATGAAAGTAGATTTTTCCGAAAGGCGTTTTCTTTGACGGCCACATCGCCCAGCCCTAGATTCTCGTCAGTATGCGGATCTTCTTATATATTCTTTGTTCCCGCTACATGAAACACATCCAGCCCACCCAATTCTCCCCCCACGGTCTTGTCTGTTTCTTGTTCACAGGATGAACAAGTGTCTCTTTTGGTAGTGCACCTTTTTGCTGAGATCTGATGAAAAGAACCCGTTTCAAATGTTGAGTGCTGTACTTTTCTTGACACCTCCGAAGAGAGCGTGCTATTGTCTGTGCACTGAAGTGTAGGGTTTATTGTCGTGCCAAAGACAAGCAGGCCTTAGCCGTGCCAAGTGGTACCAAGCCAGTTGGCTGTCATTCACACTTTTGTTTTGCGTTGTGCTCTGTATTCAGACCGCAGCGCACATTGTTGCGAAGAGGCTTTCAAACTTACTTTGCCCGGGCTTTTGTGTGTGTGTGTTTTATGCTACTGACATTGGTCTCGGGAGAGAACTAGAAATGTTTGCACATTTACCGCGGTCAAACGCCTCCCCCCCTTGTCCCAGAGCACAGGTGTCAAACACAAGGCTTGGCCCGCCACATCATTTTATTCGATTAGATTTGAAAACAAAATGGAATTACTATTCTTGGATATTTTTAGTTACCAACAAACCTGCGCTGCACACTTCAGCCAATTTATCAGTAAATGTCGTGAATATGAGTGGGACAAATAAGTCCATTTATGGAGGGAAATTATGTTCTGTAACTTCTGCAGAAGCATATCTAAACCCCTATTGCAGGGGTCGGGAACCTATGGCTCTTTTGACGGCTGCATATGGCTTGCAAAAAAATCTTTAATTATGAAAAAAAAAATCTGAGACTCAATTGCGCGTGCAATTTTAGCGGGAAAGTGGCAAACGTACATGTCGTCGTGTCTAATTATCCATCTATCGATTGCCTCGGCAACGCAGATGAGGCAGAGACACTGTTCAAGTGGGGTTGCCGTAATTTGCTGTCGAAAATAGTGGCCGATGTGCCTCACATCTAAAGAACATCAAGACCAACGTCAAGATCACGTTTAACGGATGGAAGTCTCAATGCCTGCATGAAGCTTAACCTCACCAAGTATCAACCAGACTACAAAGCCATCAGCAAAACCATGCAGCACGAGAAGTCACATTAACGCTAAGATATACTCATCATTGATTAGCATCGGCACAACAATATTGTTAAAAATCTTTCAGAGTCTTCTTGTACATTAAAAGTGTTGAAATGACATAAAATGCACACATTACTTGTATTTTTAGTTTTAAATATATTGTATGGCTCTCACGGAATTACATTTGCAGTGAAACTCCTCTACAACGAAATCTACATGGGTGAAAATACCCCCTAGTGTGAAAAAAAATCTTCATGCATTAACACCATTCCCACTTTCCTGTTTCAAATTTGCTACAGTGAAAAAAACCCCGTTGTGAAAAATGTCTTGCTGCAAACATGATTTCGTCGTAGAGGAGTTTCACTGTAAAAATATGTGGTGTTTATGGCACTCTTAGCCAAAAAGGTTCCCGATCCCTGCCCTATGGCATGTTGTCAAGGTCTCTCGCTCGCTCGCTCGCTCTCTCTCTCTCTCCCCGGTTATGTATTAGCATGAGAGTGACGGAGAAACTCAACGAATGTCAAGCATTTGGAAATATTTTCTTTTGTCAACTCAAGGCTCCTAAAGGGCATTGTGTAGCATTGTTTACCAGCTGCCCCGCCTTTGTTTTTTTTTGTGTGTGCGTGTGCACGAGTTGACATGATCACAATGTTGTCTTTGCATAGATCCATTTGCCCGTGTGTGCGGTTTAGTACTTGCAGACATGACTCGATCCCCAGGAACGTCCGTGGCCATTGTACAGCCCCCCCCCGATTGTGAGTGACAGTTGACTCCATTGGCCCATCGCTTGCTTGTGTGTTCTGTTGTGACAACGGGATGCTTTGTACAGCAAGCAATTGCTCCCTGGAAGGCTTTGTCTCAGATACCTTGCGTAGTGCTTCTACATCAGGCTATTGGATGACTTTATTCACCACAGTGCGTGATTCAAATGAGGGAAAAAAAATACATTTAATTGTAATTGCTAAGAATCTCCTTCAACTCAAATGAATCTATTTACGGCCTCGCCCAAATTTGAAGCAAATCCGAAGTGGGTCTGCTTATTCTGTGCATCTTCCAAGTAGCCTGGTCTACTGGTCTTCCCATCGCTGCTTTCCTCAGGCTTCCTCCGCTCAGCCTTCTGGCTGCCGCCCGCCTGCCAGTTGTCTTTCTCCCATTGAGGTCCAACAATGGCAGGCAAGACACCGCAGCCTTGACGCCTCCACCCCCGGGTCTTAGTGGGGGTGTTGCGGTGGGCTGCGTTTGGGGCGCAGGCTGCGAAAGGCTTCGCTTGACTGCGGGGGCAGCAAGTAGTCAAGTAAAGGCAAGAAAAAGCGGGTCGACGCCCAGATTAAACCTCAATGTATGTCTTTGGCATGAGTGTCTGCCACGTCAGCGAGCCGGTTTTTCTCCTGCGCTTGCCCCGAAGCAGGAGAACAGCAAGAGAGAAGCCTGCAAATGAAAGATGGTTGACTAATAACAGTACTGGAGCGGCGGTGTCTCGAGCGGTTTGAACTGTGAACACACCTTCAGGCTGCACCGGTTGAAAGGGGGGGGTCCTCCTAATCTGCCAAGAGTGGCGTCATAATGCATTCAAGCTGATTTGGTGATGCATGTTTTCTTTGTGCGTGTCTTAGCACTGACTGTCTGTGTAACGCACGTACGCGCACACACACACACACAATCTCTCAAATCCCCCCTCCGCTTTGGGTCCCATCCCCATATGGTGGCTGGGCTTGATGAGAGCTTGATGAAGTCAACCAGAAGCCCCCCACCACCACCACCCGACCTGCGTATTTGTGTGTGTGTGTGTGTGTGTGTGTGTGTGTGTGTGTGTGTGTGTGTGTGTGTGAGAGCGGGCATGTGTGCATTTCCAGGTTATATATTGGCTTGCAAGCTGTTTTCATTCTATTTCATTCATGATTCATTTCATGCATGATTTTGCAAGGCTTCCCATGATCAGCTCTGTAGGTGTGGAGTCTAATTGGGGGGGGGAAGGTTCCTAACCTCCGACTTGCAGATGTCCCACCACACCATAAATGCTTTTTGTCACACGAACGTGTTTAAATTGAAGCTAATTGAAGCAACTATTGTGTTTCTTGCCAGCTGCGCTCAGGACAGTTCTGAAAAATTATCTGCTTTGTCTTCTTCACAAGGAGGTGGTGACGTACTCGAATATCCAGTTACACTCTGTTCATGTGTGTATTCGAGATTGTGTGTATACATATGCTGCTGATGCCGTTTTGGCATCCCATCCAAATGGAACCTTTTCAACCTGCACATACTCCATCTTGGTTCTGTGTAAGTTTTGGTTGCAGTGCTCAGTTTGTAGTTTTAACACCACGAGCAAGATTTAAAATCCAGCCTAACTTCATTATCCTCCTCCCCAGCCCACCCAAGGCTCTCAGATGAGCGACATTAACAAACACGGGCGTCCAAAATGGCATGTGGTGATGGAGGAGCGTGTGACTGGCTTTGAGTGTGTGCGCGGGTGCATGGCAAGTTTTTGATACCTTGTTGCTCTCGCCTCCCGTCTCTGAGTGAGGCGAGATTTCTTAAAAATCAAATTGAAGGTTCGTGATGGGGCCACAGAGAGATTTTTTTTTGTACCACTGTCAGGTTTAAATCGCAACATTTTTAAGTGTTTTTTTTTTTTTTTTTAAAAGTGTCTCATGGTTTTAAAGCAGAAGAGAGCTTTTCTGAGAGTGTGTTCATTCCCAACACAGAATATTCTTGGTCAGTCATAATAGCTTGTTAGCATTTTTTTTAATGTTATATATTTATCGCTGTTCTGATCGGCCTATTTTTTTTTAAAGAAATTCAACCGCACACAATTGCTATTCATTCTTAGTCATGACTCATGGGAGTGTTAGCATTCTTCTAAAGCACGATTCTATTCAAAAAACAAACAAAAAGTGGTATTCTCACAATGATCTAGCCTTGAATGAACTGCACCCACACAAAGTGGAGAAAGGACAGCGTTTGACACGCACACTCGGATGCCCTTCGATTGGTCTTCACCCCAAGTTCTGCATTGCGTTGATCACCGTGCGCGTCATGGCGGCTCTCCCGTATTCTCGCGCAAGCTGAAAGCAACATTTCAGCTCTTTCTCTCGAAGTAACCTTGATTGCTTTGACGCGCACCCTGACAATGGCTCGCTTGAATTGACCAAGTGACTCCTTTGACTGTAGAATGTGTGTCCCGTCTCGAATTGAACTGCGCTGGCTCTCTGGTTGTATGGCTTCTTTTCAAATTAGACACATCGAATCCTTGATTGAATTTTCGATGCTGGCAAGCGAAGGAGGCCGTCCCCTCCCCCTTGCTTACCTTAAGACAAGACAACAGTCTGTCTGTCTGTCTGTGCGTGTGCACATCAGAAACTTTACTAATAGCATGCTCTAATATCATCATTGTGATAGTCATTCTTCAAGAATGAACAGTTTTCATTCCCGACCCCCTGGACAGTCAGGTGGGCAATTTGTTGCCGACGTCCACCTGTTCCAGCTGGGCCGTCTTTTTGGCCCGTTTGCATTTTGATACTGACACATAAGATGAAAGGCACTTCATTTACCTGCCCCTGAACCACCACCCCGCCACCCCCGAGCGCTCACCCACCGCTTCTCCTCTTTTCCCCGTTGCACCACAAAAGAGAAAATCAGGTAATCAATTCAGCGGAAACATGACAAATGAGTCCCCGCGGTGACGGAGTTTGTGCGCGTGTTGGGGCAGGGCTGCTGGGAAATCACAACTGAAGCAATCCGGTTATTATCGCATCAGCAAACGGCGTAAAAGGAAAGGACGACGACTGAATGATGGATGGATGGATGCAAAGATGGATAGGCGGAGGGAGGGGATGATTCCGCGCGGCCAATGCGTATTTGTGCATACGCGCGTCTGCTGCGCGCAGATAGACGGCTGATTGAATACGGGGCCATGTGGGTGTCTGTGTGAGTGGGAGCGTGCAAAGGGGTGCTGTGTTAACCTTGGAGCTGTCACAGCAGATGGGAGATGGGAAGGGCTGCAGGGGATATGTTTACTGCTGGGGGCGGGGGGAGCGGGGGGTGTTTGCAAAGGAGCGGTGAGGGGCCAAACGAGGAAGAATCGAGGTTCTGGCTTCTATGTGCTTTGTCTGGCTAACCCACAAATATATATCCGAATGATAATCTGATGTTTGACACCTCCAGAGAGTGTTACATTAGCCATATGCTGTGCATAGTTTCCTAGTCGTTGTGGTTTGCCTTGGTATTGTGAGGCCTGAATAGCCTTAGAATAGACTTAATGCTAGGTTCAGACTGAAAGTATTGCTTCTTTTTCTTTGTGGGCTAATTTTAGGGAGGCTTGGTTCACACGGAGACGGGGGGGGGAATTGAGCTAAAAGCTTGGGGGAATTCTTCAAGCTGCCTTGGTTCATGGCTGTAAACAAGTCACTGCACTCGGCAGGTATGGCAACTTCCTTGTTCTCCGAGCCCGCTCCTTTTGGATTGGTCCTGGCCAGTATTGGAAGATGGCCTTGTGGTGTACCCTCTCAAGTGCCCGAAGACTGCAATGATATTCTCTTAGTTTATTTACCATGCCGCACGTGTACTGTGTCCTGCTGTTGTGTGACATCATCTGTATTTTTTTTTTTTCACGGCGATTGGCTATTTTGCCACATGTTCAAATTTTCAAACGCCCGAGAGTGGCCACTCCTGTCCCATCAAATGCGTCATCCCTTAAGTCAAAAAAGGGAATGAAGGAAGTTTCCTGGACAGGCACGGGAAAATAAAATAAAATGAATAGATTATTGGTTTGGAATGAGGAGTGGGCCGGCTGGTTTTGTCCGTGGTGAGGCATGAGCTGAATCAGACTGCCGTCTATGTAAATGCGCGCGGGCATGCGCGTGCACATACATACACTTTGGCTCGCCGCCCGACTCCATTCCCCCAGCTGATTAGGGTTAATGGCCTATGAGAGTGAGGAATGGTCTGCCTCCTCATTGGCTGACTTGCCCCGGGGTGGGCGGAGTTTTCAGCATGTGACAGATGGCGGTGCCGTGTGTGCAATTGTGGATGTACAATGGAAAGATGTACAATGGCGGTTGTTGTCCCCGCTCCCCCTCTCCACGCTCACGAGCTTACGTTTGTCTCAAACACAAACGTTCACATGTCGCTCGTGGTGAGCATTCCGGAATGATCTCCAGATGCATTCACTTTTCATTGCAATGGAGGCAAAATTGCTCAGTTTGGGCTTTGGGCAGTTCATGTAACACAGCAAAGTGGAGGTTATTTCTGAAGGTTGATGCGTTTTGTCATGAGCACCTAATGATGCGCACTTTGTTGATGAGATGTCGGCAGCAGACCTTCAAAACAAGCGCGCGTACGACACGAGCAAAAGCAACACGCGTTTGCTGCATGCTCTCTTTGGATGACAAAGCAGCATTGTGCGTCGCGACGTTCCCCGCTTGCATGCATCACACTCATAAATCACCTTTTGTTCAAAGTAAATATATGTTGCCAAACTAGCCTGACCATTTAAAACAAAACACCAGTGTGTGTGTGTGTGTGTGTGTGTGTGTGTGTGTGTGTGTGTGTGTGTGTGTGTGTGTGTGTGTGTGTGTGTGTGAGAGAGATCAGTGGTTTCTTCTGTGAATACCAGTGCTTTTTCATTTCATCTGTTGGCTGTGGCATTAAGAACAAAAGCGGGCAGGCTTTGAAAAGGTGTTTTGTGTGCCGTGTTTTATGTTTGTGTGGATGTGCACACAGACAGACTGTCGGATGCAGCATCTTTTTTCTTTTCTTTTTTTTTTTTTTAATCGAGTGTCATTGCATCCCCAGCTGCTGGAGACACACTGTCTCTCTCAAACACATTGAGGAGCACTCACATGTGAGAGTACCTAAATCATTTCATGAACCAACAAATGCTTCATATTGTTTTTTTTTAAAGACACTGTGGCTGTCACCGTTAAAATAACAGGATTGAGTACATTAGAATTTTGACAGTTTGGTATTCGAAGCCTTGTCCGTCCCTTTGCTTCCACCTTCTTTCTCTCCTTATCAAACCGCACACCAGCTCCAGATAAAGTAATACTCAAACTGTAAAAATGAGGGGGAAAGGTTATACCATTGTAAAGATGTTTCTTTTCTTTATCGGAGTGAAAAAGAAGCCAACTTGAATTTCCTTCTGTCTCCCCCTTTGCCTTGTGCGCGCAGGGTTTCACCTGAGCGGCACGGTCACCGAACCCGCCGCCTCATCGGAGCCCGAGGTCACCCACAAGGTGGCCATCAGCTTTGATCGTTGCAAGATTACCTCCGTCACCTGTGGCTGTGGAAATCGGGACATTTTCTACTGCGCCCACGTGGTGGCGTTATCTCTGTACAGGATCCGCAAGCCTGAACTGGTAATCTATACACACACGATTCGCTTTTTGCATGACAGGTTCCGGAATGACCTGGCCCCCCGGAGCCCATCAGCCTCGGTTGGCCTGGCTTGGCCTCCGTTGCCCCTTCATGACAAGCACAAGCATTTGGGGTGTTATCAACTGAACTTTGATAAGATTTGAGGAGTGTCGAGTTTGGCCGCTGGTTTTGTGGCTATTCAAAAAATGAATTGCAGCTGCATGATGTGGCGCCGTTACAAATTGCACGCTGTCAAATGCGCAGAGGCTTTCACACAGGTGAAAAATCATTTCCGGGTTCAAGCCAGCGAGAGACAGTCGCCCGCCACCATGACATTGAAATACAGCATATACAGTGTACATTTTTTACAGCAATACTGAACCATATTGATGATGATCATGTGTGCCAGTGGATGAAATAGTAACGTTTTTTTTTGTCAAAATGTCCGCGAGCCATGCGGTCGTCTTGACCTCAACGGAGATGTCCTCCAGCTGATTTTCATTGATTTTTAACAAATATTTCTGACAATTTATTGAATGCAGTTTCACCTTTATGAGACGAGATGCCAGTGGCAGCAACTGTGAGAGGCAGCCTAAAGGAACGAGAGGCTAATATAAAATCGTATGTAATGTACCAATGGATGAAATAGTAAAACATTTTACCGAGCGCTGCGCACCACCCGCCGGTTCCATTCATTTGAATTAGCGCAATGTCTCATTCTCTTCGGGGACCGCTGAGGCTCCAGGCTATGTGCTCAAGTAATAAATACTTTTGTTGTTGTTGTAAAGTTCAGGGACCTTGGGATATCATGTTCTGTGTCCATGGCGTGTATGTTGCAGGTGAAGCTTCGGTTGCCCATCTCCGAAACATTGTTCCAGATGAACAGAGACCAGTTGCAGAAGCTGGTCCAGTACCTGATAACAGCCCACCACACAGAGGTGCTGCCCACAGCTCAGAAACTGGCCGACGAGATCCTCTCATCCAATTCCGAGATCAACCAGGTTCATGGTGCGACAACAGTCTTCTTCACACACACACACACACGAGCACACGCACACAACTCCAATTTCAAAGCGCTCCACGTATGAAATATCTGTAAGCCCAGAGGCTACCACGAATTAGGGCCTCGCCGCACCCGAGGCTCGCAAA
This sequence comes from Hippocampus abdominalis, assembly GCA_018466805.1. Classification (NCBI taxonomy): domain Eukaryota; kingdom Metazoa; phylum Chordata; class Actinopteri; order Syngnathiformes; family Syngnathidae; genus Hippocampus; species Hippocampus abdominalis. The sequence goes on from CM031708.1 coordinate 10,349,919, forward strand.
GTCCGGTTTTAAATTGCTAATTTGATTGCTGGACTTCTACGCCTCATTTACTGCCTCATTCTAGAGGTGGCACGGTTAAGAATGCGACCGAGAAAGTGCAGTGGTATGTGATCTTCCAGACGAAAAGAAGTGGAGACGGCGAACTCCAAACAAGTATTGACATATTTTCCAATTTTGTCTCCCTCCGTTAATGTTGACATTCTACAGCTCGCCAGTTCAGCAAAGCCACATCGTGCTTCCTGTCTGTGTTTGACAAGAGAACGGGGTCACGGAGGCCGTTGATCCATGAGCAAGGCTTTGATTGAGGAATGTTGCCGTTTGCCGCTTTGCCTTTCCCACAGGCAGCTCGAAACGTGCGGTTTCAGTTCCTCGGCTCGCTGCTTGATCAAAGCAAGCCGCCTGCCCCTTTTCCAAATCGGATTATTTAGAAACACAGGGAAGAAAGAGGAAATCCAAAGCAACGTTTTGTCGGCACACTTCCTGCCGCACGGATCAAAATAAATACCGAATTCCACATTGGGTTGAGTTCAGTTTGCAGAGCTGGCCAAATCCTGGATGAGCACAGGAAGTATCACGTTTTTCTTTTGAGTGCGCTGAGAACGTGACACTGCAGAGCCAACGCACAAAGTCACACAATCTTTGATATAGATCCTTTTGAACGTCATTCCGGGCTCGCCGTTCTTTTTGTCAGCACGTCTCACGTGACAAGACCCGCTGTTAAGTGCGCGCTTGTGTTTCCTTCAGGTGCTCCCGATCCAACTGCCGGCGCAAGCATTGACGATGACAATTGCTGGCATCTGGATGAAGATCAAGTCAGGGAACAAGTCAAGCAGTTTCTGTCCCAGGGAGGATACTACGGCTCCGGGAAGCAGCTCAACTCCATGTTTGCTAAGGTCCATTTTTACTTACTGCTGGATTCATTTTAGGATTTCCGAACAACTTTGTTTTTAAATACGCGAGGAGGCAGTCAATAAAAAATCCCATTGATGTGCTCAGAGAAAATTAGCATTGAGGTTTGGGAGTAAGTAAGAGAACAAAAGGGGCATCTATTCTTCCTAATATATGAAGAATGAATCATGTGAACGCTTTTATTAAACCCCTATATAGAAAAGAGATGCATTAATAGAGTTCAATCACAACTTTCTTTTTCTACTATTCTGTGTGTATATTGGTGCAAGCACAGCAGCACACTGCCCCTAAGAGGTCAAGGTGTGCACTGCAGGAACAGCCCGTATTTATTTGGATGTATTTTTTTTTAATTGCTATTATTTTCATCATTTATTGTAATTATTTACTCATTTTGTTTCAGTTTTTTTCTTTCAAGTTAGATTTGAAGTTGTGTTTTAGTAGATGAATTAAGCATTGAAATCAAGGAAAAATCAAAACAAATAATCTGGATGACTATTTCCATAATTGCCCAGCCCTGCCAAATACACAATTCTTTTATAGTAGGATAAACGAATACTGAAATAATCAATAGCTTCAACCTTGCGTTAAACTTTCCCATTATTATGATTATTATTATGACACTTTTATTGTTTCTCAAAACCCTTGCTTCAGGTCCCTGCGAATATGCAGAAAAAATCTTCTTTAAAGTGTATAAATTGCTCCTCATAGGAAGTAATTGATTCTCAAAATTGCTCATCACTGTGAAATTATTTTGAGCCTTAACTGTAAATTAAGCTAATTGCGCTTTGCCTTTCCTGTCAAGCGTTCCGATGCATCAGTTAAACTAATTTGGAAGACTGCCAATTCTAAAAAATGACAACATCTGTGTTTTTTTTGTCTTTCTAGGTGCGCGAGATGCTCCGAATGCGTGACTCCAACGGTGCCCGGATGCTGACTCTCATAACCGAACAGTTTATGGCAGACCCTCGACTATCGCTATGGCGACAGCAAGGCACAGGCATGACGGACAAATGCCGGCAGCTTTGGGATGAGCTGGGTGAGTCCAGTCAGTGAAAATGTGCCTCCATGTCGTTTCTCGCCGTTCTTTCCCCGGCCGGCCGGGCCTTTGGTTCCACTCATGCGGCAATGAAGCCCTCAAATCAATAAAGCTGCTCAGCTTCTCCGCAATCAATCTCAGCATTTAGGAGGTCAATGAGAACACTTCCTGGGCGAGCGAGGGCTGATCACGACACACAACCGAAACAAAAATAACACCCAGTCTCATGTTTGTCAGTGATGTCATGGCATTGACCAAGACCGAAAACCCCAACCCGGTTTGAAGATGCATTGTTCACAGAATAGCAACGCGCGGTATTTTCATCACTTCAAAGCCTCGACAATGACTTGCTGACCTGGACTACCCTTAGGTGCACTGTGGGTGTGTGTGGTGTTAAACCCCCACTGTAAGAGCGAAGAGAAGAGCTGTTGGCTCAAGCAGCTGAAGAAGTGGAGCGACATGGACGTGTGCCCGCTGGAAGATGGCAACTACGGGAGCGAGCTCCCAAACATCACCAATGCTCTCCCGCAGAGCAACCTTGCCCAGGGTCAGTACACAAAAAAAACACGCACGCATTCTTATCATTAGGGACGTACCGCTTTTCTCAGACCAAGTACCATGATGTCTTGTAATTGTGCTGAAAAAGTGTTTGATTGTCATCAAATCTTTCATGAAAACGCAGACTTTTCTCAAAACCGGCACAAGTTTTATGGAAATAGAACACTTCTTAACACCCATGACGGCGGCCATTGTGCCGCGACGCAATGCCGTGGCTCCATAGCAGGAGCACGGCCAGCTCGGTTGGCGCTCGAGAAACTCAAGGTCAACGGCAGCCTGATCGATCGTTATCGATGTCATAGTATCAACGCTTTTGAGTCCAATTATGACTCCAAACCAGAGTCTGGGCATCAATCCCGATACCGGCGCCTGCGCATGGCTACTTAGAATCTCCACGTCCCAATCGCATGGTTTTGAGCGCGTGTTTTGTTTGTCAGACGCTCTGTCCCGGCCAAGGAGGACGGTGTTCAGCCGGGCGGTCGAGGCTTGCAACCTCCACTGGCAGGGCAGCCACCTTCAGAGGATCATCAGCAGTGATTACTACATGTCTCCGTCGTACCAGCGAGATGAGGAGAGTCTGCTGTTTAATCCCCAGGGCCTGCCCCTCTGGCTCGGTACGCACACACAAGCGCGCAGTGAGTGAAAGCATGTCAAACGTTGAAAAAGTTCATCGATGAGCATCAATGAAATGGGAACATTGGAATGGAGATGTTGACCCTTTTATAGCAAATCTGACTTTGACTATCCATTTGTTTCTATTAACTTTACTATAGATTTATTTTTAAACAGTATTATTATTGTGGGTTTTTTTTTAATTTACTTTCATTTTTTCCTTTTTACTTTTATTTCTGAAAACCTCATGAGACTAAATTCACCGAGCGTAAATGATTCCACACTATACTGGCCTCCCGCCGTGTAAACAAGCAAAAGCAGTGAAAACATGGTAGCTGGTAATTTGCATTTCTAAGCCTTCCGAGATCGTTCAACGAATCACGACTACTCCATCAATCTAATCATCAACAAGTTGCTTATTTATGTATTCATTTATTTGGGTCGTTGGTTTCGTCTCAAAACCGTCTCCTTTCCTGCTTCTCCCGCTCGCTGTTTGCCTGTCTTCATCCGGGTTCATCCATGATGTAAACAGAAGCTTTGCGGGAAATGCAATGTCAGTCGCAAAGAAGACATCAAGGAAACCGTGTGTGTGATGAACATGTCTCCACCTTTGCCTCCTGTCAAACACACAGATCACGTCCCGACAGCATGTGCTCGCGTCGATGCCTTGCGTTCCCACGGTTACTCCAGGGAAGCCTTGCGACTGGCGGTGGCCATTATCAACACGCTCCGCCTCCTACAGCAGCGCGAGATGGATATCTATAAACACCAAAAGAAAGGTAATGCACACGTCCACACCCGCTCATGCCCACCACTTTTCTTGTTAACGTGCACAACAGTCGAACCTCGTTTACCTTGTGAGCAAATACAATCAAATAGATTAATAATCAAATAAAGAAAATAAATGACGTGAAATGTGGCCGCTATAGGGGTGGAAATCTATTCAACGCTGAAAAGAGGTTCGACTGTAATTTGTGTCATATTTAGGGACAACTTGGCAACACAGGGGCCATTTACTCTGCTTTTGTCCCTCCCCCAGAGCTTCTTCAGAGGGGTGTGACCAACACCACTAACCTAGAAGGTTGGGTAGGACATCCTCTGGACCCCATTGGCTGCCTATTTACAACACTCACCGAAACATGCCGGGTTGATGATGACAACGCCATGGACACCGGAGGTACAAAATCACAAACATGAATTGAATAACAGTCGCGTTTAGGTCGGGAAATCTTTGCGGCTCTGAGCCAAAATGTATTTTTTTCCTCCACCCGTACCACCCGCTTTCCCGGTAAACCTTCAACTGACATTGTAAAAAAAAAAAACTAACCTGCAGTGCAATGCCTGAAATCATGGTCTGATCATTTGTATTTATCGCCCCACCCACCCCCGTCCATAAGATGGGTGAGCCCAGACGTCCCGTCTACCACCATGTGCCAGTGTGGGGCAGTCATGATGGAGGAGAGTCCTACCTGACTCTTGCCTTGGAGGTCACTCTGATGGGCATGGGCCAGCAACGGATTATGCCAGAAGGTCTCTACGCTCAGGACAAGGTATGAAAGTGTGTGTGTGTGTGTATTGCAACATTATGTCTTGAGCATATACTGAAGAGAATATTTTGCAATGTGTACCCTTTGAATCTTATGCGGTATGGCCTGTTGCTCTGTAGGTGTGCCGCAATGAAGAGCAAATTGTTACAAAGCTGCAAGAGCTCGAGCTGGATCACGTGCTAGTCCAGACCCTCCGGAAACAGGCCATACAGCTACTGGAAGGTACAACAATCAACAAATATTGGACATGTATCCCCCCCCAAAAAATCTCCATTCCAATACTTTTGGGGGCAAGTAAAACACGGAAAAAAATACATCCTTTAAATGAATATACTGTATCTGCATGAAATATGTCTCTTGCCATTTTGAGTGATGAATGTTTTGCATCTGCGCAGCTGGTCCATTCAGCGGTCTCGGCGAGGTCATCCACAGGGAGAGTGTTCCTATGCACACTTTTGCCAAGTACCTCTTTTCTGCCCTGCTGCCACATGATGCAGACCTGGCATATAAGGTGGCTCTCCGCGCCATGAGGTCAGACTTTTGAGTTGCTACTCGCAAATGTGACTGATCTAAAGATGACACGATTGATTGCCGTTTTCATCCGGTAGATGCCGGCTAGTTATTAGCGACAAAACCTGTGTGAGATAACACACTTAACTTGATGAGAATGACCATATAGTAAAGACATTATTTTTGTAGCCTTGTCAATGGTATGAACCCAATGTTGTGCATTTTCTTCTCCAGGTTGCCAGTTCTGGAGTCATCTGCTGGCTCCGGGGATGTCGGTCACCCTCATCATGGCATTTCCATCGTTCCAAGTCGATATCCGCGCTGGTTCACTCTCGGGCACTTGGAGTCACAGCAGTGTGAGCTGGCTTCGACCATGCTAACCGCCGCTAAAGGTAAAGTCCCAGCTGTGAATGCAGCCACGGTCCGATCGAGATCGCGAGGCAAAATCGTAACACTGCCTTTGCTCCTTATCGCCAGGTGATATGTTGAGATTGCGGACAGTTCTGGAGGCCATCCAGAAAAACATCCACTCTTCTTCCTTAATCTTTAAGCTAGCCCAGGATGCCTTCAAAATAGCCACACCCGCTGACAGCCCACCCGACATCACGCTGCTCAATGTGGCCTTGGAGCTCGGACTTCAGGTAGCGTGGGTGTGGTGTGGGTGTGGGTGTGAGCGTGCGCTTGTGTGTCCCCGTACGGACAGGCGTAGACATAGATACTTCTAAACAGAATGAGATCCAGATAAAGTCGAAGCCATTGTGGCTTCAAATCTATTCCCTGTATCGATTCAAATCCGATTGCGTTTGACGGCTCCTGTATTTTTTATTCTCTGTGTGGGCTATACAGTTTGCTAAAAATGCATTTTACCAATGATGATGAATTGGGGGTGGAGCTTGGGAAGAACATTGAAGAAACCAATGTGACCAGAACCATGCGTGACGGGGAAACTCGCACATGTCCAAGATGCGCAGTTGAACACTTGAAAGTTATCGTTCCCTCTGAGCACAGTTGCATGATCGTATCGTCCCCGTTCATGCGGCAGGTGATGAGAATGACTCTGTCCACTCTCAACTGGAGGCGGAGAGAGATGGTCCGCTGGCTGGTAACCTGCGCCACTGAAGTGGGTATGTTGAAACTTGAACTTCCCCTCTGCAAACATCGGGCAAACAAAATTGTCCTTCTGACTCCTTATCATGCGGACATCCCCTTGTATGATCATGTCGATGAGCACAATTCTCTGATTCCATCGCTTGCGTCTCTGTTGCCCTCAGGCCTTCGCGCTCTGGTGAGCATTTTGCAGAGTTGGTACACGCTCTTCACGCCCACCGAAGCTACCAGTATCGTCGCGGCCACCGTCATGTCCCACAACACCATCCTGCGCCTCAGCCTGGATTACCCCCAACGAGAGGAGCTGGCCAGTTGCGCGAGGATGCTGGCGCTGCAGTGCGCCATGAAGGACCCCCAGAACTGCGCCCTGTCGGCCCTGACTCTCTGCGAGAAGGACCACATCGCCTTTGAGAGGGCCTACCAGATTGTGATCGAAGCGGCGTCCACCGGGATGACCTACTCGCAGCTCTTCACCATCGCCAGGTACATGGAACACAGAGGCTACCCGCTGCGCTCGTTTAAGCTGGCCTCCCTCGCCATGACCCACTTGAACCTGGCTTACAACCAGGACACGCACCCGGCCATTAATGACGTTCTGTGGGCGTGCGCGCTCAGCCACTCGCTGGGGAAAAACGAGCTGGCCGCCATCATCCCCCTGGTGGTGAAGAGTGTGCACTGCGCCACCGTGCTCTCCGACATCCTGCGGCGGTGCACCATGACGGCCCCGGGCCTCGCCGGCATTCCCGGCAGGAGGAACTCTGGCAAGCTCATGTCGACGGACAAGGCGCCGCTGCGGCAGCTGCTGGACGCCACCATCTCGGCGTACATCAACACCACGCACTCTCGACTGACGCACATCAGTCCGCGGCACTACGGAGAGTTTATCGAGTTCCTGAGCAAGGCGCGGGAAACGTTCCTGCTGGCGCAGGACGGCCACATTCAGTTTGCCCAGTTCATAGACAACCTCAAACAAATCTACAAGGGCAAGAAGAAACTCATGATGCTGGTCAGGGAGCGATTCGGTTGACCCCAGACAACCCCCCCGCCCCCTCCCTCCCTTTTCAGAAGAGCTCATCTTCTGTATTTAAAATTCATGTGAATTCCTTTACTTGTTAAGTTGAGCCATTTGTTGACTAACATTTTTTCTCCAGTGTGTGTGTGTGTGTTTTTTTTTCTTCTTTTTGCTGTTTTAAATGTGAACCAGGAAGTGTTCGCAGTGCATTACTCTACTTCACTGAAATTGCTAAGAGGGGCAAATGGCTCAATATGTCAAAGATAAACGAGAAAACACGGCTCCTTTGCCCACTTCCAGCGAATGTCGAATTACAAAAAAAAAAAAAAAGTCATCAGATTGTGAAAAGCAGAACCAGCTTTCATTTTTATGTGGCATGCGATACAAAAACCAAGAGATTAGTTAGACAGCTGAGGCAGCTGGGAAGAAGTGAGCTTTAAAAGTGGAGGACAAAACAAAAGGGACCCTCTGAGGATGACGACACACGCACAGTGTTACTATCAGACCTCACCTGTATTATTTATCAGCTTTAATGTCGTTGTTGATAAATCACCTTGTTTGATTCAGGGCTTGGAAATAGAGAAGGCAAAGCCACAACAGCGGGTTGGGGGAAAAAAAAAAAAATCCAAAGACGAGACCAAAACCAGAGGAGACCAGTATCGGAAGAGCCGTTCTTTTTTTTTTTGGGATCCATGCACACACCTCCTATAATTTGGAGATTATTTTGTCATTTTCTCCTACTAATATAAACAATTTGGACTGTGCGATTCATTTTTGCACGCAATTTCAAGTTTTTACTGTTCAGCATGATATCGTCGCAGCCTCAGTGTTTATTTTCACCAAGCCGCCTGAATATGGACTGGCATTCGGTTGGAAAGTTTTGACATCTATTTGGGCCTCGTTGAGACCACCTCACCTTCCTCCATGAAAGTATTAAATCCGGGGGTGCAAGCCGCACCCGGGTTGCTTGGTGACCCTCGTCAAATAGAAAGCGACTGGGATTTGTTACAGATCAACACAACCAGCGGAAAGCTGTGAAAATTCGTATTTGAAAACTCTCCAAACACATTTTAAGCAGCACTAACCAATGTCGCAAGTGTGTGAGGCGCTTGAAATCTTAATATGGGACAACATTGTTGACATGTTCCCCCGAAAGATTCAACGTCACCCTCCAAAGCAATTTCGAGTTTGACTTTTGAGCTGCTGTTCTTGGCAGTATCGGAACTCGAGTTCATCCTGCGGCTAGAGCGTTAATATTACCGGTCGGACAAAACATCATTCTACAAGCACTTGACACAAATACCTCTTCAGGACGTTCCTGGCGTTTTCAGCATTTACTTCATTTATTTATTGATGTTCGCTAACTTGGTATAACGAAGAACGGCAGTCGTCAAGCCTGTGATGTTCACAGGATGATTAAAAAAAAGGGACATTTTCTTGCTTGTTTTTTTTTTTTTTACATTCCATCCCGAATCCATGTTTTTTTCCCCCTTTTGTTTTTTTTTTAATTGATGAACAGAAGAATGAAAAAGGAAAGAGGCTAAACTTAGTTCTCAGGGACATCACAAAACGAAAAAAAATAGTAGCATTAAGCATTTAAGATATTGTAAATATAAAAGGTCGATTCAGAAAATTGTAAAATTCTAATTATTTATGATCAGTATGTTGTTTTAATTTTTTATTTGTTTTTTTTGTTTTTGTTTTTTTTTAGGGTGTGTGTAATTGAACTGTTTTGGTTATGGGGGATTTTAAAGCATTTTTGTAAGAGCAAAGACTTTTCTCAGGTGCTCCTGTGTACATTTCTGTTTTGCTATGTTTTACTGTTATTGTGTTTTGTTGTTTTTAGCTTTGCAAGGAAAAAAATGTTTAAAAACAAAGAAGCAGCAGCAACAGCGTGTAAATTGAGGAAAATTGGCACAGTTGCATACTTAAACCTGACTATGCAGAACCACTTGGATGAGCTTCTAAAGATGGCTCCTTAAGTGCGCAAGCTGCTGAGACGCAGTGGACCGAACCACCCCGAGAGAGGCGGCTAGGGGCGGGGAAAGCAACCAAGCCGAGGTCCGGCCTACGTTGCCACTGGGACAATGAAACAAGTCACTGACTTGGCTTTTTTGCAGCATATGGGTGACAGCGAAACATTTAAACTGGGAAAATGCCTTTCTGACCTATCAATGTACAAAGTAGTTTTGCTTGACTTCTTTGTGAGGTTTGATTCAATCAGGACTTAAAACGCCTTTAGTGTCTTCTCGAGGTGTCATGTGGGTGGCGCTTATAGCCGCAAAAAAAAGAGAACCCCGAAACGTCACAAAAAGCAACGATGAGCAAGTGGGATGGCCTTTTGGATGACCCAAACCCCCTCGTCTTGAATTTAGTGTTTGATATCATCTTCGGTCCAATTGTTTGGTGGCGGGCCCGTTCCGCAAGGCGCTAGCATCGCCGCATCATTTAGAAGGTGGCAACTTCCGCACGAAGCGAACGCACCACTCCACGAACACGTGACCGGGGCAGGTACTTGCGCCCCTTTGCTTCAACAGGAAGCTGCCGAAAGCTGCCTTTCCCGCCATTCGTCTTGTCAAACCGACAGCGTCGTGACTTCCTCCGTCTAGCTTTTGTTTGTTTACGCTTGCAGGAGGAAGAGGAGATTCGCGTATTTTTCCACATCCGTTCCCTTTTTCTTTTCTTGGCGTTTGTAGGCGAGTACTGTTTGCCGGTAGCATTCATTCATTAGGTCACCCACTGTTTTTCCCGTTTATTTTGGTTTTTGGATTGTTTCCAACTCAAGGGAATATTGAAAGTGTTTGTTGCCTCTTCGTGCTACTGATTTAAAAAAAAAAAAGGTATTTTCCAGTATTTGTTGCCACAGAAGTATGATAGTTTAACATCACCTTTTTTTATTTGTAATTTGTTGGGGGGAAGGGGGGTGCGGATTCTTGAGCTACTGTCTATAAAGCAAGAATTTATTACTATTTATGTATCGCTACTACCATTTTATATTGATTTGTGTTGGACTCTCAGTGCTTTTCTATGAATAAAAGTGTGAAACACGTTATACAGACTTATTTTGTCTTCGACAAAACAAACAAGGGAACATTTAAATCACACTTTACAGATCCATAGTTGATTGAGACATTCTAGACCAGTGGTTCTTAACCTCCAGTGTCTGTGATCCTGATGATCGCCAGTCAGCTTTCTACTCAAGTCTCAACATTATGAAGAACTCTTAAAACAACAAAACACAGCTGGAGACGTAGTGCCGTACAGAGATGAAAATCAAATATAAGAAATAAAACTAAGACTGAAACAGGTATGGAGTCTGAACCCAAGTTAAAGGCCAAGAATCAAAATGGTCGTCTTGATGCCTTTCAAAAACGTATTGTGATAGGGTTCTCTCCAATGTGCAGAGGGAGGTCATTGTTGCAGCTCCCGTACGCGTTCCAGACTTGCTCCATCTCAGACGTGGTCTGAGGTTCTCCATCAATTTCACTGTCTGGGTACCACCGCCCCCCCTCCCACCACCCCAGAAAAGCACCTGGTGCCATTAATTCCAAATTTTTCACCCTTCGAAGCAGCCAGATTGGAACTAAATGAAGCACATGGAGGCTGATGCACTTCCATCAATCTTTCACTCATTTATCTCTAATCAGAATCTTTTTCTTCTATTCCTCCTTCAATGGCCCTTTCTCATTCATTACAGATTTCTGCAGAGCCATGAAACTAGACAATCAGACCATCAAGATGTGCCGACGCACACACTGTGAGTGTGTGCGTCAGTAAATTCGTCACAATGCGCAGCACCACACTGATTGGGCCACAGTAAATGAGCAGATTTATATCAATTATCTCAGAAGATGTAGAAGTGATTTTGATCAGCTCTCTCTCTCTCCCTGGCCTTCAAATTTTAAAAGACCAAAAAAAAAAAGTCTTTAGCATCGCTCTGTGAGTCGTGTAGGGGAAAGTAAATGAAAGTATTCAACTCCATTCCCTCAAACACAGATGCAATCACATTCGATCCAGATTTCGTTGTATTTGTGTGGCAAAGTTCACATGCACACACGTCCAAACATTTCGTACATCAACAAACATATTATTTTCCTGGCAAGGCCTTGAAAGGCAACCTGCACGTAGAAACAGATCTCCCAGCGGTTGATTGTTGTCCCCATCTCTCTTGCGCACATGCTCTCACTTTGATCCCCGACGACCCACCGACACCCACCGTAGGCTGATTCTCTCTTACCTTGACAACAATCAGCCAGAGGTTTTTTTTTTTGGGTCCGGTTGTCTCTGCTATTTACACAAAAGAAGGCACAACAAAAGCCCGTGTGTGCGCTCACGCGCAACGTGTTTCGAGTACTCAAGCCACACAAAGGCGAGGGATGAATGGAAGCCCACCTTCATTGAAGCAAGAATCACTCTTGTCCATCCACATGGTGATGAATTCGGCTGCTTTTATTTGTGTGTGTGTGTGTGTGTGTGTGTGTTCTTGTACTTATGACATTGTGAGGACCGGCATGAGTTTTTAACCAACAGAGTGAGTTCATTTCTACGAAGTGAGGACATTTTGGCCGGTCCTCACTTTGACACCCTCTAAATCAACTCGTGTGTGTGTGTGTGTGTGTGTGTGTGTGTGTACCGAGTTGCGCCTTCAGGATCACTCTCAAAATTGTTCACGATTCATTGTGTGTGTGTGTGTGTGTGTGTGTGTGTGAACTCTATGGACAAATTCAAAAAAAGAATTCGGTCTAATTTTGACCGTCCCAACACTTGTTGTTGCTTTACACACACACACATAATGCAGGTAGAAATCGGCACCATGGCATGAAAAAAAAAAGGGGGGGTAGAGCAAAAGCAAAATAATTCTTTCAATCGCAAAATCCAATTCCCGTGAGTATTTGCGGTTGAAGAAGTCTTTGGATCTCAACACAACAACAACCACCCCAGAAACAACAACGGGATTTAATGGAATCTGCTTATGCGCTGTTCTCAACTGCAGCCTCACTGAGAAAAACACCATTTGGGATTAAGTGGGCTGCTTTTGTAATTCCTCGTGTAAAACGCCTCCATCCTGATGTGCTTGTTATTTACCGTCATAGACAATGATTGACCTCAAATCTGGTGGCGTGGTGGTTTGCTGCAATGATCCTGAAAAGATGACATTCAAAATTAAATAAATAATAATAAAATAATAATAAACAAATTATAATTTTAAAAAAAATGTAAGTTATGGCAAAAGGCAAATGGATACATGTCAAGCTTAGCGATATATGCAGGCAAATTAAAAAAAAATAATTGAGTTGAGTGAATTAGTCTAAAGCCAACAATAAGTCATTGTTGACATGGATGCTTCGCGCCGTTGAAAGCAAACGAATGCGCGCCGCTCTCTGTCCAGTCAGTCGGCCATCCATAGAAAGTGAACATGAAAAGTATGCCGCCGACTGTGTTGACTGGATCAGCGAGTCCACTCATATATTCCAAACACAACCGCCGCATTCCTGTGTAGTAGGAAAATAAATCAAATTGAAGCTGGCTTTAGCGCTCCGTTGGCCCCCCTGGCCCCCCCTCGAGCCCCCATAAAAAACACGATTCCACAGTCCCCCACTGGAACTATTTGACCGACCTTGCATTTTTCGCCAAAGCTGCTTTTAAGATGATGCGCTTTGATGGAATCTGTTCCCGCTTTAAGCTTGATCTCCGCTAGTATTTCTGAGCTCTTGACCGCGCGCGCCTTGGAAGAGCACCGTTGCGCGCCACGTTAATAGCGATGTCATGTCTTTCAACACCAATGTTTTTGTCATTGCGGGAACGGGGTCATCCCATTCAAAATACCAACGCGTAATCCACTGGCGGCAGATTGATACATTGGAGATTAATCGAAAATCTTGTCCTAGAAAGCCGCCGTTTGTCGTTACTCCTAAACTACGTCGGGTGGGGAGATGGATGGCGATGTCATGCCCGCATTTTGGACAGGACGGCGATCGCTATTTGTTTGGCTAGTGATTCATTTTGAAAAGTACAGACAATTCAAGTGCTTGGACAAAATGCTTTTAGGATTCCTCCTTGAAAAAAGTATCGCATTGAACTCGTAGCAATTACAGCTTGTGGCTCGTACTCTGGGTACTCCGGTGTCCTCCCACATTCCAAAAACATGCGTGGCAGGTTTATGGAACACTCGAAATTGTCCCGGTGCTGATGCTGGCGGAACCGTGGATTGAAGATTTGCATGAAAGAACTTCTGAAAGTGATGGAAAAACACGACTGAGCCCCTGAAACTGAGAGCTTTAAATCCTCAATGCTAAATGACATCTTTTTGAGAAATCCTGAAGATTAAAATGAAAGGTTTACACTCGATTCGGCTCTCGAATGTTTTATTTCAAATCCAACGCGGTGGTGTACAAAGGCAAATTCATCATTCAAAATGGGTCATGTTTTCCATTTTGCCGTCTAGGCGTTAATTACAACAGCGTTTCACATTTGTGAACGTTTCCCTAGATTTGTTTGACCATCTGTTTTGAGTGCTTGTGCACCGCCTCCACGAAAGCACCCACGTTCTCCGGGTCCATGTCGGGATAAAGGCCGTGGCCCAGATTGGCAATATAGCCTCTGGTGCCGAAACCTTCCAGCATGGTCTTCACGATGTCTGAAATACGTTCCTGGAAGGGGGGAAAGAGAAAGAGCTCAGCCAAGTTTCGACTCAACAAAAGTACGTTTACTATACACCGTCCATAAAATGGAGAGAGGATAAAGAATGGCAGCGTGATTGTGGGGAGGCTGAAAATGAGCGCTGCCGAATTTTTGAAACAACAACGGTTCTCTTTGTTGTCTCGTGAGTAATTTCCATGCACGCCCACAAACGACGGGTGCGTCAATTCGCGCCACAGACAGGTTTGCTTTCTTACCTTGGGAGCGTAAAGTGCACATGGGTCCATGTTTCCCTGAAGGCTAACTTTCCCTCCTGTCCGCTCACTGAATTGGGAAAAAACACACACACACACACACCGCACAGTGTTCCTCCTTCAGATGCAAATACTTGAGGCGTTTCAGAGAATTCAACCTAATCTCCTCTTCCAAATGAATCTTTCTAAAATAGGAGATGGAAGGATTATTTACTGAAGCATCCTGAGTCGTCAGTCTAACAAAATAGAGTACATTGGCCCAGCGGTCTTGTGACTGGACCACCGTCCATCTTGAACTCAACACAATTTCGTGTGTGTGTGTGTGTGTGTGTGTGTGTGTGTTACCGTGCTAAACGTGGGTCAATGGTCCAGTCAAGCCCGACCACTTCGTAATGAGACTGAGACAGGGCTTCTAGAGCGTAATGAGCATCCTTTGCAAAAACGATCTGCGTGCACACACACACACACACACACACACAATTAATCGTGAACAATTTTGAGAGTGATCCTGAAGGCGCAACTCGGTGCAATGCTGCCACCCATTGGCTAAAGAAATCATCACAATGACATGTTGGGCATTTCTTCATGAAGCCTCTGGAGAAATCAAGAACAGAAACAAAGCATTGCAATCAACAATGCAGAAAATTTGAAGAAAAGAAAGAATCATACATCAGGCTAAATATAAAGGGTGGAAAAAAATAAGCATCATAAATTCATCATTACAAGTCAAGGGAATGAAACCGAGATGCTGATATTCGGCCCAAGGTCTCCGTGCTGGTGCGCTGGCGTTCTCTCACCATGGGAACTTCCTGTCGTGCCTCCTTGAGTTTCTCTTTGACGCGGCGAGCGATGTCGTGAAGATAAGGGAGAGAGAACGTTTGAAACTCCAGCGGCCCCAAGATGCCGGCGTGGGACTCGAACACCTGCAAAGCCTGGACAGCGAAGGACGAGTCAGTCAGAAGTTTGAAATGACAAATGTGGAGCAGGAGTTTCCAAGTTCAGGAAAACGGAATACTATAATTTTGTAATAATATCGTAATAATATTGTAATAATATCGTAATAATATCGTAGAAGATGATGTTCCGGTTAAACTAACGGCTATGCAACAGTTAGACGGTAAACGTTCTGTCGCAGTAAACCGGCTGATGAGTGACCACGCTTGGTTGCGCAGGAGTTAAATTTGAGGCCCGTTCTCCATTTTCCACGAAGCCTCATCGTACCGGCACGAGAGGACAAAGTCTGACCTGGGCTCCCGCCGCCACCTGGCCCAGCAGGTACTCCACTATCACGTCGGTGAGCATCTTGAGCAGCATGTGGCTGGCCTCGGGATGTCGAAACAGCCAACGCTTGGCCTTGGAGTGGGTGTTGGAACCGCCGCCCTCTATCATATAAGACATGAGCGTCCACTGTTCAGGGAACGCAAATGGATTAAGGACAGAAGTGGCGACAAGTCAAGCCTTCCCGGACCGCTCTCGGAACCTTACCGGCGCTCCTGTGAATCCTATCAGTGGCACTTTGCCCTCAATCTTATGTCTGGTCAGTGTGATGGCTCGGAAAACGTAACCCAGTTCTTTGGCGATGTCCACTTTGGCACGCAGACGCTGCAGGTCTTCTGGCTCCTTCAGAGGCTCTGGGAATGTAGGACCTTTGCCTGGCACCATCTGGACATCCATACCCATTGCCTGAAGGGAGGAAGAGAGGGAGAAGGAAAGACAAATGAGTGGGTGCAAGGGAGAAGAGCTCAGTCGACGCCCTGACGTCACATCCGTTCCTAACATTTACCTGTGGCACGACGAGGATGTCCGAAAAGATGATGGCAGCATCAAAAGGAAAACGCCTCAAAGGCTTAAAGACAGAGCAATTAAATCAAAATTATAATACTACATAGTAATAATCATCATCATCATGTCACATATAAATAGTCAATTAATTCATTTGCCCCTCCCCCAGTTGGCTACAAAAGCTGGAATTGGCCCAGTGGAATTATGGGGCGGAGCTAACTGTCACTTGCGTGACACAGGTCAGCCACCTGAGAAAGGTTTCAGTTCAGCAAGCCAAACAATATATTGCGTAAAGTATGTTATAGTCATCGATACGTGGGATTTTTCCACAATGTCATGACAACACCAGCATGGTGTGAAAACATCTGGGAAATTGTGAAAAGAATGTATCAAAAGTGACTTCATTTATTACATTTTTTTAAACATCAAATGCCACTTACTCAGCAGGTTGAAGCATAACAACAAACGTTAAGAGGTCAGACACAAAGTAGCAAGGAGGAGTGAAACTTGAAGGTCACCAAGTAATTTCTTCACGTCATACAGCAAAAGGGCAATGTCATACCTGTAACGTAAGCTCGCAGCAGGCGTCTGGCGACCGGCATGTTTCAAAAAAGTCTTTACCTGCCCTGAACTCACGAAACTCTGCAAATGTGACCAAATGTTACTCATCGCAATGGATGCTGCATAGTTGAACCAGCTGTCTGGTTCGTGGAATAGAGCAGCAAAGAGTTCCCCCTACCAGGTAGGTATCTTCCAGCCTGTCTCATACACCAGACGGGGACATGCTCGGTTTGTTCACCTCGAGCTGCTCGTAGGAATGTGTCATTCTTGAGTTGAGGGAAGTCTTCGGGCCTGGAGGGAACATCATCAAGTTACAAAATGGCTTCTTCTTTTTTTTTTTAAGACAATGTTTCAGAGTAAAATTCAGTTATCTAAACTACAGTCGTCCCACTCCCCACTGGTGGCAAGGACAGATAAGACCAGCACATCTTATCAACCCCGCAGTACCATTGAAACAGTTGGGGAAAAAAGGCAGTGACAGGCATGTCATGCATCCCGAAATTCCACTAAATACAACTTCATAAACAACGGTGAATATAGGAACATTATTGAGGAGCCATGCGATTATACTGCAATGCTGTCATCTTATTTGTGGGCAAGTGAATTCCAAAGAGGGCGCGTTTGAGACAATTCACCTCTCGAAAGAGACCTCAGTTCTTGAATCCCACAGATAAGGACACACTATTACATTATTTTGAAACTATAACCCTCGACAACAACGGCGAAGGTTTTTATTTGAAAGACTTGTCAACAAGGACGTGCCGAAAACGAGCCATGCTTTCATAACAATGACGGACACGAACGGCAGTATCACGATGGTAAGAGTACAATCCAAAACGGACTACTCACGGGATGAATTCGCCCTTGCTCATGTCGGCCAGCCTGAAGAACAGAGGATATTTCTTTAGGAAGATGTCAAGTGAGACACGCACCACCTCGACTGACACTTCCACTCGATCAGTTTCCCACAGCAACTGTCACTTGCAGGGCGCGGCCATTTTGAACCCACGTGACCAAACAGGAAACTTTATACACTTCAAAATAAAACGCCGTACCAGCACCGAAGTACAACATGTCATTATCAGTAATAAAACAATAAAATAATCTTTTATTTCACCCATGACTGAGTTGCCAGTTTGAATTGCCATTTTTAATGATGCAGAATCATAATATAATACATATATGAGAGAATATAAGACTGCCGGTGTTGTGGTTTACTTCTGATTTATGTGAAGGTGGCGTAGCTCCGGGTAGTGTACATTGGAGGAGGACTCGTCGTTTCTCTCAATGTGTGTCGTCTTCCTTTTACATAAAATTAGTTGGGATAGACTCCATCTCCGCACAAACCAAGTTCTTATTGAAAATGCATGGAAGGAATATAAAAATTGTATATTTCCAACATCCATCCATCCATTTTCCGAACCGCTTCATCCTCACTAGGGTCGCGGGGGGTGCTGGAGCCTATCCCAGCTGTCTTCGGGCAGTAGGCGGGGGACACCCTGAATTGGTTGCCAGCCAATCGCAGGGCACACAGAGACGAACAACCATCCACGCTCACACTTATTTAGAGTGCCCAACGAGCCTGCCATGCATGTTTTTGGAATGTGGGAGGAAACCGGAGCACCCGGAGAAAACCCACGCAAGCCCGGGGAGAACATGCAAACTCCACACAGGGAGGCCGGAGCTGGGATCGAACCCGGTACCTCTGCACTGTGAAGCCGACGTGCTAACCACTGGGCTACCGGGCCGCTATTTCCAACATATCACCATTATATTTGTAACATACATAATGCAAGAACAAAATAACAGAGTATCCAAATCATCACACAGCAAACAAAACATACACCATTGAACACATCTTTTCATGCTTTCAACAGTTTGAGTCCTCCTTTGGCTAAATTGAGATTTAACACTCAAGTAACAGTATTTAAGCTTATCAGCAATGCAGGCTCATGGCTTAAAAAAAGGAAGCTGAAGTACTTCAACATGAAGCAGGTTATACACTTGACCAGTCACTGAAACATGCAAATCAAGCACGCTTATAAAAAAAAAAAAAATCAGTGGCAATGTCAACGCATTATGCAGGCTGAGATTTCGGTTAAAACGTATTTGCTACAGAACCACATGATCATGTTTTCACTCAGGTTTAGGAAAATAAAAACTACTACAAATTGTAATTGGGACAATGAACACCTATTTAGATTTTATGGATGCCTTAATTTAAATTTTCACTTGATACATTTTCAAAGAGAATTTCCAATCGATGCAGTTTGTGTTCATGTTGAATTTGCCCTCAAATATCGGAAATCTTAAAGATGGTGATGGAAATACTGTAACTCTCTGTCATATCATTTCAACATGATGCAAAGCCTCGAAGCCAATGTCAATTCAAATCAAAATTTAAAAAAAACAAAAATGACAGAGCAGTACAATCATTCTACTTATGTTCCTGTGGTGTGGTGCAGACGTTTTCACAATTAACTTTCATAAATACAACGCCTCGGGTGACCGCACTCGAAACCGCAGCTCTGTGCCGGGAAGAATTTCTCCGACAACCTCTAAGGTTGTTGCTGATACTGTTGCTCGGTCGAAGTGCAATAGTCGTCGAGGACGCTCTGCATGTAGTCAAAAGTGGGCCTGTCATCCGGGGCGCTATTCCAGCAGGACATCATGACGTTGTACAATTCGGCGGGACAGTTGTCCGGGCAGGGCATCCGGTAGCCGCGCTGCACTGAGGACATCACCTCCGCTTTTGTCATGCCTGAACAAAATACACCGGCAAGGAGGAAGGTGCTGGTCAAATGCAGTTCGACTGGTAGAGTTGCGTTCAGAAAGCAAGAGGTCAAGTCGATCATTATACTCGCAGCGGGAACAAATGCAGATAACGTTTGGGTTTTCTCTCTCTGGCCGGCTGACTGTCGTTTCGACCAACTGTCAATCACCGGTGTACTAAACGTGGCATTTTGACACTTGAGTGAGATTTAGGATATATCAAGATTCTTCGGCGATGGTGGATTTGAGAACATTTCTCACTTTGACACCAATGCCATTTAGTCCCCAGAATAGGGAGAGCAAGGAATACAAGCTACTTCGGAGGCTCCGATTGCAATGGGCCTGAAATAAGTCGGTACCTCCTCACCGCATAATTCATGCCGTTAGCATCCCATATAAAACCACGCGTACAAAAGTATTACCGTAATTTCTGGACTATAGACCGCACCTGATTATAAGCCGCACCACTACATTTTTAAAGGAAAAAAACATTTTGTACACACATAAGCCGCACCTGTCTATAAGCCGCAGGTGCCCATATTGTTACATGAGATATTTACAAAGAAAGACGGTACACAGGCGGCCGTTAAAAAAGTCATTATATAGGCCGCTTCATTAAATAAGCCGCAGAGTTGAAAGCGTGTGACAAAAGTCGCGGTTTATAGTCCGGAAATTACGGTACATTTACCGTATGTGTACGTATTTAATATACTGTGCATCCGGATGAGATAAATAATCCATGATATGTATGTCATTATGGCGGACATAGTTGGATTTGAGTAAATAGCGGTAACTCCAAGATGTTACATGTATTATTTAGTGTGTAAAATGGTTACGTTGGTGCAAAGTAAAGTAAGACTTTTTAGGGCCGCGACGAGACGAAAAATGTGAGTGTAAAGTTGCAATCTTATGGCAAAGATGTGTCATGTTAATAAAAATAAATAGTAATAGAAGATGATCAAATTAACCCAGCAAAAGAGGACATTTTATTGCATTTCCGTTGTTTGTGAAACTGCCCTATGTGGGGGTGAAAAAGAAAAAAAAATCAAGATCCTCAATATTTTCATCTTACCGTGCCGTTGTTTTAAAAAGATGGCCCAAATAATTGCGCGCCTTATATTGTAATGCCTGTTGTTGTAATGGTAAGATCAGCTTTTCTGGTCCGCCAACAAGATGAGTCAGATTCATGCATTCATGTTCACCTGGATACGGCATTTTCCCTAGCGTAATAATCTCGTAGAGCAGAACTCCAAAGGACCACATGTCTGACTTGATAGTGAAGGAGCTATAGTTGATAGCCTCGGGCGCAGTCCACTTGATGGGGAATTTGGTTCCTGGGGTGTGCAAACACAGACGGCACAACATATCCTTTTGACACTGAAACAAAAATGGATCCGGGTCCGATACCTTGCCGTGCGAAATCTTTCTGACACAAAAGTCCCACACGCACCCTCTTTGGCAGTGTACTCGTCATCACTGATGACTCTCGCCAGTCCAAAATCGGCAATTTTACAGAGTAGGCTCTCAGACACAAGAACATTTGCTGCTCTCAGGTCTCGGTGGATGTATTTCTTCCTCTCGATGTATGCCATGCCTTCTGCGATCTGCGGTGGATTGAGGAGCAAAAGAACGATGAAGAGAAGGCCGGTCGGTATAGCTTTGACTATGATCAACATGCATGAGGAAGAAATGCAGAAGTAATATCGACAGCGCCTCATCCGTCATTCGGATGGGACAAAACATCGGCGTGAACGATGAGCTCGTGAGAAGCCGTGCGAGGATCACCTGTGCCGCAAAATCAATGAGCTTGGGCAGTTGCAGTTTGCCGCATGCGTCACTCTTGAGGAAGTCCAGTAGGCTCCCTAATGTCCAGAGAGTAGAAGCAAAAACAAAAAGCATCTGGAATTTTGCATTGAGAAATATTCGTGATGAACAATAAAATCCCAAAGAGAAGAGGACGTCCCCATTTTCAAACCTTGCCCTAATCTGCTTGACTATCTTTGGGAAATATGCTACTCCCAAAAAGTTTGTGATGTTGGGCTTTCAGGTGTCAAAAGTTCACGCTACAGTGATATCAAAAGTGTGAGGCACAATTGCGAACTGCGACCGTCCACACCCCACCCAGGTCAAGTCTAAAACCCACCTAGTAGAGTGTTACAAAGAAATCAAAAAAATCATCAACATTGCTGCACTCCAAGTTGGGGATGAAATAATGCCGACTGTCTTCTGTGATGGAGTTTACCATTGGCCATGAATTCAGTGATGATGTATATGGGCTGCGTCTTTGTCACCACGGCGTAGAGACGCACAAGTCTTTCGTGCTGTAGCGTCTTCATGATGTTTGCTTCTTCCAGGAAGGCCTCCACCGTCATGGTGCCCGGCTTCAGCGTCTTCACGGCCACTTTGGTTGTGTTTTTGTAGTAAGCTGGTGAATGAATACAGGAGGTGGTGGGTCGGGGGGGGTGGGGGGGGGATGAGAACGTCAAAGTCAAGAATGCAGTACAGTATTAGCTCTTTGTTGATATCGGTCCGTCTCAGTTTGTCGCAATTCGTCACGTGTCCGTTGTCCGGACAGGTTTTGTCCTGACGCCTGTGGCGGTGAAGCTCTTGGTGCTGTGTGCCTTTTTGGACTTTGGCAATTTCATCCTTTTTTTTGCTCTTGGGGAATAAACACTCTTCTGGAACACAGCCTTGCAAGGGAGTCCAAAAAAAAACCTGCTAATTGGCTGCCACTGCTCAACCCGCATTGTGTTTTATTGTTTTTGTTCCTGATTGTAAAGTGTCCTTGGGTGTCTTGAAAGGCGCTGATAAATAAAATGTATTGTTATTATGATTAATATGTGGCAATGTCAGTGTTGGGAAAAAGAAGTTGTTCAGGTCATAGTTCATATAAAATAAAAAGTGAACTTGGCCATGGGGTGCTTTTTACAATACAATACGGGCGACCGCCCATTCGGTAGGAAATGAGCTGTCGCACACACTATGTCTTCATTGTTGTTTGAAAGCCACCCGAGCAGAGATGATTTTTTTGTTTTTTGATGGTCGTAAATCGGAGATGCTGATGTATCGGTTTCCCTTTTGTTGTCCTCTTCATACTCACCCATCCAGACTTCTCCAAACTGGCCCGCTCCTAGTTTCTTCACCATCGTAATGGAGTCTTTGGAGATCTCCCAGGCGTCCTTATCCCACGGCTTTTGAGCTTGAGGCTTTACGCACGGACGGTCCAGTTTACGACACAGGCCATCTGCTTTGTCTGGAACACACACGAACCACGACGGACCAACACTTTTTGAACAGCCATATTCATGACAACCTATGAAACGGATCGGCGGCCCGCGCTCTTCCAAAAGGTATCGGTGGATAGCGAAAAGTGCTAGCGCTGGCGACGAGCATAACACGGCAACTTCTACCAGCGCGTGTCTCGATGCTGTCGTTCAAAATCAGTGCGTTTCTCAAGGCAAATTGGGTTTTTTTTCGCCATTAGAATTGTAGATCAGAGATATGGAAACAGGCCAATCACTCTGAGAATGGAGAGGGAGGTCCTGAAGATCATCGCGAACATCTCCCCTTTTCGCTGAACGTTGTACTCACGGCGGTAGTGTTTGATCATGTTGCCGACGTCGGGGAAGGAGATCTTGGGAGAGATGTAGAAACCGCCATCATCCAGCTTCCTGATCTTATAGTGTTTGACCGATTCTGTTGCCTGGGCGCCAACGTCTCGTATGGACAACGAATAGCTGCCTGGGGAGAGACAAAAGGATTGGGGTCACAAGTCAGACACGACAATGGTTCCGATCACAGAAAAAGGCCGTCCCAAAAGCATGCCAACGGAGAAAGTATGAATGCAGGGGCCTCACAATGTGATTTGCTTACCTTTGGAGGTTTCACTTTCCCTGATGAGAAAAGCACCGGGTTTGTTGGTCGGCGCCAGCAGCTGCCTCTCGGCATCTTTTCTGCTAATGTCCTTGAAAAACCACCTGCAACGGTTGATGATTAAATGTGCGGTTGGTATATGGAGGGCTGGTTTTTCTTTGTGTGTGTGTGTGTGTGTGTGTTTAGGTAACTTGGAATGTTGAGTTTAGTTAACTTGTAATGTTGAGTTTAGGTCACTTGGAATGTTGAGTTTAGGTCACTTGGAATGTTGAGTTAAGGTAACTTTTAATGTTGAGTTAAGGTAACTTGGAATATTGAGTTTAGGTCACTTGGAATGTTGAGTTTAGGTAACTTGAAATTTTGAGTTTAGGTAACTTGAAATGTTGAGTTTAGGTCACTTGGAATGTTGAGTTTAGGTAACTCGAAATTTTGAGTTTAGGTAACTTGAAATGTTGAGTTTAGGTAACTTGGAATGTTGAGTTTAGGTAACTTGAAATGTTGAGTTTAGGTCACTTGGAATGTTGAGTTTAGGTAACTCGAAATTTTGAGTTTAGGTAACTTGAAATGTTGAGTTAAGGTAACTTGGAATATTGAGTTTAGGTAACTTGGAATGCTGAGTTAAGGTAACTTGGAATATTGAGTTTAGGTAACTTGGAATGCTGAGTTAAGGTAACTTGGAATATTGAGTTTAGGTAACTTGAAATGTTGAGTTAAGGTAACTTTTAATGTTGAGTTAAGGTAACTTGGAATGTTGAGTTAAGGTAACTTGGAATATTGAGTTTAGGTCACTTGGAATGTTGAGTTTAGGTAACTTGGAATGTTGAGTTTAGGTCACTTGTAATTTTGAGTTTAGGGTAACTCGAAATTTTGAGTTTAGTGAGGCAAGCCAAAAGAACCGGCTCTCTAAAAAGAGCCGCAATTCCCATCACTACTGTCTCCTGCGTGAGCAAGGAGGCCCTACAGCTGAGAGCGATTGCCAATCACTTTGGAGGTGCACAGGTGGGAGCGACTTGTTAATCAGTTCCCGGTCTTGTCAGGGAGACGCTGGATCCTTCTTGTTAGTTTGGAGCCATTTTGCTCTTTGGACCCCGCCTTGCTCTTGTCCTTCCAGCTTGTCGGCATCATTTTGTTTTTGGTGCCCGTGAGTTTTGACATCTTCCTGTTGAGCCTCCTTGCTCCCTCTCCTCATCACCACAAGCCTCATGGGTGAAGCCGTCCCTAATGTTTTGGCACTCTCCTTCAACCAGCTGAGGTAAGCAATCCGTGCCAGCTCTCATGATGCAATAACACTCCCCACCACAGGCATGCAGACAGACAGACAGAGAGACTCACTGCTCTGTTTCCATGGTGTCCACTCGGGCCACATAATTGGACGGAATGAAGCCGAGTTTGTCGGATGTCAGCGATTTGGCTCTCCACCACTCGCCGTGTCTGCAAAGCGTATTCGCGTGTCTTACGTGCAAATTAGTGGATCCCGCCTCGCGTTCTGAACCAACGTGACTGCTTTTGTACACTTTCAGATATTCAGACACTCACTCCTCAAGAATTGACATCTTTTCTCCTTTGCTGAATCCAAGGTCATCAGGATGAACGGCTTCATATGGGTAAAGGCCCACCACTATTTGGCCAGTCATGTGTTGCTCTAACGGGTGGGGGAGGAGAAGGGTTATTTTCATGTTACACCACGCCTCATTTATTTTGTCAAAAGGTTACTGGAGTTGGGATGGAGCGGAGGGCGTGATTGGCACGTCTGCCACACAGTCAAAAAGGTCTGGCTTTGAATCGCAGCTTGGACCTCCCTCTTTGTCATTCCTTTGCATGTTTTGGTGTTGGTTTGATTCTATTGAATAACCTTCGCCTCATCGAAATTAACTTGTCATGGGTTGCCGGTGCCGTCAGATGCAGCAAAGCATACAAATCCTCACAAGGGTCGCGGGTGGTGCCGGACCACCGAGCCGCCACGACTGGTTTTCACCGAATATTTTAGAATGACAACTTGATGAGCCTTAAAGTGAGAATTGAAAAAAAATCCGACCTACCCTCTCTCCTTTGAAATACTTGGCCAGGCAACACGCAGTTATTCTGTAACAGCAGGCATCCATGTTCAGTTGTCTGTCTTAGGTCATGTTAAATTCATGACCTACCGTCTGCTGACTGATCTTCTCCTTGGCGGGCTCGCTCGGCGTGCGGTTCAGTGTGGACTTGATGCAGCCCATCTCGTCTGCTTGGGGACGTGAAAAAGGAAAAGTGTGAGAACCATGTTTTGTGGTGCCCCTCCCCCCACCCCGCACAGAGTCCTGCTCGTTTTCGAAGTCTCCCCTCATCTCACACCTCTACCATCAGCAAGTCCGTTTGATCATTTCAATCTGGGAGAGGAGGCAACAAACTAATTGCCCACTCCCACCTTAGACGGTGTCTTTTTATTCGGTCTGGACATTATAAGGACAAAAAAGGATTGGGAAAGTTGGCCGCAACGCTACATGAGTCCTGCTTTTAGTGCCATTGTGTTTTCATCGGCCTTTAGGGCATTAACAATTGTGCTGGGTGCCCCCACGAATTTGTCCTCGAAACCAATGACATGAAAAAAAATCATCCAAGCATCGCTGCAACTTCTACGCAGCGAGTCATATGTACATAGAGTACGTCTGCTGGTGATGTTTGCAAAATGAGGTCAGCGCTCCGCATTTCTGGTTTGAAAAAAGTCAAGAGAGGGACTTTGGTCGACCTTCTCTCGGGCCTGTCAAAGAGATTGGCTCCTGATCATAGTTTTCAAATAAAACACTACCGGTTCACTCTCGATTGCGAGAAATCCGTCAATTTAAAATGACGCTCGGGCTCTAACGGCACAACGGTGGCTCGTGTCGTCACTGCCCCTCAGGTTATATTTTTAACGTGACAGTGGGCAAACAAAACAGGCGGAAACGGCGGCTCCGAACAGATTAGGAGCCTGCGCGCAAGCACAATGAGCCACACAGAACTTCCTCCTGAAACAACGGACTGTGTGAAAACTTGAGCGGAGGCAGGAAGAGTCTTCTTCCATATAGACATGGCGCAGAGTTTCGCGCCAAAGGTTTAAGCTTTTCAAAGAAATGACGGCGACACGTTTAAAAGGCAAATATCTCATCGGGAAATGCTCCCTGCAGAGAGAGTTAAATAATTTAATAGTCTCCTTAAAAATGGAGGACGGAGACATCTTTTTAAGACCCCCCCCCACCCTAATAATTCACCCCTCTGCGCACAATGACCCGATGCTGGTTGTTTGTCCCTCAACCCGTCACACACATTGTCATTACCTCTCGATGTGTGAGCAAGTCGTTAATCCAGTGTGAACACGTTGGCTGGTCCGCAGATTTGCCGGGCGCTTTTCCACCTTGGCTGGCCCGCTCACTCACTGAACTGCTGCTGGCGTTGATCTCGGCAGGCTGGACAGCCCCCAGGATGAGGAACTTCACAGTAACTGGTTGGTGAATTTCTTTTTTTTTTTTTTTTCCTTCCTCATTGAAACTTCCTGGTGCAATTGTCTAATCATTATTTGCATAAACGGCACACACACACACACACACACATGGGGGAACAGCATACAGAAGGCGGCTTTTGGAAGCTCATAGCAACCACAAAATTAGCGAGGTTTTGTAATTCTACAAACGGGCGGTGTCAAAATGATGCCTTTGATGTGAACTGTCGGAGAAGCATCATTTGTTGATTATTACTCTCGATTTCTACTCATGACCTTTAAGACAATATGGGGTAGTATAAATTCTTCTTTAAGTTATTCTGCTTATTATTATAAAGAAAATGTTATGGTTGTACTTATTAACTCATTCAGTACCAGCCAATTCTGGACCAAGTCTGAAAAGACGTTTAAAAACGTCTTTGGGAGTGAATGAGTTAATAGTTTTGTGGGTTTTTTTTGGAAAGGTTTGGACAGTTGAGTGGCAACAGTAAAAATATTTTGTTTTGCATAATTCTTATAGCAATCACCCACGACTTGCAGGGATAGAAGAGGGGTGAAAAAAACTGTATCTCGGAAAAAAGAAAAAAAATATCCTGTATAATTTGTTTGGTTTTTTCAAAAGTGGGAATGGGAAGGATGGAATGCCTTTAACATCATTTTATTAGTAATCAATATCAGTTACCAAAAAGAGAAATAATTCTCATTATGATGCAGTACAGCCAGAATGTACAAAAAAAAACCCCCAAAAACCAAAAAACAATCTTGTCTCATCTGAGTGCGGGTGACAGATTTACTTTGTTAAATTCAGTTAACTGCAAGCATCAACTTAAGTCTTCCACATCTTGGTTTTAGAGGTAATACAGTATTCAACCTTTTTAATGTCGTCTCAAATGTGTTGATGGAAAGCAACACAGTCAAACGTGGACGCCGTGGGTCCTTTTGTTTCACTTGGACTGGCACGAAGGTGTGCAAAAGAGGTCACGGACAGAACACGGTGAAGACATTTACCAAAACTCATGCGACCTCACATTCCTACAAGCTGATTTATAAATAGCTGCGTGTGCACAGTGTCGTCACCGTGGCAGTCGACAAATAACCTGATCGGAGGAGCGCCACACAAACGCATCGAGATTCACACCAACAGGGAAATGGAGGTTGCCCGAGAGGACAACCTACAAAAATAAATTCGGCAAGAAAAGACAAACTTTTGCTTAGCGCAATGAAATTGAAAGAAACGGAAGAGCGTCGTTCTGCCAGTCCCGCTCAAATTTACTGATTCGTACATGTGACGGTTGTAAATGTATGCAGAATGAATCAAAGTACAAGGACGGGGTTTTAGTATTTATCACTATCTCATGGTGCACATCAGCTGATGTCAAATAAAAATAAATACGTGGTACAAAAAAACTGTAAACTGTGACTAGCGCACAGGCTAAATCGCTAATATTTCATGAGCGATGACTGAAATGTAAGCTAAATTCGCTGGACTTGGCTGCATATCTACCTGGCGGACCTGACAATGCAAACTCCCTCTTCAACATGTGCGCAGGCGGTGGCCAGGTAGACGGTTCCTTTAAGGTTGAGCGTAATTCCAGAAAACGGGTCACAATGTAAGGGCAAGTGCAGAACAGTGTGAAACGTAAAGTCACGCCAGCACCATCACAATTCGAGAAATGGTTCCATCCTGTACAGTAGTGATTCCAAAGGGTGGTCGGAGTCGTTCCACTAGTGGGCAAAATAGTCAGAGTCAACTTTTTAAGTGCAAAACATTTGCATGACATTTTTTTTTTTTCTCACAACAGTTTGATAAATGATCTTCTCTTGGCTTTTTGTTTTGTGATGTGTTTCAGCTGTGATGATTTGGATTTAAATGTTCAGTGTTCTTTATGGGATGTGAACTTCAGCCCAATTTAGTCGAATCCAAGCGGCCAAGTATCCGAAGACCAGCGTTTCTTGACGCCGTTTCCGGTCCCACTTTCTCGACAGTCAGTTTCAAGGAAGCGCACGCCGTTAACTTGCAATATATTCCCCATCTGCATCGCTACCTCGACACACATGCGAGCTCCACTGGCGACATGAGCGCGTCTCAATTGGCTCACAAATTACTTGCACGTCGACAAAAAAAATCAGAGGCTCTCTTTTCCATTCACAGCCATCAGTGTTGCGCTGCACTTAATTCACGAAGTGAAGACTAAAAATATGTTTGCACAACAGCTTCCTCTCGTTTCACTTGAACTCAAAAGTACACGCTGCAAGGTCCAAATTCCAGTTCATTGCCTCCTGCCAGAGTTTTCGTTTTTTGAGTCACTCGCCGCTAACTCGTCTCAGAAGTATCGGTCATGCAAAGGCATCAGTATTGTGTTAACCGCCGACTACCTGCCAGGCGTGAAGAGCGAGTTTGGACCCAATAAGGCCCGGCGGGACTCAATCCAACAATGTTCAGTTCGCTGGCGAGCGACCGCGTCAAGTTAGCTGTTCTTCTGCGCCGCTTCTCTTTGGGCCGAGGAGGGTGAACTTTGGGTGTCATCGGTGTCGTTTGCATCTGGGAGCAAGAGAAAGTCGATTCTGTTACCATCTCAATGGAAATCATTCAAAGTACGGTTTCATTTGTAATTTGAACTGCTGTCCAAATTCTGCAGTTTTTGAAAATGTTCAGACTAGACTGGCAGGTCCAAAGCTCCGAATACAATAAATGCTCCGAGCGGAGTTTACCTCCCCCTCCTGCGTTGATGTGCAGCTGGGATAGAGAGAGCGTAAGGGTGAGCTCTCTGCCCTCAGGGTCACTAGGACTCTGCAGGATGTCGTGGAGGGCGTTCCTACGTCCCGTCCTGCCAGATGCGATGAAGTCGGCGTACGTGACCTCAACATCAGACATCGCGTCATCATCATTCAGACAGCCACACCTACGAGAAGAGCAGATGTGCGTCGATTCCATACAGAATTAATTTGAATAATTCAATAGATCTTTGCCTCAAATCATTACCAGCATTGTGACTTTCTTGAGCATACCCGTTTATTATTATTGTTTTAACCACAAAGCATCACTGATACTGCGCAATAAAATCCCAAAAATAGCCCATGCGGTGCCTAGTGTCACTTGAAACTTTCAAAGGCAGGACATGCCCCCAATGTCTGAGCGTACATGCAAATCAAGGCACATCAAAAGAACAAGTCTTCAACTTGAGTTAATATGCCGCGGGTAGGACGCTATAACGAGTGTCCTTTATGCATGACGGTGGACGCCAAACAAAGGAGAACCACGGTTTTCATCAAATGTGCTTTCATACATACTGAATTAATATTGCGCGTTGGTGACTTTAATGCAGGCTCTGTCAAAAGCGTGAATTTGTCATGTTATTCGTTTTGATCACACGCCTCAATGCAACATGACGTCATCTTATTGTGTCCCATGTGCTCGCTTTCACTTACCTTCAGACTCGTAACAGCTCAGTTGCACACTACGGAGGTGAATTCGGTGGCTGAAGCGCACCGCAGGCCCGACGTCATGTTCAAAGGGCCATTAAAATGCAAGAGTTACAAAAAAAACACACTGTATTAAACGATCATTCAAGGGGATTAAATGTTTAACTCTGAACTCCGACGATACGTTCGAACAACAACAATGAGAAAATATTAATCTCATTATCTGCAGAAGTGGTTGCCAGCAGAGTAGCCAGTCCGCCGTCCTCTTCCTCCTTCCCAGCCAATGAGCTGTCCGCACGCCGAATCTGAGCGCTGATTGGATGACACGCACAGGGGGGATGAGCGCAGCCTCGGTGCAAAGAAAGCGATGTTAGGTTCAAGTTCACCTTGTAAAAAGTCGAATTAAAAACACGGGCAATACAGTGATTATGAGAGAAAACAGAGGAAAGTCAAACAAATGTATGATTTTCGTAATAACTAAAAGACACGCCTCCCAAAAATGTCATATATGATGGTGATATGCAGTACACCAATAAACCACAAGATGGTACTGTTGCGACCACGAAAATACCCCTGTAACTTGAAAACTGAGAATAGACCGTATCCAAATCAAAAACTGGAATATCTCTTGCACCAAAATGACGTGCCAGTGACAAGACTACGCTCCTAAATAGCTATTAACCGGAGAGATGCTTCTCTTATCCTCATTCAAAATTCAAGGGCCATATGTAGAATAAAAACTGGCTACTGTGTGCAATTCTTTGCAATTGTCTGTTATTTTCCTTTCACAAAGAGCTGATGCTACTGTGAAGTAAATAAAATACATGTCTTAATCTCTCAGGAAAATAACATCACACGCCTGAATGATTTAAAAGTGCAGTCTAGTATGTGTACTCTCCATCACAGCTGCTAATCCACAAATCTGTGCAAATTGTGTTTGCAGTATATTGGCAATATACAATGTAAGGTTTGATCCCTTTTGACCTTCAAACAGCCACGTTTCCATCGCCCACAATGAACGGAATGTGCATCTTCGAGTGTGTTGCTGTGGAAACGCCTTTCTGTCATTGTGCCTGTGGCTTGTGTCAGCGGGATACATTTAGGAGACTTTGAAAGGAAATAGGAAGCCTGTTTTCTGTCGGAGTCAACCTGCTCAAGCGCTTCCTCCTGCAACCCTCCCCGCCCCAAAGTACAGTATTCCCTTAGTTGGCCAGCCCTCGTGGTCAGACAGATGCTGCACCCCCCTGGGGGATGCTTATGCTGCTTGGGACTTAACCACCCCCGAGTTCACTGGCACGCCTGGCAGTCGCGCACACTCCTCGCCTGTTTACTGCGAGAACCGCCCGTCTTGTCGCTCCTTAGAGCTCTCCGTGGTGCTGAAACACATTCGGCGAGCAACACATCTTTTTTTCATCCAGTACACTGACGCGGTCACAATCAATCGTGCAACCACTTGGCGACATAAAATTAAGTCAATCAAAGATTTTTTTTTCCAGTGTATATCGTGCTGTTTTATGGCCAAGCATTGGACGATACACCATTTTTACTAGCAAGAATGACAATATTGCAAATAAATCATCAATATTTTGAAAGAAATCCCCAATACATCACATTATTTACAACAAAGTGAAAGAACCGGCGAGAAAAAAAGGACTTGATATGTGAATGTAAGTGCCTTATGATTGACAGACAATCAGGCCAGAATGTACCCAGCCAGTGTATGCGCTATTACACCTTCAAGTTACTTCAAAGTAGAACCACGTGTCTTGCAGAGGGAATCTGAGCTGCTCCACTGGTGCAAGCAAGTGTTTTGCTTAAGGGTAACTTCAATTTTTAGATGAGCTGAGGTGAAAGTTTGAATGCTCCCTGCTGAGATGCGAGGTTGTTTGGCAGCAACGGATGTGCAGAAGAGCTCAAAATGAGTCCTTTGCAAGGGGACTCTTCAATGAATCCACATTCTAAGGGAAAGTGATTCAGGGATGTCGAAGAGATCATCCAAAATTGGAGTGACACGACCATATTTCCTCTGGCAATAAGAGCTTGGCGATGCCGTTAGGGCCAGGCAAGAGTGCACAGAATCAGAACACCCAAAGAGGTTTTCTTGTGCACCCAAGCAAACGGCCTACATGAGAACAATGCGGTGCGAGTTTTTGCTTGCTGCTTACGCCGATGAATGTGGCATTTGGAAATGGCTTACACATGACTGAACAAAGAAATGTTCGACACAGATGAAAACACAAGGGGAGGGGGGGGGGGGGGGGGGACTACTATACATTGGGCCACAGGTAGACCAGAGTCTATATACAGGGCCGAACAGAGTTACTGGAAATTTCCAATTCTCTTTTGTCTTCTACATTCCTGAAATAAAATATTTGTCCTCACTTGGCCCGGGTGTGTATATCTGTTTCGTTTTTGAGCACACTAAGTGCAAAATAAATCCAGTCCCAGGCCCATATGTTCATATGCATTCGTCAATGGGCATTAAGTTGGATAATCTTGATATTGAATATATATGCAAACGGCTGCTCTCCATACCGGTGTGTATGCGCCAGCATCCCAAACGAGATGCTGCGTCGCTGCATGGCGCCGTTCAACATCCAGACGTTGTATTCCTTTCGTCGCCGGTGGGTGTCGCTGTTATCGCCGTTACCGAAACTGTCTGTCAGTCAGTCTGGCGGGGATGAAGGGACGCTGTTTTGTCGAACGCGCGCACACACTCACAACCGTACGCACACGCGCGCTCACGATAGAGAGAACGCGAAAGAGAGAGACAAGTGAGCGCCTTCGCGCCTGTGCGCAGTCCTCCGGCCGGGCCGCTCCTTCCTTCCTTTCTCCCTCCTCTCCCTCACTTCCTCCCCACCGCTGGCTCGCTCCCTTTCGGATGCTGGGAGCCTTCATCTTTCACACTCCGCGCTGGGCCAAAATACTTCCGAGGCCGGATCGACCGACAGCCCGTTTTGCCTGGTTTGAATTTCGGATTCCCACGCCAGAAAGAAGGAAAGTCGAGAAGGGAAAAAGAGGCTCTCCATCCCCCGAGGGAATTTATTTTACAGTAAGCAAGCGCAATGTCATTCCAATTTCACTGTTCCCCATTTCTAAATCTCGCAAAAAAAAACAACAAAAAAAGCCTAAAACATAGGAACGTGACCGCTAGCTCTGAAGCCGTGTTTTGAACGAGAAGCGTGCTTTTGTCCGCCAGATGTTGTCGTCATTTGCCCACGGTCGTATTCACGCGGATTCGGGTCTGACGACGCGTTTTCTGGGCTGTGGCGCGCTCGCATCGATCGTGGGCAGAAAATGGAAACCCCCTTTTCAGCTAGACGTACTCGCCATCAATCCGTTCGTCCCTCCCTCCCCCCTCCCCCCCCTCCCTCCCTCCATCCATGCATGCATCCGGGTTCTAATGCGAAATCTAAATTACTTTCAGATTGACCTAAATTTGAGCGATAGTGTAAGATTGTAATGCGTGACAGCGGTTTACCCCGCCCACGCCCGCAGGCGTTGCGTTGCCTTTTATGTGGAGACACGGTGGAAGTCAAGTGTCGTCGTGCGGTTGAGCCATGAGCCTTGCGAGGCGGATGCAAACGCACCTCACAGCCAGCGTGCGGCTCCAGCCGGGGCCTGTCTCCCTTCCCGTTCGCGGGTGTGCAAGACCACTGTGCGTTTATCAGCACCTCGGGCCGTTTCTCGGCCCCGCTGTGGAGTCATTCATCCATTCATTCCCCAGATGACTGCGTTTCCGAGGGAGCTGTTGCGTGTTGCTCACGTTTATTGCAGTGGACTTGTGCTGTGGGACGCGTGGCAGAAATATGGATCTGTTTTTTTTTTGTTCCAAGAGAAATCCACCGTATTGGACTGTGCTGATTATACATCAGCAGGCACGGGTGTCAAATGTAGGCATTGGGGCCCAGATCTGGCACGGCAAATGATTTTAAGTGGCCCGCTGTTTCTGGCCAAAATCCATAATTGCAAATTGTCTTTAATTTGAGTAATGTTGGGATATTGGAATTTTTTTTCGGGGGGGGGGGCACACACCAAAAAACACTCCTCAAAATAAATGGGAACCATGGGAATTCTTTTCCTTGACTTTCCCCTCTGAGGAAAACAACGTGGCCGATGACAAACATAAGTTTGACGACACTGCATCAGGGGGAAAGTGGAGACAGCAGATGGTGTGTATTGTTATACAAATGCGTATAAAGAACATTCTCGTATCATCCTTGTAGAGCTGCATTGAAGACAATTTTAGGTGTCTGTGGCTGCGTGAGTGCATCTCTCTCGGTGGTTTTCTTCTGTTTTGGGCAGGACAGCATCCTGCTCCTTGTTGCCTTGGAAACCTCGAATCGAACACGGCATGGCAATGTCTCTGCTTATTCTGTCTTGTCCATTTCCATTGTCATTGTGTTTTGCAATGTTGTGTTTGTTAGCAAATCAAGCCAACGCTGTTTCTTAAAGTGGGGGGGGGAAACGTTTTTATTGCCAGGAAATTTAATTCCAAGATACTTTGGCAACAAGTTGTCACCATCCGTGTTGTAGTTCCTTCTTTTGTCTCATGCTGGAGCACCCGGCATGAACCACTCCTCACCTGGAAGATTCATCTGTTGTGCAAGAGAGCTCCCAACGGCTTTCTGTTGAGTGAGGCCTGCAAGCGACGTGTGCTGGAACTCTTTATGGTTTATTGTAGCAGGACTAAACTGGCTGTTCAGCAGGCCAGAGATTTCCGTTCTGTTTCCAACGGGCTCGGACGAATCGACACAAACGCAGCAATGGACGTCGACTTGGCGCTACTGTAAGTTTCCCTGCGGTTTGATCGCAGACGACACATCATACTGAAACTGGAAGAGGTGACTCAAAATTGACTGAAGTCCATGAAACTTGGAACATGAGGAACTCGGGGGGCCCCCTGTTGATTGCCTCTGCTCTCCATAGCAACGTGCATGCGGGTGACAGTCTGACACCCATCACTTCCTCTCCACGCACTCGCCACTCTTGTGCCGGGCCGGTTGACTAATGGATGATGGGAAATAACAGCTGCACTTTGCCTCCTTGCCTGAAGCCCCGAGCGCTTGCCTGTCCTTCTCCGCATCCCTTCGAGGGAACAGAAGCGAAAAGGAGCTTGAAAGAGACGACCAGATTGTTTGCTTCGCACGTCAACATGTCACTTGCGATAAGAGTGTTCGCCAGGAGGAAATTGTCCTTTGCCTCGCAAATAGCCGTGTACTTACGTCGGTCCGGGTCACCGTGTAGATGCGGCCCATTTTGGTTCATGACGGGCAATCGACTTTGTGATTGACCAAAAGAACAGAGAACAAACAATGCAGCTTTGAGGATTGGATGTGGTCATAGCAATGCGCGATGAAGGTGTTGCCGCATCTTGCATCCCTTGGGCAAGCCGAGTGGAGGCCAAGGCGAACATGGTTGTTTGGATGAGTCATCCTCCCGGTGAAGGGCCAAGACCCGGCGGGTGAATCGCAATTCATTATTCGCCAGCACCTCGGTCCTCAATCATCCCTCCTCCTGTTTACACGTTAGCTCCTGATCTCCCACCAGAGATTCCACCGAGGAGTCGGGGCGAGAGGAAAGGGGCGGAGGGGGAGAATTGAAGTCATCAGATGTTCTTTCCTCCGGAGACGCCCATCCCGTACGATGCGAGTCGCACATCAATTCTCTTTCGGGTTGTCCTTGCTGGTGGATGTGAAATGCCGCCATCTCATGACTGAAGCATCAAAACAGATTTCAAGCCGACCGTGACTGGGCTTTCTCTTGAGATTGACTTGTGGGTGGCGGACGTGCTAGCGAGGAACTGCAAGTGCGGGAGGGTTACACGTGAAACATGGGATGCGCACCTTGTGGATATTTTCGTTACCGAAGGAGACTAATCCTCCAATAACTTCCCCTTTCACTTGAATGACTGAACCAATCGTCCCCCCCTACGGAGTGGCCAAGTTGCCAAGTTGTGGTTGACACGGCAACAGGTTGATGATGATGCCGGCCAGGTGCGGTCTGGCGGTTTGGGCTCGAACGAGGCCAGCCCCGGTGAAGGACTTGTCGGGCGCAAGAAAGCGCTGTCATGACCGTTTTGTTTTCGAAGTCCTGAGGAGCTCCGAGGGGCCAGGCAGTGCCGAAGAGAAAAAGCGTCTGCATGCGTACGACATTGGACCTGCATTGATTGATGATCTGTGGGTGGAATTTGACAAGGCCGTCGTAACGAGAAGAATTTTGCAGCCAAGCAAGTGACAGAAATGACCGGTCGAGAAGCAACACGCCCTGCTTATTTCTCGGACGAGTTCTTGAATGGAAGCATTTTTTTTTTTTTAATCTCGAAAAGACATTTGTCCGCGCCGACCCTCTTTTCTAAGTCCCAACCTTTTGCAAGCACGTGTACGTGTGCACGCTGGAGGAAGTGGCTTTTGGCCAGCGTGGCACGGCATTGTCCGGGTTGAAAGCCTCTTCATTCACATTACTAGCAGTGAACCAGCAGCCCGGCAGCCACTAATCTGCTCATTGTTTTCAAGGTTTGCTCAGCATTCTGGTGCCCCATTCAGCCGCGCGGCATATTGCGCTTGGCAGCCGAGCTGCTTTGCTACTCGCATTTGTCACTTTGCATTTGCAAGGTTTGTCAGAAGTTGTGGGCGGTAAAAATGAAAGACGTGTTGAAACTTCTTGAGCCATTTTCAAAATGGCTTAAAGAAGTTTTAGTAACCCCTTTAATGCGCGTCTTATGATGTATGGCAAGAATATTGTTTGCTTTGGCACGTTGCCATTTTTGTTCTTGACACCCAAGATAAAAACACAAACACCACACAAATGACAAAGTCACCCAATCCATCCTTTAAATGAATCGTCCCAATGTCGTGAAATATTTTTCATTGACAGAAACATTCTTTGAAATGCACACGGAGAAACGGAAACAAAATGATTTCAAAGAAAGAAAAAAAAAGCTTATTTGATCTCGGTTTGCTCCGTTCCCGTTGTAACACGGCACGTAATCAACAGACGAGGACTGCATCACTCAAGCGTTTGTTGGAATAAAATAATAAATAATAAAAATCAATCACCTCACATGATGAAACACTTTAGCGCGTCACGCTACACCTTTTGTGTATCGATTCATTTTTAGAAACCCCAACCCCCCCACCAGTTTTATGGACCGTAATTTCTGGACTATAGGGCGCACCTGATTATAAGCCGCACCACTACATTTTTAAAGGAAAAAAACCCATTTTGTACACACATAAGCCGCACCTGCCTATAAGCCGCATGTGCCCATATTGTTACATGAGATATTTACAAAGAAAGACGGTACACAGGCGGCCGTTAAAAAAGTCTTTATATAGGCCGCTTCATTAAATAAGCCGCAGAGTTGAAAGCGTGTGACAAAAGTCGCGGCTTATAGTCCGGAAATTACGGTATTTATTGATTTATTTTTTAAGTTTTGTAGTTCTGTAGCTTTTCCAGCCTTTCCGCTCAAAAACTGGCCTTTAGCTACGGCTTGACAGGCCGCACCATCGAGAGAGAAGCTCGGATGACGGAAAGCGCAGCGAGGAGAGTCTCTGCGGTAAACGCTCCTCAACAGTGACCGCTGGAGTCACTGACACATGAAATATGAGAGACAGCGCCACTTTTCCCTATTTATAGCATTCGAGACCGAGAGTAGCCACATGGCAAACACTTCACATCGCCTCGTGGCATCATTTTTTCATTTCCTTAAGAGCAATTGCGGCCCATTTTAAAAAACGCACACACGATATGGAACAAAAGTGACATCTGACATTTGGGCCACTTTTACCGTGAGCGAGCGCAGCCTGAGTAAAGCTTTCCCATACGCTCGTATTTTTGCCTTGAAAACACAAACGTGGGTTGTTGCTTGTTTTCAAAACCACCCGAAGAACATGAGTGACTAAACTACAGAATTTAGTCTGCGCTACCTTGCGAGCGCCGGGGCTTGTTGTCATTTAATTATTCGGCACGTCTTCGCTTGTGCCGTGTCCAAGTCTGCGCCAGTCATCTGCTGCTGTTCTCATGCTAAACTTGGACTTTTGCCACGGTCTGAGGCCAACGCAAAGGCTATTTGGCTGTCTTTGAGGCCGCCTTCCCCCCGAGCACGTTCTTCCATGATGTCATGACTTCGGAGAAGAAGCGCTTCCAAGTTGGCCCCATGTATTATGCATGGCGCTACTGTGGCTAGCAACGGTGCGTGCAGTGCCCGCAGGTAGGAATGGTGATGCTCACAGTGTGGAGGATAAGATTTTATTATTTTTTTTACAATTTAAATGAATAATTTTCACTTTATTATTATTTTTTTTTAATGCCCGCTTCTCACCTCTTACCATGAAATCTGGTGATGAAATTAAGTGCAGCCTCATGTTATTCACAGTCGAGCCATCAGGGGGCGGCCCATGTCAAAGTCCAGCATGAAACAATTGATTTTTCAGACGTTGTGCATTATGGAGTGCTTTTGGTTTGGTGTTGGAGGCGGAACGGTTCCTTCGCCCTGACTTCCGATGCAGGCGGCGTTGGTTCGATTCACTGGATGGTGGAGTGAAGGTGTTTGTGAAAGCTTGTTGGTCTCTGTTTTTGCCCTGTGATTGGCAACCGTTTCTTTCTTCCTTCGCATCTCATCTCAGCCGAGTCTCCAGCTTCCTGCAAACGACCGCGAGCAGAATAGGAGCGACAGAAAATGGATGGAATGGTGGATGGATTGGTATCGGCTCTGAATAAATGTGATAATCAGAGAGAGAGCGAGGCCAAACTTACACACCCATTTCTCAGCCCTTACCCTGGTTTTACGAAGCTTTGTGAAGTTTTTTTTTCAAATATGGAAATAAGACGGCTAAGGAAAGTGTTCATCTATTCAGTCAGGCGGACGCCATCATATTTAATACCTGGGATTTGCGAAACCTTCATGCCTTAGTCTCGCCCTTTTGGGGATTAGCATCAGAATCGGCATTTGTCAAATACAGGTGTTAATCCCAGATTCCTTTGCTGTCTACGTGGTGATCCAGATTCAGACACAAATCGAGCTGATGGTGGGATAGGTTCCTTTTTGAAGACAACAGCGATGCTGGACACTTACTCGTAGGCTGAGAGGTGACATTCTATCTGTCTGCCTCGATTTTGCATCCTCTCTGGCAAAGTCGTGTCGAGTAGAAGAGCGAGAACGACCGTGTTCTTCCACCTGCCGGTATGTGTCAAGAGCCACTTTCACACTGCCCATCAAAGCGCAGGCTGTTTCCCAGAGGTGTAGGAGAGTTGGAATAGCACCTGCGTGTAAGGGGGGGGCGGCGGGAAGTCCGGACCGGTGTCACGCCAGACGCTCGGTGCTGACATTCCCCAGACGTCTTACTGTCCGCTGTGCGAACGTGCAAACGGACGCAGGAATACTGGAACCCGCTTTGGTGGTTTCTGCCTGAAAGGCATGCAGGCGAATCAATGCTGCGATGTCTCCGACGCGCCTGCAAAGCTTCTGTGTGAAAGGGGGATCGTGTGGCGTAAGACCGGGCGACGTCATCTCTGCCTCGCCTCCTGGCCAATGTCTGCCGAAATGGGTTTGAGCTTCGTGTGACCCCGCACAGGCCGTGCGCTATACATGAAGGACAGGTGAGCAAATGCATTTGCTTTCATGGCTTCAGGGTCGGTCACATGATTGAACTGTGGTCCATAAATGGGCGTTGTTATAAGTGAGGTGAGATGTATGCCTTTAATTTCCGGATCATGATTTCCAAAGGCCCGCCTCCGACATACGGCTGATCTCCCATCCGCACAACTCCGAGGTGTGGCTTTCGTGGCTCAGTTCTGAGGCCACACCATCTCGTCACTGGGGCGGTTGTGACTTGTGATGTTTGAATTTGTTGCGGCGCGGTGGCCGTGACCGCTGTTGTAACCTCAGTAATTACAGCGTGCGGCGAAGCCGCTTGCGAACATAGCCCACCTAGTGGATTTATGGAAAATAGTGGAGGTGTACATAATTCATGAGGTTGATCATCATTTTAGCCACTCGCGCTTTTTGGGGAGGCTCACATGCAACTCAACAAAGGCTACTTTGTCGCGGAAGATGAAGATGACGAAGATGAAGATGGTTTGTTTGTTTTCTTGCTGCTGTCCGATGGGAGTGTGCGATGAATGTTTTTCCCTCTTGACCATCCCTATCTTGATAAATACAACTCATCAACTGTCGTGTTGATTTGATTGGGATTCAAATGGCACGAAACTGCAGTCGGTGGTTTCTTAGCGATGCTATTCCAGTGAGTACGATTACAGTCCATGAAAAATGTAATGTCTGCAGCGCCGAGCGCTTTCCCTGTTCACTTGAGTGGCATAATTTAAATGGAGAACCTAGAAGTGGGCACATTTACTCGGAATTGGCTGGCTTCATGGTGTTTTGAGCCAGGGGAAGTGTATCTGTATGAAAGTGACTCATAGGTTTGGGCTTGCACCGAATGAAATGAAGAACCTGGAATACCCCCACCCACCCAGCCACCCCTCACCCCCCTCTGTCTTGCTCTCTCCCTGTTGAGTGTGTTCACTTGCAGCATATTCGGTTAGCCGTGCAAAGAACAGCCCACAAATTGCCCCGTTGTTTTGCCAATCTCTTGCCAGTAGGGGGTCTCCTCTTCCAAAACAGCGTTCGAAGCCAATCGCTAAGAGTCTTGAGTGACTGCGATCCACGATACCGTGGCATTCCAGTGTGCCATGAGGGATTATCAGGAGTGCTGTGTGAAATGATCAAATGTCACGTCTTTTGTCCGAAATATCCACCCATCCATCCATGATCTCATTCGCTGGATCCTCAGGAGGGTCGCGGGCGTGTCGGAGCCTACCCAGAGAAAACCCACCATGCAAATTCCACACAGGAAGGTGGTGGATGCGCGAAGCAGTCTATGTATGTGGGTTCTTATTTCCAAATATATCTTTGTACACCAGTCGATGCCAGCGATGTGCAGACGGAGCCACGAAATGCTCCTAAGCGCTGACAGAGTCGCCCCCTTCTGTGCGTGTAGATAAACTTCCAGTTCAATTAAACAAGCCCACATTTCACAATGATTTCAAATTGACGATGTTTGTGAGACAGAATGCTTTTTTTAACCCCCATGCAGTAATTATCCCAAAATTGGACATTTCGGACACTTTGGATGATTTTGGACCGTTGGACAAATGGACACCACAGACAAAACTGTGAAAAATAACTCCACGAAGCTGACATTTTGCATAGGATGTATATCTATGTCTTGGCCAATTCCCACTGAACATTTTGAGGGGTTGAAAGTAAAAAAAAATAAAAGTGAAAAAAGTTGTTGCACATTGGAAGAGGGACATTTTTGGGACGTAATACCCTTCATGCAGCCGCTTAAAAATACTGCAGGAGGGTTAAAAAAATGTGTTCATGCTTTTTTTTTTCTTTTAAAGACGTTTTTGTTTATTCGTGTGAGAATTTTCTAATGTATAACGTAGCGCCTTGGCTCGACCAAGTTTAGGAAAGACCACCATTTTGGATTCGCTATTCATTCTCCCAACCCCACTATGGGCTGAAAGACAGCAGGACTTATTATTCTTTCCGCTTCTCCTGATTTTTGTATTCTTTTTTTCAGCAGAATAATAAGCATTGCGTATGAGCTGTTGTACAATACGCAGAGATTGCACATCCAGAGAAACACATCTTGCCCATAGTGAAACATTGTCATGGAGACGTGATGCTTCTGTGGTTATTTTTCTTCAGCCATCACCGCAAAGGGACATTCGTATGTTGATGCAACTCAACAAAAGAAGGCACCTTTTAGTTTTGGAATAGCCCAGCCAAAGCCATGACCTAAATAGAATTGAACACGAGATGTTCTGTCTCATTTTGGAGCTTTTTTTTTTTTTTTTCCTTTTTTGCTAGGATGAGAGGATATAGTCAAGGGAAGTCCAGATGTGTCACGCTTGTAGCAAAGGACAATTGCAATTCAACTGTACAAATACTTTGCATTCTTTTATATTATTACACTTAGAGGCAGAGGCAGTAATATTCTTACAACAATAATTCAATGACTAATCTATCCAAATGAACACTAACTCGGAGTTCTGTGAGTCAGTAGAATATTGCATCCTTATGATTTGTCTAAAAAAAACATTTTCAGGATGAGATCCAAGACAAAAAAATTGAGTTTGGTGATTTACATTGAAATATGAGAAAAAGATTGACCAAAATCTTTGCTGTATTGTTCATAAATATGCAGAGTTCTAAATTTGGGAATGAATCGTAGGCTTGCAGTAGAGAGGTTTCGTGTGCGTGCGTGCGGGTGTGTGCGGACGTGCGTGTACGTGTGCACGTGTGTGAATGTGCGTGCTTGCGTGTGC
Organism: Hippocampus abdominalis; assembly: GCA_018466805.1. NCBI lineage: Eukaryota > Metazoa > Chordata > Actinopteri > Syngnathiformes > Syngnathidae > Hippocampus > Hippocampus abdominalis. The sequence goes on from CM031708.1 coordinate 10,392,304, forward strand.
GTGCCAAAGACAGAGAGAAAGATTAAGGGAAATGAGGAGGAAGAGCAGGAGCGGAAATTAACTCGAGGATTTATTTCTGCTCTCGTTCCACGTAGAAGCAAACAATTATTTGTGTGGCTTACAGAAAAATCTTTGTGGCGTAGAATAACGTTTCTGTCGCAGGGAACAGACGGGAAGAGTCGACAAATACTTGGTATATTCTCGCATTGGAATAAACTACGACCAAAAGCTACAAAGATGGCGCCGCAAAACGGAGGTTCTGACATAATGAGCACTCAACTAAGAATATTCCTCCCAGTTTTAGGGAAGCTGGACACACGAGGCCGCGTTTTCGCAGACTGCAAAAAAGCGCAGATGCGCACTGGAGTAAAGAAGAAAAACTGGCGCAAGCCTCGTTGAGCTTGTTTGGGGATTTGACAGAGCGCACTGCACCGCGCAGTTTTCTTTCACACCCACACTTGACAATTTAGGAGCTGGAAGTTGACAAAACTTTCGACCGGTTGTGGTGGGACGCAGTTGCGTGATGGATTTGAGGGAGGGGAAGGCAGACAGATTGGAGGTCGGCTGACGTGTTGCAGATCTCATTCTATTTCATTTATAAATATGACATCAGCTTGAGACAAGTCCTCTAAAAAGCACATGTATCCAAAATCTTGAAAATATTTTTAGCGACCCCTCCACCCCCAACCCCTCGGCCATGGCGCGCCTATGGGGGTGGGGGGTGATGCCTACTTTGCGCACACACTATAGGTAACGAAAACTAACGAAATAACGAATGAGAAAACATCTTTGTGAACAAAATAATCTAAAACGGAAACTAAATGGAAAAAAAAAATCTGAAACTACAGATTGCATTTATAAAACGAACTAACGCAAACTATTATTGTAGCCAAAAAGCTCTCTAAATGATTTGGGATATGACTGTGCCCATATTTCTGTGTTGTGTTAGATTGAGAGTTGCATTGCTTATGTGTGTGCGCATTGTGCACAGGGGTGATTTTCCTGCACACTAATTAAAACAGCAGATAAGCATCAGAGAGGAAGATATTTAATTGAATCCCACCGTCAGATGTTTATTTTAGCTTTTGCAAAGTTTATATTTAGGACAATTAAAGCAGAAAGTGTCGACTACAGAGCCATGAAATGATATCGTTTACTCATGCACGGCTCCTCGGCGCAGCGTGTTGGGCCGAATCATTTGTGAGCGCTTGCGCTCAATACGCGCAGGATTTCACGGCTTCAAATCAGGTATGAAATACAGTCAAACCTCGGTTTTCGGACGTCTCGGTACTCGACCAATTCGGTTTTCGACCAAAAATGTCGAGTTTTTTATGCCTCGGATGACGAACAAATTTCGGTTGTCGAACAAACTGAGCGCACTGAACGCACCATTTGACTCCTCTCGCTTTCCTTACACGAGGAAGTGATGCTTCCTCGGGTTGCTTTCCATTGTGAGCAGACGTGTTCAGTAAACATTTTTATTTTAAAAAGAGCGTGGTTTCGGTTTTCGAACAGCCTTCTGGAACGGATTATGGACGAAAACCGAGGTTTGACTGTATTCCGTTGTCGTGATGGGGGGTTTTGCAATTGTCGCTGAACCACAGTTTTGCCTCTCGGTTTTATAAAAGTCCATACGTAGGACACTTTAGAAGACATTCCTTGATATGAATTGCTGGACGAAACTATTTTTGCCTAAAAAATGGAATGATCTTGATTCCCGACAGAGTTTTGAAGCTAAATGGTTTTATTCTTTTCATCCTAAATGGTTTATTTGTATCTTGGATGATTGAGAAAAGTTCTACAGTGTTGAAGCAAATGTATTAGTAGTCCTGGCACCTATTTTTTGGACCATCTGCCTTTTCATTCTGCCCACCATCACCTTCACTTTTTTTTAACTCACCTGGTGCCCAAATGTCATTTTTATTTATTTATTTATTTGTGGTTGGGGGAGTCATGTCATGGGGCCGCTGAAAAATGGATGGGGGGCCGCAAATGTGTGTGTGTGTGTGTGTGCGCGTGTGTGTGTGTGTATTTTTATGGAATAAGAGATACTTTTAATGGTTTGAGAGGGTGTCTCTCCTTAAATGGCTTTCATAGGACCATGCGTTCAGATTGATGGGGTTATTCAAAGGCCGAGGGTACATCAATGCCGAGCAGGCATAGATTCGGTTCGTGGAGGAGCACCACTCCGAGGCCATCTGCCATCGTTTGCCTTTCACCGCGAGACGTCGTCTCTTGTGACATCCCTCCATTTGAAAGATAAACATGCAGTTCACCCACACAGCTGAATTTCCATATCTGGAATGAGAATCAAACGGAATGGCCTGGGATGACTTCATGTTTGTTCTTTTTTTCCATTCATGTCATCAACTCACACTGTTCCTCACCACACTGATTTTGGAGAAGAAATCGTCGTCACCGAGGTTGTGGATTTCGACTTGCATTCATCTAACACTTGCCAGAATGGACAAAAATGTGATAACACCGCAGCATCTTGCCGGCTGTGGTTTGCCGAAAAGAAATAGCGGGCCAAAAAAAAACTGTGCTACGTGACAAATGTGACTGTTAAGTTGCTCTTAATTTGAAAGGCAAGTCTTGGGTGCGGGCAGTCAGCAAAGGGACAGACGACTGGCGAAGCCAAAACACCGCGGCGAGTTTTAATGAGGCGACGGGGGACTGTGAGCAAAACACAAAAGAATCCCATCTCCGACGGAGCGCACACATTCACGCACGGAATTGTGTTATCATAAAGAGATGCATAGAAAGAGCACTGCACTGCAGGAAGATAACACGCCCACTTGGATTTTTCTCTAATTTGGTTCGTGATAAATTCTGACTTCGCCAAAACGCCCCAGTCTCAGACTGCGCCGGTGAGCTTAAACGCTCGAAAGATTAAGCTCGCAATTCCTCATGTCACTCATGTCAATCATATCATACCGGGTTGCGGAACCTTATTTTGAAGGTTTCCCCACCCGGTCGGCTGTTTTTGAGACACGTCACAAGCAGCGACGGCTCAGGCGAAGGCTAAAGTGATAGCCCAAACTGTCAGCTAGCTAAGCGGGTTTCTCTTCCCTAAAAAAAAAGACCATTGTCTGCTAAAAAAGAAAGCATCAACCTATTTGAACTCATAAGATGACAAGACAGTCACCAAGTATGTCATCATTTACTGTATAAGGTTGTGCAATTCAAGATTGACGTCAATACATGTCATCTTTGTCTCAAATATGTCAAGTATAAATACTTGTTACAGATTTTAAACATCCTGGTACCCACATATACATAGATGAAAATTCCGAGGGGGGGGGCGGAGCAAATCCTACTTTGCAGTTTTTTAGCTTTTGCGGGGGGGTGCCAGTCCCCATTAACTGCTGAAAAAGGAGGTATTACAGTACATACATATACAAGCTTATCCTTGAGTAAACTAAAGCCGTTGGGCATAATCCATATTCAAAGTCTTGTCTCAAGCTGCCCCGTTGGCCTCCATAACCCAGTTGCGGTGGCTATTATTGGGGAAAGCTGCTTTGCACTGGTCAGTTGTTGGAAGGGTTTGGATATGCTCGGCTGAGTTGACCTATATTTGGCTGCCTTCCCTGTCTGGGTGGGTGCTTGTTATCCTAGCTTCGCTCTTATCCTTTTTTTTTTTCCTTCGAATGAAAAGGCTGGCTTGATTTTTTCGGTAATTTGATTGAAATTATTCATGCACGGCAAACATGATATATTTATGTATGTAATTATTGTAAATTCAAAACCCGGTTGGTGAGAGGAGAACTTTTGGGATAAAACGTACTCCATCGGGACTTCCCTCTGGACAAGTGCATGTCCGTGAAAAATGAAAAGCATTCACAAGCTACGGCGAGGTTAGGCTCCTTCCTGTGAGAGCAAATTTTATTCGAGGTAGGATTGAGGAGACACAAACAGCGAAAGCTTTTCAATATTTTTTGCTTCTTGGCTAATTTGAGCTGTTTGGTGTATTTCTGACGGCAAAGGGCACACATGGACCAATTTTGGAAGGAAACCGGAACACCCGGAGAAAAGCCACTTCATGCAAACATTCAAATTGCCAGAGATAGGTCAAGGGAAATTGGCATCGCTACCGGCGGTCATTTAAACCCTCAAACAACCGTTGCTTGAACACGAGCGCTGCAGTAACGCACGCGAACTAAAGCATCCAAAAGTACTGCCGGGCAAATCTTCTCACAATATGCACACAGGAAGGCTCGAGATGAGATTCCAACCAAGAAGATCTCGATTGTGAGGCGTCGAGTGCGCGTTGCCACATCTGGCCACATATTATTTCACTCCCCTAGCTTATGGGAGAATTAGTTTGGCGGTCTGCTCGCATTGGCGGCTGTACAGCGTTCTAATGGCGTATGGCGACTCTCTAGCAATGACCCAGTGACACGTAGTAGATGGAAAAAACAATATGAAAAACGGCACGGGGAGGAGAAGAATCCAAAACATGAAGTCATCACGCCCAGAAGTGAGCAGCCAAGCATTTGTGAGGAACAGGGCAAAGTTCTCGAAAAAAGGGCTCGAGTGTACTGTGGCGTTACCGATTCAAACGTAACCTGCAACCTTTGAGGCCATCCCGTTGCGGTCACCCTCCACCGGACACGATGAAATAAAGCCCAAAAGGCGAGGAGATCCGTGAAAATAGGTCAAGTGGAGAGATAGCGAGAGAGAACGTCCAGCGTTTCGAAAGGAAGCGTGCCGGAGGATTAGGACACAACCGACAGAACGTGACGCGAGGGGGCGCGGAAAGCAGGGCAAGACAGTGAGGCGGATGGGAAAGCAATACGTCAAAGTGAAGATCATCGATTGGAGCCTTATTAGCCAGATGAAAACAATACAGCAGCGAGTGACCGAGGACTGCCGCAAGCAAGATGAGCTTTGCCCTCTTTACCGCTCACAGTTTTCCATTTTTTTGGAGTAAAGCCGGGGCTGTTGCTGTCTCATGCCGACAGCCAGCCATGTGTCTGCATGTGTGTGTGTGTGTGTGCGCGCATGCGTGCACGCATGTGTCAAGTCCTCATGACGAGTCTTTCATCAGCGCGCCAAGCTGGCTGGCGCGGCCGCTACGCCAGCCTCATGCTGCTGCATCAGGATTACAAGGTGCATATGATGCCCGTGTCCTCCCACTCGTGGTCTGATCCAGGATGGCGCACGGCGTCCTTGTCTGGGATATTGTCACGAGACTCTCTGAGGCCATCCGTGTCGTTTCTCCTCGCCGGATTGAGTGGATGGAAAGCAAACTCCTTTCTCAATAGTTGAGGACGATGTCATGCCAGAGAGTGATTTGCTCACCACGCGCGTTCCAGCTAAATAGCTTGTCATTAGGTTGACGCGCGGCTAATTTCCAAAGCATTTTTTTGTCCGCACATGTCTCGAAAGGATGCCTAAAATAATCTCCGCTTTACACAAACAATTTTAGCAGCGACAGTCCAGCCTGGTTTTCACATTCCCAAGTCCCGAATTCACGTCATTCATGTTCCATTTGCCGATTTTGCTTAAAGCGACACCTTGATAACGTCAACTTCAGCATGACGAGCAGATTTTTTCCCCACAAAATAGCAAAAAGGCTTTCGCTGCGACGAAACGCGGGAAGCTCACCGCTGCTTATGGACAAAACGTACGGTGCGGGATTCACCTCTGTTGCCGAACAACGCTACCGATCGAGGCGGGTCACTGCTGTACTTCCTGCCGTTCCTCACGGAGGCACAGCGGGAGCACATGCTCTGAAAACATGTCGCTGGCATTTGCAAATTTACGATACAGAGCGAGTCAGTCACTCCTAACTGATCGACAGACAGCGCAATATGTTTTGTGCATTTGCGACCAACTTTTTAAAGTCCAATCAAAAGGCTTTCCATGATACGGGTACAGGTTACTGTACCCGTATCATCAATTTTCCGGACTCACGTGTTAACCACAGTGTCTCGGTTTCCACGAGACTCCGATCGCGTGACTCGCAGTCCTTAGGCACAAACCACAGCGTCGTCGCTGGGAAATCTTAGTAAGAGTTGCATGTTGCTTTGTTTTCTAGGAGTAATGCCGGTGCCCGAAGTGTCGTCTGACACCGCCAGTGCTGCCGCCATGTTGAGCCCCGTCCTCAATGCCTCCAACGGAGACGGATCAGAGTCAGAAAGCACCTCCGCCATTCTGGCTTCTGTCAAGGAACAGGTATGAAAACCGCGTGCCGCTGCAACGTCAAAGAAAGGCTCCCATTCTTTGGAAATAACTCCACATGAATATTAACCCCCATGCAGTAATTATCCCAAAATTGGACATTTCGGACACTTTGGACGATTTTGGACTGTTGGACAAATGGACACCACAGACAAAACAGTGAAAAATAACTCCACGAAGCTGAAATTTTGCATAGGATGTATATCCATGTCTTGGCCAATTCCCACTGAACATTTTGAGGGGTTGAAAGTGAAAAAAAATTAAAAGTGAAAAAAGTTGTTGCACATTAGAAGAGGGACATTTTTGGGACGTAATACCCTTCATGCAGCCGCTTAAAAATACTGCATGAGGGTTAAGCGGAGAAAAATGACAAGCAATAATGTGCTTTGGATTCATCATTTTTGTTGCACGGCGATCCCTCCGGCCAACTTACTTTGTCCTCTTCCCAAGACATTATGGACATTTGTATGCTTCTCACTTTTTGTGGAGATTTTTCATTCCGCGTGACTGTGAAAGGAGCAAGGTCCTCCACGCCCGCTTTGATGAGTTTGGTGCCGTAGAACTTGTGAGCAAAGACGTCAGGAGCTTGTTTTCACACAGAGCATTTTAAAGGGAATGATCATTTCTGTTGAGGGGTGAGAAATGTGGACATTTTTCACTCAAAATCAAAAGTGGGTGATCTACTAAACTTAACTACCGATGACCAATGACGTACGCTTTTACTCCACCCACCAGTTATTTCACTCCCGGGCCAAATGTTGCACAGATGGGCTGTGCCACTAATCTTAAAAATCACATTACGCTTGTTTTTAAATGTACTTCAAATCAGCTTACTCTCTTATCATACCAATCATAATGGGGGCGGGGGGGAAATCTGACAATAACGAATGCATTCAAATTTCAATGTGATTTCTTAGTCAAATAAATCATGAAAATAAAAGAATCATTAAATTAAAAACATTTGAAAAATAATGGCAGGGCCTCAAGACATAAATTTAGAGCGGTACTGAAAATTCAAAAGTGCATTTTCTTTTTTCACCAAGTGAGACACATTTAACACAATATTGTTCGATACAATGTTAGCTGGAATGGCGTCTTTTCACGACCATACGGCGCACCGTATTAAAAGGTGTCACTTACTTGCCATTTATGTATTGGATACTTACGCAAGAAGCACTGCATGTTTGGACGCAGGCATGGTCAAATGTATGCTCGCTTCCAAAAGAAAAATGCTAGCATGAATGCATGCCGGCGTATGTTTTTCAAAAGGCAACTGGAACAAAAGTGAGTTCGGTGGGCCAGTCTGACAGTGACACCAAATCGTCTCATGACTTGTATGCAACAAATTGATGGATTACGCTCAGTCAAGTAAGCTTAAAAATAGCTTGTTCAAGTGCGTGGGAACAGCGGAACAAAATTATTGCAAAATCTGAACATTGTTTATTACATGTGACGAGTTGACATTTTAAAAAGGTTCATGAAAGTTGACACCCATGATTGCTTTGGTGGGCCACATGAAATGACGTAGCAGGCCGAATCTGGCCCCCGGGCCTTGAGTTTGACACCTGTGATTTAATGGAAGGAACCGCGTCAAATCCAGGAATATTTTCAATTAGAATCTTTTCCGATGGTGGTGGTTTTTCCGATCAAAAAAGAAACCAGACTACCCAAAACCCCATCGGGTGGCTGAGCATCAACGCAACAATGCAGCTTTGACTATTTTCTTCCTCGTGCTCTTTTACTTCCGCTTTGCGACGTTTGTCGAGCACGTGGTCTCATCGCGGCACGATGGCCACGCTCAAAGTTGAATTCGGCACTGCAGGCAGTCAAGTGCGTCTCCCGCCGCATGCCGAGCAGACTGTTGACACTGCAAAGGAAAGATATCTTCGTGTATATTTGATGAGTTTTCGTCTAATGGAAGATGATGATTATTTCATTTCAGGCAATGAAGAAAGAGAATGAGTCAGTAGCATCGCCCCGAACCAGGATTTGAATCTTATCACGTTGCTTCCTCGAAATCATCACTATTTCATGAAACTATGTCTCAAGATCACTGGAGTTTAAAAGATGGATGGATATTGGATTTTTAACTTTGTAATTCAGCACATCACACTTTGTTGCACTCTTTGTCTCACAGCCTACAGTCCGATGGCCAATGAGCAATCAGACAATGCTGGGGGGGGGGGGGGGGGCTAATTCTAGGATAAAACCAAATATCTCGACTGCATATCTCCGGTACGTTAATTTGATGATGACTGTTGAAGATCAGCGTGAGCCACCTCTGATGTCATGTCTCTACATTGTGCCGTTCCAGCATTGTTGCAGAAGGGTGGGGGGGGGTTAAGAAGGGGAAGGAATTAAAACATTGCTCTACAAGCACAGTCCTCTGAAAACAAGACAAATCTGTCTGGTTGGGATGAACATTTAAGTAGCTCTGGGATCAACAGAACACTAAATCTCTCCGAATCTGTCGTCCTCCTCCTTGCCGCTCGCAAGTTTTCCTCTTTCCATTTTCAATATCACTCCCTGAGCGCTATCGCGGTCCACCTTCTCTCGTTGGCTTGCTTGCCCTTCGCCTCAGGGACAACTTTGTCACTGTACCAAATAATGTTTAGCCCAAAACAGCGGCTCGGACAGCGTTGAGCCTTACAACATACGCAGTGTGCGTTTTTTTGGTTGTTTTTTTTTTAAATCGAACTGCTCCCCCCTACCCCCTTTTCCGTAACAACTAAATGCCAGGCCGACTCCTATGCAAGAAAAAGAGAAGAAGGGACCGTTTCGTACACGACGCACATGCAGAGAATCAATGCTCCCAATGCAGGCTACCCCCGTTGAAGCCTCCATTTCTTTGACGTGACTAATAGCTTTAATGGAGACCGGGCTGTCCCTTTGAGCTAGTGGCTGTAACTCTCGATTTGTCTCCCTTCAATAATAAGATCAGTCTGCAGCACCATATTAAGTAACGCGGTCGGTTGACAAGCTCTCGATTGCAGAGCCTGTTCATTTTCACAGTCTAATTGTGCCGCCGCATGACGTACTGACTGCTCAATTGCTTACCAAGCTGCGATCGTCGACACATATGGACTTAGCGTCTTACTTTTTAGTGGCACAAAGAGTTTCCAGTCACACCTCGATAAAAAAAATAATTAAAAAAATCATGGATGCAGTCAGTACAAATTGTCACCTACAGACAGAAGATATAATCCACCCATCCATTTTCTGAAAGCGCTTATCCTGACGAGAGTCGCGGGCATGCTGGACCCAATCCCAAACATCTTTGGAGGTAGGTGGGGGACACCCTCAACCGGCTGCCAGACAAAATCACAGCCAAACAACCATTCACACTCACAACCTTACCTCGGGACAATTTCCAGTGTTCCATTAACCAGACTAGCAAGGCGGGAGGAGGAGGTAGAAATATTTTGGGCACATGAGGCAATGCTCCTTCTCTTGACAGGCATGCACATGCGGTTCGTCCATACATTCAAACAGCCACGTGAGCTGGGCGGATACCAATTTGAATCGATGGCTACGGGCTGGCCGGCGCTTTGCATTTGCTTTGCATATTTGCTGGCCGGTCGTGACTGGTTTACTTGGTGCGGGTGAAGAGGTGAGCAGCACACGTCGCGTAAACAAATACAAAAAGAAGGCTGCATTTGAGTCGGACTCAGTAGGAGGTGCGGCAATCTTCTCAGGAGCAACTGACCCCCGTTGGGAAGGCAATGGGCTCTAATTACCAGGCTTACTGCATCCTGGTAAGTGATGTTTTTTGCATGGTTGGATTTTACTTCAATCCCAGATGTGTTATGATTGACATTCCTCCTCACGACTTCGCCACTCCCCAAAGGGCTTCTTTGTATTTTCTTCCCGGGCAAAGGGGACGTTTTGAATGAGCTATTTACCTCGCAGAAATGTAGGCTTAGCCAGACATTCTCGATTACCGTTCACAGCACAGCGCTTTGTGGACAAAGAACGGAGAAACGGGATCATGAGCGTCTAGAAAATTGCACTTGGTATGACAGTCGTGAGCAAGGTAAAGAATCCAAGCTTGGGTTGTCGGCATGGCCGTCCTCAAGTAATCCACTGATGACAATGCGTGACAGGTGTGCCTGCTGGAGGGAACGGCCTCCATGATACTTGGAGCTGAAAACACAAACACATCAAAACCATGACAACATTTTACCCATATATTAGTTTATTGAAAAAAAAAACTGTCAAGGTTTGAGGAATGCACGCTACCACGCTCCGACTGTGAGTGAGTAAATGGCTGGTGAATACAGTGAAACTCCTCGACAATGAAACCTACATGGGCGAAAATACCCCCTAGTGTGAAAAAATCTTCATGCATTAACACCATTCCCACTTTCCTGCCCCCCATACAATGAAAAAAAAAACCCTGTTGCGTTATACAAAATCTTTTTTTCTGCTCTTGCCTCGCGACGAGATTCACTACAACAAAGTCTAATCCAACAGCGACCTCTACTGTTTTGTTCGGAAATGGCAACAGCAACCACCACACTGGTTTACACCTGCGCAGTAGTCCAGGAAGTATTTGCGATTGTTAGTTTCAGACGCAGCAAGAACGTTGCATTGCTAAAATGGCTACAAAACGGACCTTTGGATGTCAAGCAGCTAAAACAAGAAGAGCTGTGACGCTGGAAGAGAGGGTAAAAGTGATCAAAATGAAAGACGGAGGAAGCAAAATAAAAGACATTATCCAAGAAATTGATGTAAGTGAAAGTGAATGCTGATCGTAAATTTTGCAATATCTTTCCCTTTTGAAGTAGTCTTTCTGACTATATGAAGTGTCAAATAAGTGTGTGTGTTTACATCTGAAATCAAATTTGCTACAGTGAAAAACCCCCTGTTGTGAAAAATTTCTTGCTGCAAACATGATTTCGTTGTAGAGGAGTTTCACTGTACTCGTAACTTCCAAGTGAGACCCAAGGATTTGGGATCCAGGCATGCGAGTGCGTGCAGCCATGAGTCCAACTTTCCCATACATTTTGCTCAGTTTTCACCTTGACTCACCTTCGTCTTCAAGCCCCTCCTTACTTTTCAGTGGAGGAGGGGTGTGTATATATATATGTGAGATGTGAGAGAGGGGTGAGAGAGAGAGAGAGAGGTGGTCTTTTTTGCAGGGTGGACCAGTAGGAGGGTCCTTTGTGATGCAACGTTGCATGAATAATGCCACTGGGCTTCGAAATGCTCCGTTGCCATGGGGACCTTTGTGCCTCGCTGAACACTGTGCATGTGTGTGTGTGCGCGCGCCCATGAGCACGGGCCCCCACGGAGGGAGTGATAAAGAGACGTGGAGAAAGCCGAGAGAAGGCTCAAGTGACACTTGTAGTCTCTCTCTCTCGCCTTGTGTCTGTCTCTCTTTCGGCCGTGTCTCTGGATGTGTCTTGGGCCCCAAGACAGATGAGCTTTTGGAGGTGGTGGAGGAAATGTTTTTGGCCAGCGGGGAGCAAAAAGAAAAGCTAGACGGAAGTCCGCTCTGTGAAGTATGGTCCACGTGAAGGTATGCGGACTCACTCGCGCCTCTTCTGCCTCATGGCTTTACTTTCTCATTTTTCCTCCCTTGCATGGTGTTCGTCCGGCTGCAGTAACAGGTGGCTGCATGTCAGGCCTTCATTTGGAGGCAGCGGAGATTGGAGAGGCGGGAGGGGGGGGGGGGGGGGGGGGGTAATGGGGGGAGAAGGAGGGAGCAGTGTCTTTTGTTTGGGCTTTTCAAAAAACCCTTCCAACAGAATTCTCACCATCCATGCAGTTAGTCATCTCAGCTTAACCTTTCAGCAGCCCGCCGCTCTCCGCGGCCGATGCACCAAACAAGCGGAACACCTTTCATCTTTTCCTCCATCGGCAGTGATGTTGTGTCAGTGAAGTAGGTGCTTTTTTTTTTTGTTTAATGTTCTTAGCATCAGCTAATGAGGGTGGTTATAGTGGCGTCATATAACAGAGGGGGAAGCAAGCTGTTTTCTTTGATGCAGTCGTTTGCAAGATGTAAATGGAGCGCACGCCACGGATTGGGAGTTTTAAGTGCATGTGATGGAATGTCTTGTCTGTGGCAAGTTGAGTTGTGCACCTGCTTGAATGCCATTGCTTCAATAAGCCCTTTGCAAAAAAAAAAAAATACAACAAAAAACAAAACAAGACAAAAAAAACATACACGCAATAATGACATTTGATTTCCTCAATACGTTCGGGTTCATTTTATAAACACAATTTGGATAACTGTGTTTTTTTTTGCTTCAGTGTATCGGTGAAGTAGCTGCTTTGCACTATGATTTTGGTTTTGCAGTGTTGTGTCAACACATTCGTGTGTCATCATGCTCAAGCTGTTAAGAGGGATGAGGGTACACATCGCGCTTCCTGGTCAAGCGTGTTTGCAATTGAGCAACTCCGGCGGCATGTGGAAGCCCCATCCGTGTGTGTGTGTGTGTGTGGCGCAGCATGTTAACATCGAGTTTGCTGTGCACTCACAACATTTTCCGCTACCAACAGCACCTAGCGGAAATGGCGTTTGCACGACCACGTCATCATATAGTCCTGCAGCGTTCCTCAAGGGTAACTTGATACATTAGCATTGTTATTAGACCTCCATTCTTCCGTTTGTATCCCAATAACAAAGCCTCTTTGAAATGAGTATGCAGACGCACGTGTGGTTTCTACAAAGTCCTACAAATGGGAAGATGGACAGTTACAGAGGCGGTGGGTCGTGAATGCGTTGCATTATTGACTCCGGCAATAATTTATGATAATCAGAGTGTATCAATATGGAAGAGCGACGAGCGCTGCCTCGGTCGGGTGCATAAGCTCCAAGAGATTCATGGGATTCATCGTCACCCCGCTCAACACTATTCTCTGATGAAAGAGCAAAACGAGAAGATGTGCTGGTTGTGCGTGGCGCTGTTATTTTAGCCACGTGACATATGCATACATATCACTATATTCGGACAAATGCAGTGCCGTGAAAAAGGTGTTTGCCCCATCCTGATTTCTGTGTTCTTTGCATATTGATCACACGCAAAGATTTCAAAATCGTGTCCCTATGTGAAAACGTAATTGCCCCGTGAGCCTACTAAGGGGTTCTGCCAATTTCTGAACGCCAGCGTTTTCGATAATTGCCGATGAGTCTTTCACGTCGCTGTGGAGGAATTCTGGCCCACTCTTCTTCACAGAATTGCTTCAATTCTGCCATTCTGGGAGGGTTTTTGAGCACGAACTGATTGTTTAAGGTCACAACATCTCAAATGGATTCAAATCCGGACTTTGACTTGGCCACTCCCAAAATTTCATTTCGTTTTTTTTTTTTTGAGCCATTCAGAGGTGGACTTGCTGGTGTGTTTTGGATCCTTGTCCTGCTGCGTGATCTAAGAGCACTTGAGTTTGAGGGCGCAAACCGGTAGTCGGACATTCTCCTTCAGGATTTTCTGGTCGGCAGCAGAATTCATCACAAGTTGTCTCGGTCCTGAGGTAGCAAAGCAGCCACAAGCCATCACACTGCCACCGCCGTGCTTCACTGTTGGCATGATGTTCGATTTGATCAAATGCTGCGCCATTTCTACACTCGCTGTAACGGGCCGCACGTCTTCCAAAAAGTGCCGTTTTTGACTCATCGGTCCACAGAAGGTTTTTCCAAAAGTGTTTATTCTCATGATGTCTTTTGGCAAATGTGACACGAGCCCTTGTGTTCCTTTTGTACAGCAGTGGGTTTTCGCCTGGCAGTCGTGAACACTGACCCGAATTTTGGACCAGTGTGGTCTGAGTTGGGAAGATTCACTCACTTTTGTCTGTAAAGTGTCAGTCAATATGGAAAGGGTACATCTTGCCTCCATTTTCAAACGTTTTATGGTAAAGATCGATGATGTAAAAATCGTGACCTGACTTGTTGCGGAATCCCACCGCTCGACCGTCATCAACCAATTTATCTCATCATCTTAAATGACGCCGCAGGCATTGCACACACTTTCGGGGAATTTAACAACCAGTCAATTTTAAATGTGTGCTCGTACGATGGAGCCAAAAATAGAATTTAGCGCGAGTGTAAATAGAACAATTTTGACCCGTTCCCCGTCACTGTCTTTCAAATGCAGGAGTTGCAGTTTGAACGCCTCACCAGGGAGCTGGAAGCCGAGCGGCAGATTGTTGCCAGTCAGCTGGAGAGATGCAAGCTTGGCTCTGAGGCCGGAAGCATGACGAGCATCAGGTGTGTGCACGCGCGTGCGTGCGTGCGCGCGCGTGGGAATATCATCTATGTATGTGCATGTGTGTGCGCCCGTCCGTGTGTCCAATCCATCAAACCCTCTTCTCTGAACTGACGTGGGGATCAGCTGTGCGCTTGCAGGTGACTGCATTTCCAGCGGGTTCTATGAAAGCATCCCTGCTGTTTGATTCGTGTCCAGAATCAATCTCGGAAGAAATAGCGCATGTGGTGTCATGTTAGCCACTGTGCACTTCCACAATGCAAACATCAAAAGCGCTGATCGGGAAATGTCGGGCTGGAATAATATACAGTCATGTGATATCGGTGTGTTTCCCCGTCTCTCAAAAAAAAAAAAAAAAGATCAATCAATACGCTCAAACGGGCCACAATGCGCTGTTTGTTTTGAAGCCTGACCACAATATCGATGGAGGAGAATCGAATCGGAGAGAACACCGTGTCAGGTGGCAGCCTGTTCTCATACAATCGAAATTATTTTTTGCGTATACAATTTAGCCAAAGTATGTCCCACGGCCTTTTTCATCCGGGGACGAATGCGCCGCGGCAATTTGCCACCGCGGTATAACGTGAACCGCGGAGAAGTAACGTCAAGTTTGAAGCAAGTGTAAAAAGAAGTTTACTGTGGTTCGTAGTGCACCGTAAAAATACCCCCACAATTTCTCAAGCTTTGTTTATATGGAGGGTTGGAGGGGCTTATATGAGCCAAAACGTCAAACTCCCAACTTCAGACCTGCTCGACCACTCGATTTTAAATGCTCGGTTGTTTTGCTCATGTAAATAGCGGTATCCAAACCCTCAGATGGCGTGGCAATTCTTTCGTCACTGCAAACTTGACCTTAAATAATGTCGCCGTTCTGCCGCATTTTTCGCCGCCTCTCCAGCCATAAAGAAAAACATGATCAATGTGAATCGTAATTAAAGAGGCAATCATGTGACCATCCAGGCAAGCATCTAATCAGTGAGCTTTTACCACAAAGAGTCGCAGAGTGACTCTGTAGCTCAAAGTTAACCACAAACGAACCGAATAAATGAAGGCTGTTTTTTTTTGGGGGGGTTTTTTTTACGGACTCCATGTGCCATCTCAAAGGGTGGAATCGACACCTAAACCCCAAATAAAGTTCGCACGGGTTCTCTTCCTGAGAGCTGCCTGTTGACGTACGTGCGGCAAGCACCCGCATGTGATTTAATATTGAAATGTTAAAACTTGAAAAAAAAAAAGAGCCGTGTCCGTAGGGCCCCGAGTCAAACAGGAAAAAAAAAAAAGTGATGGCAAATGAGCGTCAAGCGCTGCCGAGCGAGTGTGGGAGGCTCCGCAGTTCCGCCGTGTGGCGCACAATAAAGACTTTCAGAGGTGCTAATGAGTCTTTCAGCTCTGCCTTTGTTTCCAGCCGTAATCGGTGGCCGCGGGTCACACATTGTCTCCCGCGGCATCTGCTGCTGTTTTGCCACTTCAAAAAAAAGCACAACGCCTCAGTGTGCGCACGGCCTATCAGCGGCGTTGTCACTTGTTTGTCACCAAACACGCATTCAAACGCATGCCGCCGCTGTTGGCTTCAAGGAACATTCCAGCGTGGGTGCTAAAGTGGTGATTTGGACTCTGCCTTAAATGCACGGCACACATCGTTGTCGGTCGAGATTCACGGCCGCCATTTTTGTCTTGGTCAGTCTACGAAGAGCAGCTTCGTGCGCTAGCAGTTTGCATGCGGGTTTGATTGGTGAAGTTTTCACTTATTCCAGCTTCCTCCCGCATTTCACGCTAAGTTCATGTTTGTCTCTATTGGCCCTTTGCGACCGCGCGTGTGCTCATGCTAGTGCCCGGGTTAGCACCAGATCCTTCTTTCTCCACCAGTGAAATTGGCACTCGCTCCGTTGCTTGAAAAAAAAAAAGAAATCAGAGCGCGAACAACACTCTCATCTTTGGTGGTCTTAAATAATCTTTGATGGATTTTTTTTGTTATTGTATTTGATGTGTAGATGAGGTTTGTTATTCACTTGGAGCTTCCCAGCCCGTCGTGTCCGCACGTCAATGAAAGGGCATCGTCATCTGGAGTCATATTGCGTCCTTCTCTCGAAATGTCCTTGCTTTGAATGGATGAAACCATGCTGCGTCTCGGCAACACTCTCGCCATTTTTCGAAAAGGTCACAACCTCTCTCGGTTGACAGGAGTGGAATGCTGAGTAAAGCTTACTTGTTGGGGGGGTTTTTTTGGCGGGGGGGGACGATTTAGTGTTTTAAAAATGCCCATTTTCAGCTAAGCTATTTCTGCTTCCTCTGCTGAGGTCGGGTGGGAGGCTGTCGTCATTTCATGAGGGCAGAACTTCATGATTGGGCTATGGTCATTATTAGCATGTTCAAAAAAGTGCATTTTGCATCTTCGATGAAGCGACCTCGCAAGCAGAGGAAAAACATGCAGATTCCATCGCAAGTTGGGAAAAGGCTCCTCACACAAATAGTCCAATCGTGCTGTTGCCCTCCGCTCATATCGAACCGGTCAGGGAGGATGACAAGAGCCATGTTGAAGGAGCTCAAAATCAACAGAACCCCTGTCAACATTTCAAGGAATATGAACTAGGAAGACACGACACAAACGGCGTTCATTTCGAAATAACCGACCGGGGAGCAGCGGCAGACAGCTTGCAGACGAAAAATAAGAAGCAAGACGCTGTTGTTGACCGGGCACTGCCAAGACACAAACAAATACTCTTCACTTGAGGTCGCTTTCATTACACACGGTGTCGCAGACGGCGCGTTTAAAGTATCAGAAATAAAGCCTGCTGCTTCAGAGGGTTCGACAGTAACACTGCAAGGTGGATCTAACTCGATTGAGCAACAGCATTAAATTCAGCTCAAGCAAAGGTCCGCCCATTGCTTGTTTTTTTCATGCCGACTGATCCGTTCTTGACCATCACTGTCGAAAGCTATTTGGCAATACTGCTCTGTGCCTGCGGTTCTTGACATGATTGTTTGGTTTGGCTTTTTTTTTTTTTTCCGACAAGGATCATGCTGATATTGACCTGTTTGCAACCCTCTGTGGGAAGGATGGCGGTGTTAAATGCCCTTGGGTTGTTCGGTCCTGGCTCCAATGGTACGGCCCAACCCTGAATCAAAATGGCTGCCCTCCTCCTCCACAAAGTAGCAGCAAGTAGCGGTAGCAAGAAACAAGTTCTGTGTGTCGTTGATCAAATCGAACAGAAGAACGACCTTTGTTGTTATCCTGACAACAGTGAAGGGGGAGATGTTTGATTCCGTCAGCTCAATTTTCTAACCCTAACTCTTAGAACTCGATGCCGGGGGTTCGATCCAATAGGATGCCGGCGACTTTATTGTTAGCGTTTCATTGTAAAGGGGCCCAGCAGAGACAAATAGAAACAGAAGTCATTGTAAGTGTGCATTTTCTTTTCTTATGCCAGAGGCTTTAACCCATGTTTGCTTTTTTTCTCGCAGTTCAGCAGAGGAGAAATTTCGCTGGAACAATCAAGGTAGGAACTCCTGTTAAAAATCTCATCTGAAATTTCATCTCGTGTACCATTGTTTGGATTCTGCCACAGCGCTGTGCTGACTGCGCCTCTTGCATCACGCTTTTTTTCCCCCCATTGTTCAGATTCAATTCTGTACACGAAACGTGATGGCTGCTGTAGAAAAGGTGTTGTGGGCTCTTGCACACGCAGGGAAAAAACCCCCCAAAAACAAATGATTCTCCCGAATAGTCGTGCGTTTCTGACTGAAGCTTGAGTAAAAACCATGGCAACATATGCCTTTATCCTCATTTTCCTGTCACTCGAAGCTGGCAGTTTGTCTTTCCAACATAAATTATGCTTGGCACATGGTGTCGATCCCTCAGGATGTAGCATGAAGCACGACGCGAGGTGTAGCAAAACACAGGGCTTATTCCTTGGCAACCCGAGAGAACTGGTCACAAACGCAGACATAAACAAATCAATACAAATGGCAGTTACAAAACAAGAAATGAGAGAGACAAAAGATTCAACAGATGGCACACAAAGCGCATGGGCTCACATCCACAAGGGGCTAAACATCAGTAGGGGGGAAAATGACACGGGGCTTCCAAGCTCGTGTCGAGTTCAAAGTGGGTGTGGAAAATGAAGTCTCCGTTTCAAGGCGCGTGTCGGTGACTTTAGGGTCACGTGATGTCTGGTTTGCGGCTGTGCGTGTCGAGCGATCGAAAGTCATGTGACCAGGTACAACGAAGGAGAGAGAAAGGGAGGGGAATGAACCATTGGCTGCCACATGAGGGACAATGTCTTACTGGTTCGTGAAGCTTCACTTTGCCCCTCCCGACTAAATACCCTTCAAAATTCTTGCTTCTGTTCTCCTTCCTTTGTTGAGTCAGTAGTCAACTCTTGTTTGGCGTTCTCTTCGTTTCATAATGGCTGCGCAAGCTCACAAAGTAGTTGTCTGTCTGAGTGTGTGTTGGCAAATGCATCAACGCAGGTGGTCATTCGTGTCAGGCGGAACCCTCTTACGTGACAACCGGTTCCTGCTCATAATCGCCACTAGATGGCAGAGGCACACAAACGCCTCAAAGGGGAATCGAATGAGACACTGTGAACACATTGTTCGGTTTCTTGTTCAGTCCAATTGAGCGTTGACATGTCGTTGATATCTGTGCAATGATGATGACCTCCGAAAAGTCGGGATTTCCCTCGGAAATACTTTGGGTCTTCAATCTTTTCAAGGGACTGCTTAGTCCTCTGCTGTACAAATGTGAAATGCTCGATTGAAGTCTTTGATTCTCCCTTCCATTGGGCCTTTTCGTCCTGTCTAGTTTAAAAATGATGATGATGATAATACTCAAGTAATATAATAATAATCATACATTTTATTTATAAGCGCCTTTCAAAACACCCAAGGACACTTTACAATCAGGAAATATTGGCGTAGTTATAATGACAACAATGGAATTGGTTTCACTCGGTGTCATTGCTGTGCAAGAGCATTCACCAAAGTCAATAAAACCGTCCCCTGTAATGCACTTACGAGAACCTTTTGTTTCGCCATTTATCTCCCCCTTTCTCAATAAGAGTCTCACGTTGCTCGTAGGACTCGTTGAGATGGATTTGTCCTCTTGGCGGCCAAGGCGCTGCTAACCTGTACACAGCAACGCCACGAGATTTGTTGCCGTGTCGTTCATTCTATTTCCCTCATGACAATCTTGGGGCCTGATATACTGGATCCGAAATAGCGAGCGTGAGCGCGTGTGTTCACTAACTAAGACATTGTGTGCGCTGCTGGCGACAGGTGTAAAAGCGATGTTTATATGCGAGTTGCGCACACGATGTAGCGCTGATGATGAGGGCTCTCAATATTGAAGATTTTACAAATGGATGATTCTCTCTCTGATTCCATTGATAAATTGAACATTCCTCAGCGCGGCGGGCTTGCAGGAGTCGATCCCGGCTGTGTTCGGGCGGGAAGTGGGGTATACCCAGAAATATCATGTCACAGTCATGTTTTTCATGTTATTGTTCTTCTCTGGCCATGCAGATGGACAGAAGGACATCGAGGAGGAGCTGACAACAGGCCTGGAGTTGGTGGACTCGTGTATCCGCTCGCTCCAGGAATCGGGCATCTTGGATTCGCAGGACACCTCGACGGGAGATCGTAAGACCGCTGTTGAGATCATTCATTGATGACTTCGGTCCAGTTTGCCTCAGTTACTTTCATCTGATCGGAGAAATTCTATTCCGACTTGAGAAATGCACCGAAGCCACTGAGAAAAACGAGAAAGACGCGATCTGGATTCGTACTAATATTGACGTGAACGGGCGGGTGAGATGCGCTTCACAAGGTTTGTCCTGCTTCATGCCTAAATGGGCCGAAATGGAGTGGCATATTCGGCCTGTTCCTGGCTACGCTTTGACGTAGCGTGCGATAGTCCAGAGGTTGCATGAGGCCCTTCGGGCTCCACGTCTCCAAAATGAGTGGCTGCTGTCCTTCAATTTAGCTGACAAAATGCAAAACAAAAAAATGGAAGACTTTAGGCCACATAGGAGGAAGTGAAAAAGTGGATTTGATAAGAGTGGAAGAAAAAAAATCCAAAGATTTCCAAGATGAATGTTTAATAAGAGTCATAACATCTAGATCTGTTGTCTCAAGAGTATTTTCAATTCTATCGAAATATGGAGATCTGACAAATAATTCCAATGGTATCTATTTTAGTGATTATTTTTCCAAATTTTTTTGGGTTGAGAATTTTGTTCTGCATCCCCCCTCAGCACACTGGCAAACAAATACTGTCATATACACACACACACACACACACACACACACACACACACACACATCCTCCAGTTCAGCGCACGCTCAAAGCAGAAATCCTCTCCAACACTGTGGCTGCTGAGCAGATTAGTGAAGCGACGCTGCGGAGTAAACTTGGTGTTCACGCTTGCTGCTAGCTGTGCAGCGTGCATGTTAATCTCTGTGAGTTTGTCCTCATGCCGTTACTTGAGCCCGTGCGCGCAGCCAAGTGCGCGCATCTGTTTGTTTTTGTATGTGTGCTCTTAAAGGCGCACCGCTCTAAAGGGTCTCTGAAAATAGACAACTTATGAAATATTAAAACGTGTCAATAGAGGAGGGAAGGAAAGACACTCGGCTTTCGTGTGGGTGTGTTTGCGAGTGCGTACCGTGAGCCCCGTTAAAAAAGTAAATAAATAATGTTTTTTTTTTAAAAAGAGAGACGAAGGAATCGGCGTTGTCCGCAACCACGCATGCAGATGAATGTACCGTATGTTCGCCATCCATGTCGTTGGAAGGAGAAGGGCACGTGTGCACGTCCATTCCAATCTGAAACGATATTCAAATGCACCATAAGAGAGAATTTTATCCCACTCCATTACCCTCACTTAAATATCCTTTCTCCGAATCTCTCCCGGTCCTTCCATTTTCTCTCACTCAGTCAAATGACACGGCCTCAGCAGAGCCTTCAGTGTTTGCCATCACGGTGATAATACATTTATGAGGCCGCCCCTCCCGAAGGATCCACTCCCGTATGAAATACACCCAAAGTGGCATACAAAAGAACATACCCTGGCTCTGTAGACGCCGACCCAGGTTGAGTGCACGAGTGCGAATTCAGCTGAGGCATCAAGTCTTCCACTGCACGAATTGCATTAGAGGCTGTTGACCCAACATGAGTCTCGATATTGGACAGGAAGGCCTTGACCTAGTAAACTCCATCCAGCTCTCCTTTGCCTAATACTGCTGCTAAATAATACACGTCCACTCGCTTCGACAGGAGCCTTTCAATGTATTTCATAAGAACTCTTTGGCTTTGCCCGAGCTGCATGTTGCCAAAATGCATTTCCAGGGCCACTCAATTCCAGTGAGCCTCCGGTGACGTCCTGTATAATTATTCCTTTTTTTTTTTTCCATGCCTATTGTACACCAACAGACCATCAAAGATTAACCCTCATGCAGTATTTTTAAGCGGCTGCATGAAGGGTATTACGTCCCAAAAATGTCCCTCTTCCAATGTGCAACAACTTTTTTCACTTTTAATTTTTTTTCACTTTCAACCCCTCAAAATGTTCAGTGGGAATTGGCCAAGACATAGATATACATCCAATGCCAAATTTCAGCTTCGTGGAGTTATTTTTCACTGTTTTATCTGTGGTGTCCATTTGTCCAACAGTCCAAAATCGTCCAAAGTGTCCGAAATGTCCAATTTTGGGGTAATTACTGCATGGGGGTTAATCTTCCACTAATGTACAATCGTGCTGTGCTTAGTTGGTGCTTAACAAGTTGTGATGAAGAACGTTATTTGGTTCTTCCCGTAGGAGCTATGTCATCACGTCATCATAAACGTCCAACCGTCACTGCTCACGTCGACGTTTACCCAAGAGCGACTGCGCTATGAACAACAATAACAATGCGCGGTTAGCCTCTGTTAGCCTCTGCTAGCTGCATTGGAGATGATGACGAGGCTGGCTGCGAGTAAGGCAATGAATGGCATGTTAGCTGAGCACTTCTGGTGCGACCCCATCGTGCCAGAGTTCACCAGTTTGTGCAAAACTTGCGTGTATCCGGGGAGTCATTCTTCGACATCTGCCATTGTCAAGATGACCCCGCCCCCTGACATTGCTGCCAGAGTCTGGAACCAACAAATGGCCTAAGCACCGGTTTCAAGCATCAGAGCTCGAGCCAATTTTGCTGGTGGAAAAGGAAAGAAGTGGCGCTCACCTGGGTTACTGGAACGCGCACCAGCGCAAGCGCGGTAGCGAGTCCCTCTTTCTAGTACTGCAGCGTATTGCTGTCTGTCCCCCCCCCCAAAAAAGCAACGTCTGTAATTAAAAGTCCTTGATGGGACACATCATTACTATCATCCCCAAAAGTGAATTAATCAAGGACACATGAAAAATGTAATAGCTAGTAAGAGTAATGGGAAAGCTTTGGCTCTTGCATTAGCTGCTGCTTTCCTCCTCTGACGATTCATTGAAGTTGATTTTTTTTTTTATGATCCACTTGGGGAAATGCAGGCTTTCCAGCCAGCAGAAGCATTGGGGAAATGTTTACTCGAGCGTAGAATGCTTTTGTGCATCCTATACGGTTCTTCATGACACATTCTCAATGGTCATAATTATCATTTCGACTTCAAACGTCCCTTTCTGTTCTTTGGAACGGTTGCAAATGATATTTTAAGTAAAATGATGAATGCATACTTGGCACACGCACATTAGATTCGTCCGGAAGAAAGTGGTCGTGAAGCATTTGCAAGGTCGAACAAACTCCCCCAAAACGGAACCTTAATTACAGCCAACCGACTTATAAAAGTCTAAAAGTGAATGTGACAGCACGGAGGCACACTCGGAAAGATTTCTGTCGGGATGCAGGTTTGTATGATACGCGTTCTGGGTTTTCTTGTCTTTTCATCACAAGCAACTTTGTTGACATTTGTCCTTTGGTTTGTCTCGTTTTTCCTGGTGAATGGAACCAGCGTCACTTGTTGTACTTTGTCGGTCTTATCTAAAAAAAATAAAATAAAAGATCTCGTCCCTATCCGGATTATTCCGGAACATAACAGCCAGCAAAGATGAACGACTTTATATAATTAAAGGCTAGTTATCAGACAATCGAGGTGGAAATGATTTCTGATCGCACCCCGCTCGGGAATTATCGGATAATCTTGTAGTTTGAGAAAATAGCGGATAGCAGCCTACGTTTAATAACGGCGTCGCGGGATAGCGTGCAACTCTCCACAGAATAGAACAAAAAAGAAGATTAATGACAATTGGGAAGGAGATGAGACTTTTTTTTTTTTACATCCGTTATGAATGTCACGCAAAGTGAACGAGAACACTTGGCACAATGTCAGGGTATTCTCATTCAATAATAGACTTTTTTCAAGTATGTACCTACTGCTGGTATTCGAATGGTTTGGTGCAGAAAGCACAACGGCAGGTGAGGCGTCGTCAAGTAAGACGGCGGCAGAGAGGCTGAAAGGAGCTCGAAAAAGAATCTTTAAAAAGCAGGTCAGGAGCCTTTTCGGGTCACAGAGCATGAGAGGCTAGAATAACACAGCAGATGAAAAGCAAATGGCTGTCTTGAGGTAAAAGAGGGCGCCGAGCTGTTTTGTTTTCAGACGAGCTTTCAAACTTTTTTCCAACGGCGATTTCAAACCGATCCTGTTACATATGCTGTTGTCACTCTTTTCCTATGAAAATAAATAAATACATTTGGGAACATGTGGGACATAAACTGGGTTACAGAACGCCTCCAAGGCCATGAGCAGAATAAATCTTTACACAGTCAGTTTTAGTATAATAATAATTAGAAAAAGAAAGAAAAAAAAAACCTTCTGAGAACACTTATATAAAAGCAACATGGCAGGAGATAAGCCCAGACTTAATGTGGATTTTGACAATGATCAAAAGTTCCTTTCAACTCGTGACTCTCAAGCTAAAAAAACAAAAAGAATAAAATAAAATCACCTAACATCTGTCGAACTCAACTGTCTTTTCCCCCCCGCATAGAAAAAAGGAAAAACAATCTGCTTTAATGTCTCGTTATGACATGTTTCATGAAATGATTCCGTTTTGATGTTCTTCCCTTTTCTGTTTTTGCCTTTCGCCCTTCAGGACAAGGACTTCTCTCTCACAGCGCTCTGCAGCTCAACAACCAGGATGCCTATGCAGCTGCCGGTTACCATAGTAACCAAGCATTGGCTCTCGGCGAAGTGGTCACGGGGCGCGGCGGACATGTTGGCGGGGCCGTTCACAGCTACAACCAGGTACGCAAACTCGCTGCAATCCTTTCCATCCCTCCGCCCCGCTTACGTCTGCGCACGCCGTCCACTCCAGGTGACATCCGGCCGAGCGGCCGCCCAATTCATGGGGACGGACTCGCCCTCCCAGTCCCACAGAGATTCATTTGCCCAACAGGCCATGGGAAGCGCCTTCCATATGCCCAGCGATGGCGGACCCATCCCTGCTGGACCATCCGTGTATTACTCCTGCGCCACCTTGCCGGCACAGGTACAGAAATCTCCCCGTTTGCACTTGACTTCCTCCGGGTGCTTTTCACAGCCCCCTCGGCATGACACAACCCGTCAAACCGACGGCTAGCCATGCACTCCGCTTCTTAGGTTCATAAAAAGGACAGATTCTGTGTCTGTTGAATGGCACTTTTGGCGCATTTCAGCGACCCGGCACGTAGACCAGAGGTCACTAATGCACTGGCGGGCACCGGGTAGCCCCCCAAGGACCACATGAGCACACGTGCACTGGTCCGAAAATAGCTCACCGGTGACAGGTCATTGTAATTGGACCCGATCTTGTAGAAGTGGTCATTTGAAAAGATAAACACTTACAACGAAATTATATTTACCCATCTCGTTTCCTATTTGTTGGTCATACTGTGAGGAACTGTTCACGTGATCATTGCCTTTTCGCGGGTGAATATCATACATTATTCATCATAATAATATGCAGTGTGGTGAAAGATCATTTGAGCAAATACGGTATTTCATTCATGTGTATAAAAGTGTTTGCCCTTTGCATTTACCGTATTGGCCCGAATATAAGACGGCCCTGATTATAAGACGACCCCCTCTTTTTCCAAGACTCAAGTTTGAAAAAAAAACTTTTTGAACACCAAATTAATTTTTATACAGAAATAATTACAGTACATCTGAAACACATGATTATACAGTAACAATATATTTGAGAGAAAAAGCATGTATTTTGCCTCATTCAAATCTTAATATCTGAACATTTAAACATGTAAACTAAAGTGCACTCACATTCGTAAATGAATGGCTTCTGGTTTTTGAAATGTAAATGACATCATAACTTCTTCTCAGCTGCCGATCTTTGACCCACTTTTCCCCAGATTGTCACTACGTTTCTCCATTTTCTGTTATCTATTCTATTATTTTCTTCTCTTTTCTTTCTTACCGCTATTTTTATTTTTATTCTTCGTGACAGGGGTTCGCTTTGGCCTGGGGAGTCAAGTTCAGCATTCGCTTCAATGGTATCTGGCGCCATCTAGCGTCGTGAATGGGTATAATGTCTAGACCCCGAATATAAGACGACCCCCACTTTTTCAGTCTTATTTCAATGCAAAAAACACCGTCTTATATTCGAGCCAATACGGTAGTTACTTGGCGGCACATGATGCAGACTCACAAATACATGACGAGCATCCTTTTCAAACCGCCCCCCCCTCCCCCCCATTTTTGTCATGAAAATATTTTAAAGTAGCACATGCATGCATTAAGGAGCATCCGACGGTGGCTCGTTCCTTCTGCGGAATCACGTCAGTTCATTTGTTCGGGGAGCTTATCATCAAGATGCACTAGCGCATCAAAGTGTCGGTCCCGGGCACGGTTCACCTCTATACGGACGACACGGGCTCGATGAATAGTTCAGCTTCGTGACATTGCTTTGACCGACGCACATCCTTTCGATTGCAGCGCGTGAGCTCCCCTCTCCAGGCGGTGGGCTCTCCGACCAAGCTGCAGCGTCTCGCGACGGCGTCCTCCGACATGCCCAGCTATGCCACGCTACAGCGGGTGGCGTCGCCCAAACAGTCCCCAAGTCGTCTTGCCAAGTCCTACAGGTTAGCTCACCTCCGTCCTCCTGAGCAAATTTGCATAAACTCTGTTGTTTCGTGTACGCACCGCAGCATTCTGCCTGCCCCGTTGCACAAAACATGACACGACACCACCAATGGATGCGCTTGCGCACTCTAATGAGCCGGTAACAACAATGTTGATCATTGGACAGTTGCGGTAGGCGGTGGCGGAGAAGCGTATGGCAAAAAAACTGCAACGAAATGAGGTCACCAAACACCCGTGATGTGTGAGGCACTGCTCACCCACTGCAAAACGCAACCTTTAGTCAAGCTAAAGGCAGTGTTTTAACACGACTGGAGCGAAATGCTGAATTTTTAATTCGGCTCCCGTATGAGAGCTCATTCAATCAAAACCTTGTCACATTCGCTTAGCATCTCAAAATGTAGTGCTGCCGGCTCGAAATGTTCAAGGGACTTTCCTTGCAGCACCTCATCACCCATCAACATGGTGCCACCTGGTGCCGGCGGGCCCTCCTCCCCACTTTCAATGGCGGCCCCATTAGGAGGAAACCACACGTCATCGCCCATCCACCAACTGAGCTCGGTCGTGGGCAGCTACGCCACCTTGTCGCCCACCAAGCGCATGCTGCATCACATTGGAGGAGAAACCTACAAGATTTCCCATGAGCTGTACGCCAACGCGACCCTGAAAAGGCCCGGGAGCCTGGCAGGTATGGCCCTTTGCTACCGCGCTTATGCTAGTGCTCAGTTGAGCACCAGTTCTTTCTTTCTCCACCAGCAAAATTGGCCCCTAGCTCTGGTGCTTGAAACCGATGCTAAAGCTGGCCCCCCGTTATTTGCTGGCCCAGAACTTGACTGGCAGCAACTACGTCAGGGGGCGGGGTGGGGTTATCATGACGATGGCCGATGTGGAGGAATGACTGTTGCTATACCCCTGTCCCAGATTTATGTGCACACTTACATTTAATAAAAAGAACAAATGGGCGAAGCGGCAGAATTGGGATTGCCCCTTTAAGTAAAGCTCATTAGCTTGCAAAAATCCAGAAGCCGCATCCTTCTTTAAGGCGCGGGGTTCAAAGACTGTGTCAAAAAAAGTCGTGGCTAATAGTCCAGAAATGACTATATGTGTATTTTTAATGATGAGGGGAAATGGTTTGTGTTCGAGGAGATAACACAGATTCAATTTAAACACTAGACAAACTCTGCTGTTTTTTTATGGACCTAAACAAAACGATTAGGTCTCTGATTGAACAAATATTTTTTATTAACGTCAAAATGCTTTTCTTTTCTTAGTGGACACAATAAACAAAGATGAAAAGGGGAATTCAAAGAGGTGCACTAAAATACGAGCCGCATCTCCATCTCCTCCCTTTGATTGTAACCTTCATGGTGTGCTGTGTGCCACAGGCTCCCGAGGTTCTTACAGCAGCCAGCACAGTCACCTGGGCTCGGAGTTGCGACCGCTGCAGTCCCCGGAGCATCACATCGATCCCATCTACGAAGACAGAGTCTACACCAAACCCAACCTCAGAGGACAAGGTGAGCTAAAATGCGGGATTGCTGGAGGTGGAATCGACACAGAAACCAAACGGGTGGATTGAGTCCACAACGTGCAGCCACTAAATACAGTGTAAAGAGTTGTGAACCTGAGCAAAAAAACAATAAACACTAAATGGACATCTGAGGGGCCAGATTACACCTTTAGACACAATGCAGAATGCATATATCTAGAGCAGAGGTGTCCAAACTATCCATTTTCAGTGGCTGGCGACATGACAAAAAAACATCTATATATATATATATATATATTATACAAAAAAGAATTATATATATAATACAAAAAAATTAATTTATTTTTTGTGTATATATATATATAATTTATTTTTTTTGTCTTTTATATATATATATATATATATATATAATGTATTTGTTGTATATATATATATATATATATATATATATATATATATAAATATATATATATATAATTTATTTTTTTGTATTTTATATATATATATATATATATATAAAATTTAGTTTTTGTATATAATATATATATATATATATATATGTAATTTATTATTTTATATATATATATATATACATTTAATTTTTTTTGTCATGTCATTGTCATTGCGTAGCCTGCACGGATCAGGTTAGTGTTCAACATGAAGCGACGTTCTTCACGTGACATGCAGAAAACTTGCCAGGGGGGGAAATGCAGAAAAGGAAAACTGTCTCGGACCGCCGGTGCGAGGCATCAAACTCCCTGGTAAAGCACATGAAAAAGCTTGAAATAGCTCCGCTCTATATCCGGCCACACCATTCGGTGAAGCATCCAAATTTAGAAACTATTGTGAAGACATCACATGATCGTGTCACCAAAGTGGGGAATTGAAGTCGACGATCAGAGGCGGAGGCGGCATGCGCCCACTCAGGACGTTCGCAAAGGTGCAGGAGTGTTTTTCTTCGGGATGTTTTACTGAAGAAATCTTTGCGTTTCATCTGATTGGACCGGATCAGGTGGCCAAATCTAATTGGGGTCTCGGTGGCAAATTTTCGCTGTCTGGTGGAGAATTCTTTTTAATGAATCCAAATTAATCCTCCGGGCATTGGCTTGGGTAGTTTGCGATAAAAGTAAATCACCCTTCTCCTAAAATGTTTGCAATGAAGTGGTGGCTAGCTCCTGCTCGAGCGCTGGTCTACAAATTACGGCAGGGGGGCCATTTGTGGCCCATCGTCCATTTTTCAGCGGCCCACGGTATGACCAAAAACCCCCCACAAATAATACTGTACTAAAAATTATATGGGCCGCAAGGTTAGTTAAAAAAAGGGGAAAGGTGGGCAGAGTGAGAAGGAGGCTGTCCAAGGTTCCAAGGGACATCACTCAATCACACAACATTGGATTAATGCGACTTTATTGTGTAGTATTGTTGTTGGATTATTGTTGTTTAGAATCCGTCATTATTTAGATGAGGGATTTCCTGAAGTTCAATATGATGTTTGATGCTTATCGTTCCGTCTAGGTGAGAGCGCCTGCACGTTTATTTCCATTCTGCAAAATGGGCGTGATAAATTTGCCATGTTGGCTTCTCTGCAAAAACAAAGAGCATCTGTCTCCTTTGTCTCGACTGTCTGCTTTATGTTTTCTGATATTCTTTTGTGATTGTATTGTGGGTTTTTTTTTCTTTGTTTTCTTTAATTTAAATGAATTCTTTTGGTGAGTTAGCTTTCGTTCTGAAGTCATCCCATCTGTTCAGATGCTTCCACTGCCATATTTATATATGGTGTTTTTACAACTGCTCTTTTATGATTTTTATTTGTTTGTTTGTTTGTTTGTTTTGCTTCTTCCCTTTCCACTTATTTTCTTCCGTGTTGTTTTCTACCATTTGTGTTTTGGCACTTTGGTACACCGTCCTCTTCCTCCTCTCTGCTCCTCTCCAACGACATTAGCGGTGAACCAACTGTACCAAGAGGTCCTCAACTATCTGCTCTGTCCCTACACTTTAGCCCCACCTTCCCCCGGTGTCGATCCAATCCCCTTGCAGCGAACCGGAAGTCAGAGTGCCGCTTCCACGTACCAAAGAGGCGGCTTTGCGACGGGAGGCGGGCCTGACTACAGCAACCCGTACCGCACGTTGCAGTTCTGCCCGTCCACCGAGTCGCCTTACAGCAAGTCGGGCCCGGCTCTCCCTCCCGAAGCGGCCCTGGGCCGCTCTCCGTCTGTGGACAGCATCCAGAAGGACCCGAGGTGAGCTGGCTATCCTCGGAATGAGCTCTGGCTTTTTGATCAGGCACTTCTATTCTATCCCCTTCCCACTCTCACTCACTGAACTCACTGAGGTCCAGATTCACAGAATCCAACATATCAAGACCCCAGCAAACGTTCGGCCACTCGCACTTGGCCCTCCCCAACTGAATTTTAGTTCGTTTTTATTCCTGCATGATCAAAATAGCCCAATTGCGCTCCATGCTGCGTTCATCAAGTGATTACGTGAACTGTAGGTGTGACATGACCCTGATGGTAGATTGGAGGCATATTGTTGAAGGTCCTCAAAAGATAATTGTCAGACGTTGTTGGGAAAGCGTCATTCAAATTGAATCTGGGCTTTAGTTTGATGCACACATCACACCGCATCTTTCACTGTCCTAATTTGCTTGACATTACAGATCACCTGCACACGGCAGAGGTCCAATTTCTTTGGTTTTTTTCTTATCATGAGCATTTTCTTTGATAATGAGGAATGTCGAGATCTCACACAACTGTGTACATGAGGGAGATGGTTGATGAGGAAACAGCAGGTCTGGTTTTCGACATTGAGAGTGTGAAAAGAAAAAAAGAAAAAAATTCATTTGCAAACAAGTCCAAGAAACTTTGGGAGTTTCCTCTCAATTTCCCGACGATTGAACAAACAAGCCGTCGAGTGGTGACAAAAGCCAATTCAAGTTGTTCCTGCGTGCGAAATGTCAGCCTAGACCCACCATCCTTTTTTTTCTTCTTTTTTTTTTGCACCATTATGTTCTTTCAAATGGGGCGTTATCCCTCGAAGGGGTTGCTCATGTTGTCGCCATTGCCCTTTCCTCCTGCCATCATTGTTTCTCTGGGCTCCCACATTGTGTGTTGTTTGCTCCGGCGTGTCACTCGCGACAACCACTTGTATGCGCTGATATGACACATCTAGTTGAGAACTGCGCCGCGTGCTTCATTTTCACAACATGTAGGCTGACAGTCGTCATCAGTCAGGTGCCCAAGATGTGGCAAAGGGATGAATGAATAGTCACAGCTGACTGAAGTCGCGCGGGGAGATAATACAATCTGCAAACTGAACAGCACTAAACTGACAGTGGGCCCATTAATGGTCTCGGGCGGTGGTCCCCAAACTACGGCCCGCATTTTGCCAGGCTGAAAAATACCAGAGATGCATTCTCATTTTTTTTTTTTCAGTCTTACCACGTGATCGAGACTTGTACATGCATAGCGCGTAACATTTTATTTCACCCTTCTGCTGTCTGTGCCCTATCTGAAGCCCCTCCCTCAAAAAAACACAAAATAAAAATCCTGATCACGCGCGTCTCTGTCAAATAAAACAGATTTTTCTAATCAAAAATGTTCATCAATGTTGTCTTTTAATCTTGTGAAGTCCCTTTGAGTGTTTTTTTTAATTGCTACACAAACAAAATGTCTTATTATTAATGATAAGATAAGATAAGGTCAACTTTATTTGTCCCACACTGGGGAAATTTGCAGTCTACAACAGCAAAATTGGGGGAAAAAATAAATGTGTTTCATTGCACAAAATAAATGTTTCAGAAAAGTGAAATATAAGTGAAATATAAAATAAAGCGTTTGCAATATATTTGTAGAATAAATATAATACATTAGCAATAGCATAGAAAACAGCGTAAGGTGGATGTGCTATTTACAATGATAATGAGCATTTATTGCACTAATGGCAAAAAGATTAGGTCAGAGAAAAATGGATTCCGTTGATTTTTTTTTTCCTGTCAAGATCCCAGAAAGGATGAATATTTGGTGATGTGTGGCTTTTTGGAAAACAAAAAAAGTATTTCAACACCTTTGCGATCGTCGCGCTTTTTGTGAGAGAAGGGAAAAGCGATTTGGCCCTCATAGGAAAGAATTTGGGGGAAAATGTACAAAAGTTTGTTCATGGCTCCTCAAATGAAATGCATTTTGGGGTAGCATCATTCAAGCGTTAACATGGGGAAAAAAAAATCCAACAACAACAAGCGTAACATGTCATCCTCCACCACCTGCTCTGTGTGCATGCGCTCCACCCCCTCCACCACCGCCTGGTAACCAAATGCTGAGAGAAAGTCAAGTCGAGTCGCTTTACTAATCATCACCGCACTGACAGTTCCACTTTTCTTGCCAGACAGCCAACATATACCTCTCTCTTGTTTCTCTCTACCTCGATAGGTACGACCCCGAATTCCTTGTGTGGAATCAAAATCAAGCCGAGCAAAGAATGACAAAGTAATCCTACTATTTATTTCTACATATTTATATCTACATTCTGTTCATCTATCTTACCTTTGTCTCCTTCACTGAATGTGTCCATCTTGGCTTTATGACACAGACACAGGTGGTCAATGGGACATCTCCATTTGCATCATCACCCATGTACATTTTGCAGAGCAGAATGTCAAACAGGAATCACCTTTAAATGAGCCCACTTTCCACTTGAAGACCGCCGAGGCTGGTTTGTCATAGTCCTCGGCACGAAATTGGGGCGCTACATCATACAAAACAAATACCTCCATCGAATGTTAATCGTGGGATTAGATATGGAACGAACGAGGCTATTTTCACATTTGGAGACAGGGTAATGGTCCATTATTGTAGTACGGTATCCCGCCACACGGTGGCGCCTCTCTGATTTACTATGTCCGTTTTCCTTACTTCCGAAGAACACTTTTTTTTCCCAGTTATTTTGTTGAGAATTAACAGCTGTTTGAGAATTAACGGCTGGCTTCCACCTCGGCTCAAAAGTTTACGCCGAGGAATTTATTCTTCAACAAAATAACAGTTCCTTTGATTCACCGCACAATACTTGTGAGCTATACCGGACCTGAGTCTGTGACAAAAAGTGTTCTCCAGATGTTTAAGGAAAAGGTACGGAGTCCTGAAGGCGACATGGAAGAAAAAAAACAACTTTGCATTCAAGTTTTTCTTCCACGTAGAAGCTCTGTAAAAAGGTGGCCAACTGATCTCGTAAATTAAAGCGGTGCCACCGTGTGGCGTGATCCCACACTACAATAATGGACCGTTACAACAGTGACTGACGAGATCAATATTTCTCATTCTCTCCTTTGGCTGTCCTGCTAGCCCCACCCACTCCCTTCATGCGCGTGTCTTTCATCTCTTGATTTACCCCGATATGTTCCCATCGTCTGTGTGTTCTTGTCATTTCTGAGTTTATTGTGTGATTGACGCTGACAACGTTTTCTTCAGCTGCCATTTTAGCACCCGGATTTAGTTTTGCTCTGAAACGACAAAAAAAACAAAACAAAGGCAGCCATTTTCATTTTGTGGTAGCACTCCAATTTGGCCTGTATACGTTCTCTGGTGTCTTCTTACAGGATTAATAGCCGCCACAGAGTTATGACAAATACTCGGATGGATGATTTGTTGGTTTGCTGATTGAGTGATTGATTAGTCGATCCATCGATTGGGTTCTGGTAGCTCAAGGCCCTTTGGTGCTGAGGCAGCGACTGACTCCATCCGCTATCCTGTCATTTATGTATTATGCGTTGTTGCTAAAGCAGTGAAACGTTTGTGCTCGACTTGATTAGACGCAGCCAAATGTTTGATTGTTTTTCATGCTCGTGTGCGTCTCGGTTCTCTTGATGTGTGTTTGTTGTGTGTGTGTGTGTGCAGACGTGCTATTCAGTGCCAGCCTCAGTGTGTGGCGCTTTATGTCAGTTAATCAAGCGTGCTGTCACATCTTAGCTAGCACAAACTGGTTTTCCTCATCTTCCGTGTTGGACATCCGTATGTGAAAGTGTCTGCTACTGTTTCAAATTGGAGGGTGTGGCCTGCTGTTTCTTATGAGCCCAAAGAAAAAACCAGGCAATCGATATATAAATAGACGTTGCGCGCTCAAGTAATATCATATCGCTGGATGAAAACTTCTAGTCACTTCTCCAAGTACTCATCATTCAAACGTTCAGTGATAAAAAGCCTTGATTGACACAAGTTCAGTCGTTCACTTCCAAATATTGTTTGTAGATAATCCGCTAAAACGGTGTTGTTTCATGTTTTTTTTGGTTATACTTTTCTATATTTTATTGTGCATGTTTGCTCCACCTATTTCGATCAGGGAATGAGTCACCAACCCTTCCTACCCAAAGGTGTCAGTAATGGGACACACACACACACACACACACACACACACACACACACACACGTACACAAGCGCACACGCGCAAGCTAATACTGTAGCGCCGCCCCTGCCTGAAAGACAATCCTCTCCCACTAAACGTCTCGGCCTGCTTTGGGTGTCCTGCATTCTGACATCTTGAATTTTAGCGTCAACACCAGGGGTGTAGTGGGCGTGGTACGCGGGGGTACGCTGTCCACCCACTTCTCCCGACGCCACATTCAATTTTTATTTCGGTTTTTGCCCTGCACTGTCTGCGGGTTATTGAAATGTTTGTTGATCATTGTTCCAACCCGATCGAGTTATGCTTAATAACGTTGGCCTGTGATTATTTTGGAGTCGTAAAACATTAAATTTAACGTTAGTTCAACTGGTGTTGTAGCCGATGATTGATGTTCTGTATGTATATATAGAACATCCCAGAATCGCGTACACCCACTTAAAAAATCCCCACTACACCACTGGTCAACACACATACGTACCCCCGAGCCCCCCCCCCACACACACGTACGCAAGCACACACGCGCAAGCTAATACTGTAGCGCCGCCCCTGCCTGAAAGAAAATCCTCTCCCACTCAACGTCTCGGCCTGCTTTGGGTGTCCTGCATTCTGACATCTTGAATTTTAACGTCAACACACCTACGTACCGCCGCCTCCCCCCACACACACACACACGTTCACAGACAAGTGGCCACGAAAGAGAGCCCACCTGGTTGCTTGGAAACAACGAGTGAATTGACAGTCCGTCACTACTTTGTCCCAGTTCATTGAATTGCCAAATGAAACATTAAGCTCTCTTTGGTGATATACACACGCGAGCGCGCGCACACACACACACACACACACACACACACAGTGATGTATTATGTAGGCATTTTGCCGAGGGAAAAACATTGCTTTCTCAAAAAGAGTTCTTCAGCTTCTTTTTTTCTCGATCTCCTTTCCTTCACCTTGACTGCATTCCGCTCATGAGTCCGACTTTTGTTAGGAGTCGAGAAATCCGCGGGCTTAACGGCAGGGAGATTGGGGCTGCGGTTCAACAAAAACAAGCTTATTTTTATAGTCCCCACAAAAGCTGATAGAAAGGAAAACAAGTAAGCACCACAGATCACTTGGCAATTGGCTCAATGTCCCTTGAAGTGAAACAATCGGGGATGAGGTCATTCATCTTGCCATCAACAGTTCAAGATTTTGGTGCAGTCACGCGAGCAGATTTATTCTGCTTCATTTCTGACAGTAAGTCAGGCCGCGTGTTGAAGCACATCTGCTTCACCCCAAGTGAAGTCTTTCATTCGTGGCTCTAACATTGAGAAATCTGACCTCAAGGGACTACCTCGGGGGGTGCAAACCGCGGCCTGGGGGGCATTTGCAGCCCGCCGTCCATTTTCCGGCGACACTCCCAAAAAGAAAAAAAAGAACATTTCACATGGGCCACAAGTTTAGTTAAAAAAGGGAAGGTGGGCAGAGTGGATTGTAGAACTTTATTGTGGAAGACCCAAATAAACCATTTAAAAGAATTTTTGGGGGGTTTCTGAACGTGGAGATGGCATTCGGCAAATGTTCATCATTCATAAAGTGACTTTCCCTTCGCTGCATTCAAAACTTTGCCTTGTGGCGTCCGCATTGTGATTCTGCGCTCAGATTTTCAAATGCCAGCAAAAAATCGGGGATTTGTCCGATGCCGCGTTCGGAATACGATGCAAGTCAGTCGCTTGACACTGAAGCGTGACAAATATATCTTGTCTGTCCGCACAACCAAAAACGTTTTCGAACTCTCAGAAACATTTACAGATGAGTCAAGCTGCGGCAAAGTATTACCCACTCAGATACCGAAACTCCGACCTGGCGGATTGTCATCGAGACAAAATGATGGCAAAATCTCGTCCTTCCGCTGTGTCCGCCGGTCCGTAACTTTCCGATGCCAAATCGCATGGACTGCAACAAAAAAGGAACCATCCAGTTTCTGTGGATCCCAAGAAACTGGAGGTGTTTATTTCTTTTGATGATTGACGAGTCTCCCGAAAGAAGGAAGCTTGTCAATATCTGAGAAGCTCGAGGTCCCCTCTCATGTCTCACTTTCGCTTTCTTCCCTCTTGTCACATCATTCTCACATTAATTATTTGTCTTTCTCTCATCGCACACACGCCTTCACATATTTATAGGCCTTAGTGGGTTGTGTGTGTGTGTGTGTGTGTGTATATGCACTTTAATTGTGCCTGTGAGCAAACTCATGAAGCAAACCTTTGGCAGGCTAAAACTAAAGTAAATGTGTAAAGGACTTGCTCATGTGGAATTTGCTCGTCGGTTCGCAGAATCGACAAGCCCTATGTGACCGTGGCGCAGGAATGGTCGAGAAATATGGCGAGACGGATAACCTGAAGGCATAAAGTTTGTCATGAAAAACGAAATAAAAATGCGTCCTGTTTCAATGTGAAGTCTGAGCAAAATGTCGAGACAATTTTTTTTTTGGGGGGGGGGACCAGAAACAGTCTGCTGCTGTGGAGCAACTTTGACTTTCAAGTTTGACACCCGCTCCCAAAAAAAGAAGAAAAATGGACAAACACGTAGTGCCATGTTGTCTGTGTGTCTCCCCGCAGGGAGTTTGGTTGGAGGGATCCGGAGCTGCCAGAAGTCATCCAAATGTTACAACATCAGTTCCCATCAGTTCAGTCGAACGCGGCCGCCTACCTCCAGCATCTCTGCTTCGGAGACAACAAGATCAAGTGTGAGGTATTGACTCGGCGTTCCCCAAAACCGTTTGGTTGCCTTTTTTTTTCTATTACTTTTTTAAATTGTAGTACAGTCAAACCTCGGTTTTCGTCCATAATCCGTTCCAGAAGGCTGTTCTAAAACCAAAATTGTTCGTAAACCAAAACTACGCTCTTTTTAAAATAAAAATGTTTCCTGAACATGTCTGCTCACAATGAAAAGCAACACGAGGAAGCGTCACTTCCTCGTGTAAGGAAGGTGAGAGGAGTCAAATGGTGCGTTCAAGTGCGCTCAGTTTGTTCGAGAACCGAAATTTGTTCGTCATCCGAGGCATAAAAAACTCGAAATTGAAAAAACCGAATTGGACGAGAACCAAGAGGTCCGAAAACCGAGGTTTGACTGTATTTCTTTAGCGAAAGTAGCAAAAAGCTTAATGTAACCTCTAAAAAAAAAAAGACATCATTACAGTGAACCCTCGATTGTGGGGGTTACATTCCGAAAAAAACCCGCGGTAGGCGCTCTCCGTGGAGTCGTCAAGTTTAACTGCTCCTGAAGGTTTTCTTCCTCGTTTAGAAAGACTTGACGAGTGGGCCAAAGTTCAACGGCCTCGACCGTCCACACGTCCGTCGCCGTTGAACATCGTTTAATCCAATGACACGACGCACAACATACCTACATGCATCTCAGCAACATAAAACACACATCAACGCACGCTCATCCCTCATGACCCTTTGGAAAACATCTTTGGCCATCATGCGCCTCCATGCAACTTGATGTCACGGTCTGAATCCCGCCCATGAATCGAACTGATTGATTTGGGGCGAGCGTGCTTCTCCAAACAGCATCCGCCGGCGCGCATTAAAAACCCAGTGAGAAAGCCGCGGCCGAGATTCGGTTGTGTGCGTGTCTCAGCCCCATGCCCCAAATAGCCAAGGGGAGGGGTTGCTGCAGGGCGCTTCTGCCGCTCATTCCGGCGGGGGCCATTTCGTTGCTCTTGGAACAGCATGAGTCGGGGGGAAATCACACTTTTTGGAATGTGATGGTCTTTTCACGTCATTTAAAATGAAACGCCCATTTTATATTTTGAAACACTGCTGCTCACCTACGATTCGGAACCAATTGTTTTGTTTCCACCAAGAAAATGTATTGTCACGGACGCCCGACCGAGAGGGCTAGTGGTGTCGGAATATTTTGTATAGTCACGTGACAGATGCAATGCCAAGATTCACTCTTCTTTGACCTTTCTTGACCTCAGATCCGGCGACAGGGCGGCATCCAGCTTCTGGTGGACTTGCTGGACCATCGTATGACCGATGTGCACCGCAGCGCCTGCGGAGCTCTTCGGAATCTGGTCTACGGGAAGGCCAATGACGACAACAAGATTGCACTCAAAAACTGTGGAGGAATTCCAGCTTTGGTCCGACTGCTACGGAAAACCACAGATGTCGAGATCCGGGAATTACTCACAGGTGACACGCGCACACACACACAAATGGACACATAGACGTGTACAGGAATGTGTGTGTGTGTGTGTGTGTGTATGTATGTATGTATGTATGTATTTATTTATATATATTTTTTTAATTTGAGAGTAGGGAATTCATTTTCAGTATCCACACATCCAAACATATGATACTCGACATTCCAAGTGTGACAAGACTACGACAGCCGGTCTGCATCGTGAGCACAAAAATGTCCGCCGTCACAAATTAATCAGATGAACAATTTCAGACCCTTAGGAACTGTTTGTGTCTTACTATCTCTTTCAGACTCTTACACCTCCTTCAGAGTTTTTCCTTCTTTTTTTTTTCTAAACTAGTCCCTGCACCTTCCCATCGTGCGTATCAACTGTGCCTTTCTTCAGAATCATGTCTTCCTCTTTTGGGCATTTTGAATCAGGATCCCAGCAGGCAGGGAAGCTGCCCGACTCCCACATACTGTATACAGCACGGGGGGGGGGGGGGGGGGATATTAAAAAAAACACATCAAGCAGGGAAAATGACCGCCGTTTTCCAATTTCTGTTGCACCTCTTGAGGTCTGTTTCCTGTTCAGAACAAAATGTGACGTTTTGGGGAGCTATGCTGTCAGTTTGAAACAGCAGCAAATGAGCTGAGCTGATTACAACTGCACATCTGCTGTGTGAATTCAAAACCAACAAGGTGTTCATTTTAACACCTGGCAAGTGTCGATAGGCATCCACACCAATCCGTGGTAAAGTAACTGTGACAAAAGTATGAATTGCTCGACACACAATCGGGTGTGACACTATCAAAATATTGACAGTGCAGTCATCAAAGAGAGACGTTCTGTCACAACTGTTTTTTATTTTTTTTTTCTAAGACTATCTCCGAACCTTTAACACCAGCAGCTCGATGCTGCATCCGGCAGCGCGCGTACATTACTTGCGGGTGTCCTTGGGAAACCCGACATCACGATGCAGAAAAGAAGACAATTCCTCCCATTCCTGCAGTGGGTAAATTGAACGAAAGACACAGCGTGAGGGGCTGCTCGCTCATTTCCGAAAGGATACTCGAGAGCGTAACGGCATTAAAACAACGAAACGAGATGCTGCTGGTTTTTGACGACGCGTTTAAGAAAAGTAAGCATTAAAAACAGCCATCCGGCCTTTGTGTGGAGTAAAGAAGATGCGGCGCTTCCGTTACAGGAGGCAACTCGCACCGATGGGCCGCCATCAATTCATCAAAATTTCATCACAGTCAGTCTCAGTGAGTAATTACTTTGGTATTCTACCACCATCAAAGAAATGTCAAGCTGAAATGCAAGAATGTCAGCTGCACCAAACAGATGATGGATGCACCGCAAAAAAAAAAACAAAACAAAAAAAAAACCTTATTTCCCTCAATCCCTATATTCTAGGCAAAGTTGTATTGTTTATCTCAGCCAGATTCAATGGAGAATAAAATTTGTGGGAAAACTTAAAGGAAGGCCTTTTCACACAAGACCCCGACCTCAATGCCATCAAACAGTTTTCGGGATCAAGTAGAACAAAAAAGGGGAGCCATCAGTTCATGTGTAATGTCCAACAACAGTGACCGCCATTCTGGATAAATGGACAAAAAAATATATATACTGTATTTTTAAATCATGTTTGAGTGAACTGACAGCGTATTTAGATTGTGCACCAATGCCGAATTCAAAGCTGATCGGGGTGAAGTCTGGTGAAGACCATGCGAGACTTTGCTCTCCAATCCAATCCAATCCATCATTTGGTCAGCAGGAACTTCGGAAACTGATGATGACGATCTTTTTTTCGCACTTGACTGCTGATCCCCCGTTGCCGAACACGTTGGAGGGCCCGTCAATAAGCAGTTTTTCAACGCATGATGCCCAAACCTCCCTGAAGTATGGCAATTTAAACTGATTTCATTTGGGGGGCGGGGTCCACGCCGCCATTCAACAAGCAGGCATTGGGGAGGCAATAGCTTCGACACATTTACCTTGCGCAGACTCCCGCCCGTCGTATCAAAATGACAAATGGTGGCGCCAAATGTCCGACGTGCAGAAAGCCTGCAAAGAAACTTCAAATCTCAATAGGCAGATTAAGAGATGCAATGCCCTGTTGCGGGATGGAGAAATGAGATGGCGGAGTGAATGACAGCCCAAATGAAAGCTGCGGGACGGCTTCAGAGACAAAGAAAGCCAGCCAGCATCTTCATTTCCCCCCCTCTCTCAATACAACGGCACATTTGTAACCTCCTGCTGCCACTCATGATGTAAGACTGAGGCAATTAACCCCCTTCATCACTGTGTGTGTGTACGTGTGTGTGTGTGTGTGTGTGTGTGCACGCGCTCGTGTGCGTGTGTGGGCGGGTGCAAACGTGTTCGATCAAAGATAAAGAGCCACTCTGCCCTTCTCCTCAAGCGGATGATGTCATATTGCACAATCGCAAAGAGGCCGGCCAAGCGGATGATTTTACTCGGGATGATATTTACATCACGGAAATACTTCACTTTTCATGATAAGAACAGCACAAAGAATTCCGACCGCCGACACTGCCACATCTCCGAACATTGATCTCTGAGGGTTGTAACGAAAGCGATCGAGAAGGATCGCTTCATGCCGAGGTGAGCAGGGATGGACACATTCCAACATCCAATTACACGGCCGTGCGCATTCCTCAGATACGGCCGCTGATCTTCAGCAAACTGAAGGTCAACAAGAACGGCTGCCGTAAATTTCTGCCGCGTTATTCGACTAGTCGGCATGGCTGATATGACGGTAATAAGGGAAAGATCGTTGACCCGAAGAGAAGCGCCCGAAGGACGTGAAGTTGTCGATAGCCTTTTGTGAAGGATGGATGCATGTGTTTTAATGCCGATGGCAAAACATTTTTTTTCAAATTACCGTAATTTCTGGACTATAGACCGCACCCGATTATAAGCCGCACCACTACATTTTTAAAGGAAAAAAACATTTTGTACACACATAAGCCGCACCTGTCTATAAGCCGCAGGTGCCCATATTGTTACATGAGATATTTACAAAGAAAGACGGTACACAGGCGGCCGTTAAAAAAGTCTTTATATAGGCCGCTACATTAAATAAGCCGCAGAGTTGAAAGCGTGTGTCCAAAGTCGAGGCTTATAGTCCGGAAATTACGGTAATCCATCGTCCGCATGGGAGTTTGGCAATAAATGACAGGATGGAAATAATCTAACCAAACCTCTAGAAATTCATTCATTCATTCATCTTGCGAACCACTTTATCCTCACTAGGGTTGCGGGGGGGGTGCTGGAGCCCCTCCCAGCTGTCTTCGGGCAGTAGGCGGGGGACACCCCGAATTGGTTGCCAGCCAATCGCAGGGCACACAGAGACGAACGACCATGCACACCCTCACTCACACCTAGGGACAATTTAGAGTGTCCAATCAGCCTGCCATGCATGTTTTTGGAATGTGGGAGGAAACCGGAGTACCCAAAGAAAACCCACGCAGGCCCGGGGAGAACATGCAAACTCCACACAGGGAGGCTGGAGCTGGAATTGAACCCGGTACCTCTGCACTGTGACGTCGACATGCTAACCACTGGACTACCGGGCCGCCCCCTCTAGAAATTGTGCTCACATAAAACCCCCCATGAGAAAAACGCATCCTCCTCGTCATTCGAAATCGCACTGCACCGTCGGCTCGGCTCTTGTTGTTTTTCGTACACTGACTTTTCGTCGGTCTCGTTTAGGTGTCTTGTGGAACCTGTCGTCATGTGACGCCCTGAAGATGCCGATCATCCAGGACGCCCTGGCCGTCCTGACCAATGCTGTGATCATCCCCCACTCGGGCTGGGACACCTCGCCCCATACGCAAGAAGACCGCAAATTACATCTGCACTCCTCCCAGGTCCTCCGCAATGCCACCGGCTGCCTCCGGTCAGTAACTCGACACAACGCTCTCTCTTGACTGCGCGTAGCGAATGTGAGCATGCCCGACTCACATTGTGACTCCTTTGAAATCACGCTATTTAGTTTGTGGACCAGTTCACAAAGCACAGAATCCAGTGGCAATGGCCCACGCATAAAAACAAAGCCTATTAAGTGTTGAGGATGGGAGAATTTCACACATGTAAAACGGTTAAATGCACACCGGCACCCCACACAGACATTTCTTCATTCATTTCTTTTCAAGACCGTGACGTTTAAGCGCTTCGGAGTGTTATTCGTGTGCATGTGGGTGATGTGTTCTTTGGTATTTGTGTGTGTGTGCGTGCGCCAGGAATGTGAGTTCTGCAGGTGAGGAGGCCCGCAGGAGGATGAGAGAGTGCGAGGGTCTGACAGATGCTTTACTGTACGTCATCCAGACTGCCCTGGGGAGCAGTGAGATTGACAGCAAGGTAGCGCGCACACACACACACACACACACACACACACACACACACACACACACATATACATATACAGTATATATATATACATATATATATACCGTATATATACAGTCAAACCTCGGTTTTCGTCCATAAACCGTTCCAGAAGGCTGTTCAAAAACCGAAATTGTTCAAAAACCGAAACCACGCTCTTTTTAAAATAAAAATGTTTCCTGAACACGTCTGCTCACAATGGAAAGCAACACGAGGAAGCGTCACTTCCTCGTGTAAGGAAGG
Source organism: Hippocampus abdominalis (assembly GCA_018466805.1). Taxonomy (NCBI): domain Eukaryota; kingdom Metazoa; phylum Chordata; class Actinopteri; order Syngnathiformes; family Syngnathidae; genus Hippocampus; species Hippocampus abdominalis. The sequence continues at coordinate 10,435,492 of CM031708.1, forward strand.
CGAGAGGAGTCAAATGGTGCATTCAAGTGCCCTCAGTTTGTTCGAGAACCGAAATTTGATCGTCATCCGAGGCATAAAAACTCGAAATTTTTGGTCGAAAACCGAATTTGGACGAGAACCGAGACGTTCGAAAACCGAGGTTTGACTTATTTTGTATATATATAAACACACCTCTGTATCTGAACAAGGATATGTAGACTTTTATGTCTACACATCGCCATTCCTCCTTATCCTCCTTTTGGGTTGCACCTTTCTGTCAGTCGTGACTTTTTCCTCTTCTCTACTCGCCTCCGTCAGACTGTGGAGAACTGCGTGTGCATCCTGAGGAATTTGTCATACCGTCTGGCTGCAGAGACATCTCACAACCAACAAGGGGGCTCTGAGGAGCTGGATGGCCTCTTATGTGACACTGGTGGGAAGGACGCGGAAAGTTCAGGATGCTGGGGCAAAAAGAAGAAGAAAAAGAAGGGACATGACCAGGTCAGACACTCCATTCGTTATTATTGGGTGTTATGACTCAGGGCGAGATCTGCTGGCCCGAAAACAATCGTGATAAGAACACTTCCAGTAATGAATGGCTGACTCGGCAAGGTATGCCTCTGCATTTCATCTGAATTCAAGATTATCGGATTATCGAACCGAATCATGCTGCTTTACTTTGACTCCTATCCGACTCCACGTATGGAAATATCTAACAAATCGAGTTTTGTGGAAGAAAGAGAGAGAGAGCACGATTTTGGAGCTATTTTATCTGGTGCTCCATCTTCGTGTATGCTGATAATAAGCAATCAGAGGCACATTCTGGCTGAGTGGCAGACATCTTTTCCACTTGCAGAACATCGGCAGTGGAGAGCCCACCATATCCGGTGTGTGAATCGCCAATTAGTCTTAATCTCACGCCCTTTTCATTTCAAGCAAAGACAGAATGAGACTTTGAAACGGTAATATCCAGGCAGGTGTTTTAACTTGCATTTGTCAAGCAAAGCCTCAACGTTTTTTTTGGGAGGGGGGGTTATAACTGATCTCACAAGTAACCCGATGTTCACGTTTACAAAGATGAAAACAAACTCCTCGCTTTCATATCTTACAACATCCGCGTGTCACCACTCCAGTGCAGCTGTAGCCAATTAGCACAAAGTGGCTCAGGGAGCTCTTATTGGAGGGGGGCCCATCCTCCTCTCCGAATAACTGGGGGCAATTCCAAAAAAAAAAAGGATACAGGACAGTCGAGAAGTCGCTTACGCGGGAGGAAGTGCTGGATATAAATGTTCCAGATCACAGTTTGGTTCACAATCTCAGCACAGTGTTCACTCACGCCATCATCAAAACAACAATGGCGGACCGCAGGGAGCCTAAGAAGGGCCACTGCAGATAATAAACATGCATAAACAATTACATCATTGACAAAGTCTGACATGTGGAGAAAAAAAAGGCAAAATGGCTAATCCCGCCTTAACTCTGTGTCATTTTTCCCAGTGGGACGGTGTCGGTCCATTTCCAGACTTGGCGGAGCCCCCGAAAGGCATTCAGATGTTGTGGCATCCCAGTATCGTCAAGCCCTACCTTACCCTGCTGTCTGAATGCTCCAACCCGGACACCCTGGAGGGAGCAGCCGGTGCTCTGCAAAACCTTGCTGCTGGGAGCTGGAAGGTAAAACCTCCAAACAACGTGTGCATTGAAATCCACAGAGAGCCAGAAAGCTCCCTTGTCGAACACATTGGGGAAAATACGGCTCCATAAGCTCCATCTGCCATCGTCATGATAACCACGCCCACCGTCCCCTGACGCCCGCCCCTCTGATGTAGTCTTCTGCCCCAAACAATAATTGGGGCCATCTCAGCACCAGTTTCAATCACCGGAGCGAGAGCTTGAGCCAATTCAGTCGCCAGTGGAAAAAGAAAGAAGTGGTGCTCACCTGGGTACTGGCCCACAACGAGCACCAGCACAAGCGCGGTGGCAAAGGGCCCACCGAGGTCCATTCTAATAATAATAATAATAATAATAATAATACATTTTATTTGTGGGTGCCTTTCTAAGAACTCAAGGACACCTTACAACAAGCAGTTAAAAAAACACAAATACAATGTTAAAAACAACATCAAATAAAATAAGATAAAATAAAACAAAATAGACACAATGGATTTATGGATTCTGACTGAAAGCTGGAAATATATGGCTCTGGAGTCCAAAAAGGACACTTGTATAGATTGTGGCATTTTGTCTTCATTTTCTGCCCATGCTCTAAACAAGACAGTATTTGGACTTCACTTGTGTACCCATAAAAAATGGCAAAACTGGTGGTTTACTGGTGCTCTCGCATAATTTTTTCAGAAGTGTAAAATTGTCTCATCATGTTGATATAACACTACAATGTGGTATATTCAACCAAACGCACCCCTGTGTGTACCTCATTTTTTGTCCCCATCCAGTGGTCGGTCTATATCCGTGCCGCAGTACGTAAAGAGAAGGGCCTTCCAATCCTTGTGGAGCTACTGAGGATCGACAACGACCGAGTGGTGTGTGCCATTGCCACTGCCTTGAGGAACATGGCTCTGGACATCAGAAATAAGGAGCTGATTGGTAAGTGACTGGCGGAAATGAGAAAGAATCAACCTAAAGAGATCTTTCCAATTCATGAGGAGGGCTTCAACCTGAGAACGAATTGCTCTTTCCGGAATGAAGAAAGTAGAAAGTTTGCTTTCCATCTTTCAGTCCTCAGTCCCACTCATTGCGCCGTTTTCCCCCCCACTGTGACAACAGGTAAATATGCCATGAGGGACCTGGTGCACCGGTTACCCGGTGGCAGTACCAACAACAACGGCAGTAGTGGCGGAGGATGCGGCGGCGGCGGCGGCGCCAACAGTTGTGCTCTGCTGGGGAAGACCATGTCGGACGACACGATCACAGCTATCTGCTGCGCTCTGCATGAGGTCATCACCAAAAACATGGAGAACACCAAGGCCCTGAGGGACGCCGGCGGCATAGAGAAGCTCATCGGTGTCGCCCGAAGCAAAGGAGACAAGTAAGTGCAATGTTATTCCCAAGACACAGAGCATACGGAAATAGGTTGTTGTTGTTGTTGTTTTTGTTTTTAAATGAGGTTTGTCGTTGACTTTGTGGCCCCGTATCATCAATAGCTGGTTTTAAATGTGTACTTTTTGCTACCTTTGGCTTTTGCACAGAAGAATGTTTTGCTTTTACATCTTTTTCAATGAAGTAACTTTTGATCTGAAGGTTTAAGAAGAAGAATGTGTCATGTAGAGCTTGGACTCGCACCCAAAATCTCCATTCGCCATTTGTGTTCAAGTCCGCCAATGACATTCGAATGAATTCACATTGTGCACTTTTCAGAAAGAAAAAGTGCAATTTTGTGGCGTTTTATCTTTATTGTACTTTTTGAAAGCCGTCTTTACTGATCTCAATCAAACGTATCGCAGAGTAGACTCCACCTGCCCGTATCATCCCACAGAAAGCTTTTCCTTTTTAGTTGAAAATCGCTTCCTCTCATCTCCGGGACTCTGTGGCCCGTTCTGGTGTTTGTTTTCAATGGCCAATTGGCAACTCTTTGGAATCCATACCAATTCGTGCATAACCCTGGTGTCACGGTGAATTTTCAAATGAAAGAAAATAGACTCAATAGCCCTGATTTTTTTTGTTTGCAACCGACCGTATGTCCAATCAAATCATCCAAAATAATAGGATCGACAAAACTGGATGGCATTTCCTGAGACCAGTAAGGCCAGTTAAAAATTGTTGGATGAGCAGCGCAGATAATAATTTCGATCGTTCAACCCGCTCCCCTTATTACAAAAGTCAGACTGGCTTTATTCTCTCTTGTTTTTCTCCTCTCTGCTGAATTCCCAGACATAGTCCGAAAGTGATGAAAGCGGCATCTCAAGTGCTGAACAGCATGTGGCAATACCGAGACCTGCGCAGCCTTTACAAAAAGGTAGATACAGCGGTCCAGTTTGCTGATTGCCCGCCCGTCGCTAAAAACGGAGTCATTCACCGCGAACGCTTGTTCTCACGTTTTCTTTGTCTCGTCCCTTTTCTCCAGGACGGCTATTCGCAATACCACTTTATTGGCTCTTCTTCCACAATAGAAAGGGACAGGCAGCGGCCTTATTCTTCTTCCCGTACGCCGTCCATCTCGCCCGTGCGGACCTCACCAAACCATCGATCGGGTGAGCGTGAATCCTTTTTCTCTTCCTGTTTGTTGATCGGATTGGATTTCTTGATCGATTCAGATTAGATACACTCGAACCTCGTTCGAGAAGAACGTTGCAGCGGTGAAAATGTTGTCGACGGGGTACGTTGACGAGAGGTTGGACGATATCGGGCCTGAAGACTGCCTTAGAATTGCGAAAATGGGAAATTGAACTGAGAGAAGGTCATTTTAAAAATCTGACTGTTGAACATTTCGCTCACACTGTTTGGATTTGAGCTTTATTTTTAGCGATGTTCTGTCACTTTTTATCAGCATGGAAACAGACGTTGGCAGTCAAATTGCGCAACAGCCAATTATCCATCCATCCATCCATTTTCCGAACCGCTTGATCCTCACCAGGGTCGCGGGGGGTGCTGGAGCCTAACCCAGCTGTCTTCGGGCAGTAGGTGGGGGACACCCTGAATCAGTTGCCAGCCAATCGCAGGGCACACAGAGACGAACAACCATCCACGCCCACACTCACACCTAGGGACAATGTAGAGTGTCCAATCAGCCTGCCATGCGTGTTTCTGGAATGTGGGAGGAAACCGGAGTACCCGGAGAAAACCCACGCAGGCCCGGGAGAACATGCAAACTCCACACAGGGAGGCCGGAGCTGGAATCGAACCCGGTACCTCAGCACTGGGAAGCCGGCGTGCTAACCACTGGACTACCGGGCCGCCCTACAGCCAATTAATGTCGCCAAAAAAAAAAAAACGATGAGAAATGGATTCACCATATGATGGTTGTATTTTACAGTCAGTGTCCTGCGTTAAATAGCACAAATGATGTCAAAAGGGTCAAATCGATTTCCACATTTTCAGTGAGCACACCGGAAAGACAGACAAGTGCCTCAATTCAAAGTTCCCAGCCGGGAACTGAAAGCATGAGCAGCTAGAGCGCTGACTGCTTTCTGGAGACGGCCCTGTCATCACCTCCTCCACTTAGCAGATTTGGCACATTCTCCTCTGGTCTCCTGCGGCTTCTCTTCTCATCCTGCGGCCTCCAACCGCTCTCGGTTGCACGCGGGGTGCGAATGCGAGCGTCAGCGGCCGTGTGTCTCTAGATGGGAAGCCTCTGATTGCTTCTGATGAATGTCAGACAAAAGTCTCCAAAATGATCGATGGCTTGCAGAGGAAAAAAAAAAGATCAATAACGCAAACGTGCATATGTATTATGAACGAAGGAAAATACTGGACTTGAGCTTGACCTAAAATCACACAATGGAACAAACTCACAGAATATTAGCACATAAAAGGCCTGTCGACTTATTTTTTTGCCAGAGAAAGTGAATCTGGCAGTAAGTGTGGTTCACATAAAGGAAAATTACTCAAGAGCTTCACTGGCTATGTGCTTTGCGCTAACAAAAACCAAAAACGACATCAACAACAACCACCAATGCCGGAACGATGGCTCAAGACGTCCTGTGTGTGTCACAGCAAGTGCGCCGGCGTCACCGAGGGATATGATGGCGTTGAAGGAGAGGAAGAAAGACTATGAGCTGACCGGCAATGCAACGTACCGCGGGAACAAGGGTGAACACACGTCCCGCAAGGATGCCGCCATGGGTAGGCCAAATCGCAATCGCATTTTAAATTTTTCAGCCACATGTAATGTGAACTGCGTTCGGGGTTTGCCGCCGGCGATTCCAGTCCCTGGAAATAAATAAATGCATAAAGCAGCCCGCTGTCAGTCATGGATGCATGAGCAATTGGAATCAACCTCGGAGGCAGTGTTTTGGGTTGTCTTGGAGATTGTCAAAATAGATGCAAGCGCAATGGCTGCCCAATCATCCGGGACTGGGATCTATTTTTTTTTTGTACTGGCCAACAAAAAAAACTGAATTCCCTGTTCTTATGACGAGCAAATCATGACAAGGGTAAATTCATCTCTGCCCTCCACTGCGCAGGAAATTCGAATGCTGCTAACTTGAGATTGTTGCTAACATTAAGACCGCAGTTGGTGTCATGAAAGTGAGAGTCGGGAAATAAATGAGCAACAACCTCTGGTGCTCATCTGAGAACCGCAGCCTCATTTTTGGGCACAACCTTTTATATGACGTTAGTTTGATCATTCACAAAGGATAGTGGGAAGGTAAAGACATATTTTGAGACGGCCCGGCAATGCCGTCGTGAACGATTTTATCGACGAGAGGATCTTAATCGCCGTCTCCCACAGGTCCGCTCTCCAGTGGTTCTTCAACTCTACACCGAGGAGCTTATGTGTCACCCACCGATGACCTCAAGTATAACCAGGTACAAATGCTTTTTCGTGGGAGGACCACTGACGAAAACAAGTCATTCGACTACGTTGATCGCCACAAACGCCCACCTCCCCGGCATTGTTTACAGTCATACTCCTCGTGCTCCCGATGCGCTTTGCGCCGCTCTTGAAATACCGAATGTCTTCTATCTGCAGGTCTCATCTCAAGGATTGCCTTCAGAGCCCTACCCGCCTTTCCAAAACCCTCCCCCAAATGACAGCGGCAGCTATGAGGACCAGGCCTTCTTCGAGAACCAGGTTCATGCGGGGGGGCGCCCCCCGCAAGGCGAACTCAACATGCACTTGCAGGGCCTGAAGTCCACCGGAAACTATGTCGACTTCTACTCGGCCTCTCGGCCCTACAGCGAGCTCAACTACGAGACCAGCCACTATCCGGCCTCTCCGGACTCCTGGGTCTGAGGGCAAGAGAGCCGAGGGAGGAGCAGAGCGGGAATGAAGACATGAAGTAGGAAAGACACCCCCCCCCCCACCCACCCACCCCCTTCTCCCCCCCCCCCCCGCTCCCTGTTCTGTCGTTCCAAAGTAGCATCATAGGTAGCAGGACATCCCAGGCGCAAGACAGGGTCCAAGAGCGGAAGGAAACTGAACGGACACTGGAACTCCCTCCGGAGACGTTTGAAGAGGAGGAGGCTCGAAAGGAGGGAAACAAAATGAGCGGAGGAAAAAGAGGCCTTGCATGTGCATGCACACCGACACCAACGAAACCGACCGACACCATTTTTCTTTCTCTCTTAAGTTTCTGACCAAACTGCGAGCAAGCCCGGCAGGTTGAAAACGAACGGCGTGCCGCGTTTTGCGGGCTGTGGGAGGAAGAACAGACGTGGCGAAGGCACGACACCCCTCCCACCCCCAAAACAAAAAAGAACATGGCAAACACACGGAGGTGAAGGCGATGAGGGGAAAGATGGAAAGGCGTGAAAGTTTTCTGGAAGTGGTGACGGCTGCCTGAAAGAAACCTTTGTACATATGTGACATAGCAACACGGCTTTTAGTCATGTGAAGCACAAGAAGCAGAGCCGTAGGACGTGTAGGACATCCGAAATACGTTTTTTGTTTTTTTTTTCCTCTCCCTCTCTGTGGCTTCAGCGTGATGTCTCCTCCTCCTCTCGGGCAAAGATTGCTATCGGAACCTTGTCGTTTGTTGATTTGTTTTGTTTGTTTTTCTTTTCTTTGTGCTTCTACTTTATAAACTCTTGGTTGTATAGTATTTGATGTACACTGTACATTTACTGGCAATGCATTGTGTATTTGTACATTGCAGTATTACCTGAGTCAGGCCTGCACCACATGGGGGCCCAGCTCACCTCTTCACGGTCCTGACACTGTACCCTACGCAAGTGCACGCATACACACACACACACACACACACACACACACACACACACACACACACATGGTGCGCACATACTGTATCAGTTCTACAACACTCAGTAAAAATGCCCATGAAGACATAAATTAGAGAGTGGGTTAACAGTGCTCCACTGACTGCCTTATATCTTGAGTTCCAGTAGGATCTATTTGACAGGAAATGCATTCATACCGCCGTTTTTTTTGTTTTTTTGTAGGTAAATAAAGCACGACTGGAGCATATCGTTAACCCCGCCACGATCGCCTGGTCAGATTCTGAATTCAAGTCAAAAGACTGTTAGATACTGAGTGACGTGAGATTCATTTTTTTTTTTTTGCCTTTCTCGCTCATCTATGTGAGTGAACAGGATTGTTTATCATGGTTGAAAAAGAATTTACCCCCGAGTTATACACTATGTTGTCACTTTTTTTTTGGTGGCCATTTTCCGAACAAATTCAACAATCACACATTCCATTCACTTGAACTCACATTATGGATATGAGGAATTACGGACCTGTTTGTGATGAAGATGGCAACGTCCTGTAAAATCCACAATGGGATTCTTATTTTCAGTGCTGCCACCTCATCCATCCATCCATTTTGCGATCCGCTTGATCCCCACGAGGGTCGCGGGCGTGCCGCAGCCTATCCCAACAGGCGAGGGACACCCTGAACCGGTTGCCGGCCCCTCGCGGGGCACGCAGAGACCAACAAACCATTTGGGCTCACAAACACGCCTAGCGACAATTTGGAGTGATTGATTAACCTGTTGTGCGTGTTTTTGGAATGTGGAAAGAAACCAGCATACCCGGAGAAAAGCCGCATAGGCACGGGGAGAACATGAGAAAGACACGCTAACCAGTTGCCCACCCGCTGCCACCTCATGTTGTCTTTATTGAAAGGATGACGCGTCAATGTAGCTTTCATTTAGCCACACTCAAAGAGTGACCTTGCAACTCAAGCGTCATGATCATTATTTCGAGATAGGTCATCCGTATTCAATTGTAGGATGAAAAACACCTTCTGAAACCCGGAAAGGGGTGCGAACACGGGTAGACGGCCAAAGACACGTTCTCAAAGTACGATTGTTTCCGTGAGCGCATTAAAGAATGAATGTCAGACTGGATAACTGTTATATCGAAAACAACCACGATGGCCATGCAGCGATCGAGATTGACGACTCGCATGAAGTCAGAGCAAATCCGACTGTTAGTGTATTTGTCCTTTTTTTTTTTTTAATTGATCCTTCAACGCCACAGCACCCCTTTTAGAGCCAGTGAGCCCTTTCTATTTAGTGCTCGGCGTGTACCTCCTAGTGCCAAACAAGGTTTCTGCCACCCCCCAGCCCCAATTGTGGAGGGCAGGGAACACATTTCATGCTTTCGTCGGGACATCTTTGCGCATTTTGGCTTTACCACTTTGGAAATGTTTTGTCCATCATAATTTTGTTTGGGGTTTTTTTTTTTTTGGTTTGGTTTGTTTCTTTTTTTTTCTAAATTGTGTACAACTGACATGGAAGTTGTGCAACTGCACTGGGACCAGAGAGCATTACTCACATAAACAAAAATATTTTTAAAAAATAAATAGAGTAAAAAAAAAAAAAATGAAACAACTGCGTTAAAAACAAAGAACTGTACAAAATGTGTTTTATTTCTGTGTGATATCATGTTTGAAGTACAGCAAAACGTTTTGGAGAAATGGGTCGCAATTACTTCTCGGTAGATTATGAATAGAGTTCAGTCCATAGAGTATGAATATATATGATGGAAATATCTACTTTTTACGTGCAGATGTGGATGTCACAGCGGCAAACGTGATGGCAAAAGACTTGATGTGGGATGTTCACTTTTTGACTTTGCCGATCAACGCACCGAATCGTCGACTTTTGTGTGGTAACGTTGATATGTGGAGTAGATTAGCTCAAGGCTTACGGAGCCTGTGTCGTCACTCTCAACATGGAATGACTCCAAAGTTCTTGAAAGTGGACTGTCGGATGGGAGCGACAGCAAAACAAATCAAATCATGACGTTTGAATTTGTTCCCGCCCTCAAATGAATCGGTGGCATCAACTTAAAAGTGAGTGCACGGGTATTTTGTCACCAATTACGCTGAAACTAAATTGTGATATTTTTTTGTTTCTTTGTTTTTAATGAGGTTGTACAACTTGACAAAGCTCTCTTTCTCCCTGTTAACTCTTTTCTGAAGGCTTCGCAATCCTGGGAACTCATTTGAGCCTCGACAACGTATCAGTCATTGTGATCCTGTGGCAGTAAAACCCACGGCAAGGACTTTGTAGAGCTCCGAACGTGGTGGTTTCCAAACCAAAATGTGTTTTCAAAAGAGAATTGTGAATCTTTATATGCCTCAAACTGATTGCAACTGCTCCAAAAATATAAATGGTCCATCGAAGAGGAAACTGCGAGTTGTTTGTTTGTTTCCAGATCCGATTTGCTGTTTTTGCACTGGAGTCTGACTCATTCAGGAACAACCCACAAGAACATGCGAGTCCAGCTGGCAGGTGGGCGTTACCTCACGAGTCACACCTGTCTGGAATCGGGCCTCGTTACCTGCCTGCTTTATAAGCCTGGCCAAGTGCAGCGTTTTTCGAGATGTTCTTGACATTTTTCGCCTAATAGTCTTGCCTCATTAGCTTATAATATTTTTCTTCTAGCAGGCATTTTCCTTGTTATGTAGTTTTTTTGTTGTTGTTTTTTTTTGCATCCCAACTTCCAAAGTCTTGAGTGGCGACCCCTCTTCTGTCCAGACGACAAGCATTGCAACGTCTAATTCCGGTCAATGTCATGAAATATTGGTTTCCCAGTGTGTGTGTGTGTGTGTGTGTGGCGGGGGGGTGGACAGAAAAGAAGGCTGCCGTGGGTTTTAGTTTTCCCCTTTTGTGTTGGCTTCATACTCTTTCAAAATCTCAAAGTGGTCCAGCATGAAGGAGTGGATATTTTCCAGCTGTTTCTCCGTCTCGTTCAAAGCCAGTCCCTGCTTATCGCATACCTTGCCACCGATCATCTCGTAGAGGCTGAGGATGGACATCTTGATCTGCGCCAGCAGGTTGAGCTTCCTGGACGCGGTTTCCTCGATGCGTTTCCACTCTTTGAACCAAAATTCCACCTTGATTTTGGATTCAAACAATTCGGGCATGAGCTGGGTGAGCTCCATATCCAGCTCCTGCCTTTCCAGCTCGTACTGTTTTTGCAACGCGATCTGCGTTTTCCTCTGCTTGTTGGTCTGCTCGTAGGCTTCGCCCTCCCTCTGAGACAGCTGGTCCTCGACGCTGTGAAGACTCTCGATGTGATCCGTGAGCGCCTCCTCATCTTCGAACGAAGTCATGCCGACCAGCGTGTGCATGAACTGCTGATATATGCTGTGTTGGTGCATGACGGTCAGGCGCTCCTGCTTGGTCTCCCTCAGCTCGGCACACTCCACCATCAGATCCCGGATCTCGGTCTCCTTTTGAAGCGCCACTTTTTCCTCGTTGTCCGCTTTGGCTGAGGCTTGGTCCACAATTTCGTCGGCGAGAAACGGATCCCTGCATAAGAACAGCTCCTCCACTTCGCTTATTTCCTGCAGGAGCACGTTCTCTCGGGCTTTCAAAGCTTGCAGCTGGTCCAGGAGCTGGTCCGACTGCGCCTCGAGATCTTTCTCCTCCCGCCGTATCAGGATTTCCTTGTAAATGTCGTCCCATTCCGTCGAGGCTTTACCCTTTCTCGTCTGGGGAATCTGGCGAGGGTTTCCTTGGGAGGGCTTTGGCTTCACCTTTTTTTTGGACATGGCGCCTAATTAGCTTGAATATTGAGTCCTCCGCAGAAGACACTTATGGGTAGTGTGTATCCTTTGCGTCGGCGCTAGCGTAGTAGACAATAGCCTTGTACTCTATAATATGATGTACAGTGACTCAGACGACACTTTGTCATATCTTTTTTTTTTCCCCCACGCTGATGTTTTGATATGTGTTTGGCACTCCTCTAAATAATCAGACACACCTTATGACACCGTAATGATGAGTCAAAGGTGTGATGTCATCGCACTTTGTAGGCACGATCAGGAAGCCTCCCCTGGTGGACTTTGAGCAAAGGCAGACCACATAGTGGACGACGTCGGCCGTGTCCGCTTGCGAAATGGTTTGGCGCCGTCTCATCTTCGCCTTGTCGGCGGTAACAGTCTCTCCTCCTTTCTCTCGATTCTCTTCATCTTGTAATCCCACTTTGGGATTTGGAGCTGATGATAGTTCATATTGCGTCGGAGCTTTTCCGGTTTAAAAGTGGGAGTCTGGGCTTTGCAGAGCCTCACTTTTGGTACCACGATGCCCGGTCGCACGCTGCTCCTCCTCAGCAAATGAAGCGGGAGGAGACTCGCCCGTCTTATGGCCACTGCGGATGCAGCGGCTACGTCGTCCAGCAATTGAAGCTGGAGGCTGGCCCGCCGATCCCTCGCCTTGGGGACGAGTTGCACCCGGGAGTTCTGGAAAAATCTCTTGTAGTGGTTCAGCCTTTCGGGGCCGAGATGCTTTAGCTCGGCCAAGCGTTGCCTCCTGAGAATTTCCTGCACCGCGTAGCGTCGTTTCCCGACGCTCGGCGGGCTTCCCGGGCACACCGTCCGACAGGCCGTGGCGATAAATGGACTGCTGAGACCAGTCGTGAGCCGCACCATGTGCTCCAGCACGCCATCGTCCACAGGGTTCACCTTATTGTTAAGGTAGAATCTGTAAGGGCAACAGGACAGAAGCTCGAGAGAACGCTGCCAGCAGGACTTTGGCTCTTCGGCTTTGGCAACAAGATCCTACAGGAGACAAAGAAGACCCAAAACAAAAAGAACTCTTGCTTAAAGGAAGATTTTTTTTTTTGTCTTCTTGTGGAATGAATAAAAATGTCGGTCATGCTAACGGTTTTGTTGAATGAGAAGAAGCGGGCGTTAAAATGAGCTTTGATTTCAGTAAGTGTGCTGCGAATTCTACAAATGGCCTCGAAACTCCTTTGTGCGTTATAATTTAGGGCAGTGCATTTTGAGGTTTCTCTTTTGTAAAAAAAATAAATAAAATACAGTCATACCTCGGTTTTCCAACGTCTCGGTTCTTGACCAATTCGGTTTTCGAACAAAGATTTCGTGTTTTTTATGCCTCGGATGACGAACAAATTTAGGTTCTCGAACAAACTGAGCGCACTTGAATGCACCATTTGACTCCTCTCGCCTTCCTCGTGTTGCTTTTCCATTGTGAGCAGACGTGTTCAATAAACATTTTTATTTTTAAAAAACGTGGTTTCGGTTTTCGAACAATCCGATTTTTGAACAACCTTCTGGAACGGATTATGGATGAAAACCGAGGTTTGACTGTACTGTTAAACTAATGGTTGACGACTTGAAAATTAGAGAAGCAGTGAAGCGGGCTGCGCACGAGAGGCTGTGCCACGGGGCAGGGGTGGAAAAGGATTCCAGCAAAGACGCCGGCATTACAGAGGCGGCTGCAAGGCCAAAACCTTTATCGGTCACAGGATCGGTAAGTCACGTAGAGGTAAGGACATCGGCGTATTTTATGGCCGCATAACAAGACAACAATGCTCACCTCCAGCAAGGGCCACTCCAGGCTGAAGGAGTCACAGAACTGCTCAGCGCACGGCTTCATCATGATCTGATACATCAGGTAAGCCGTCTCATAGCGACCGGTGAAGAGAGCCCATTCCCGCGGGGTCAACCCGCGGCCGTTGTCTCTGGCTTGCATGTCGCCTCCTGGAAATATCGGCGTCAACGTGGATGCCGCCCGCATTGATTCCGCATGCATCTTGAAAAGAGGCATGTTTTACATTGTAGTAGTACTCGTAGTTTACCAGCCAGCATGAGCGCTCGACACGTTTCGGCCCGACCCTGCATTGCGGCCTTCATTAAAGCTGTGAAACCGTGACAGTTCCTCCTCTCGAGATCAAGCCCCGGGAAGTAGTTCAGCAGGTAGTGAGAGATGAACACGTGACCTGCACGCAACACAAAAGGAGCATTTGGGAGTCGCCATGTGAGAGGCAGAAAAAATAAATAAATGTTAAAGTGCGGTACACTGGTATGCCTAACTAGCCACCATGATAATCAACATGGTTGCCTTGTGACAATGACAAGAGATGCCGCTGTATGTAACGCCCCGCCCCCTGCCGCTTCCGCTTCACCAGTAATCGGCATGCAATGAGAAGCGGAAGTGTGTTGAAATAAAGAGTTGAGTTTGAAACCTATGCGGACGCCTTTCGCCATCGGTGACGAGTCTTGAAGAAAGTTTTCTTTTTATACTCAGCTCACCTGTGGTGTTGCTTTTCTTTGTCACGAACGGGGGATCAATAACTGTTTTAATGAAGCAGAAAATGAGTACGTCGCAGATCCCAGTGAGTCGTTCATCACTGTTAGCGGATGAGAGGCCGAGGCGGCGCGTCTGGTACGCCGACTGCATCTTTATGGAATCTCCCGCTTTGGAAAATGTGATGATTGAAAATGCAAGCGCCGTACAGCGTATCATGTCTCATTCTTAAAGGCGGGCACATTTTAAAAGCCTCAGACTCAATCCCCTACAGTAAAGGATTCCTCTTTAAATAATGCATGAGTGAAGGAAGGGAAATAGTCATCTCAGAGATGAATGCACATGGAGTCGTTCCTTCCTGGATTGAGAAATGCTGAAAGCATCCCTGATGTCGTTTTTAAATTCTGTGAGCGCGTGTAACATTTGGATGAGTGACAGGTTTTTCGACACTAAATTACTCGTTCCAAAGGTATGACTGACAATCGTCACAAAGGACATTTTGGAATTATAAATTGCAACAATATTATTGCTCATTAGTGCATTGAGCATTACTTTTTTTTTTCTTTTTCACAGAACACAGTCCAACGTAAATGCAAGAGGGGCCACAATTTTTCATTCAGTGCTACTGGAGGACCAGAAAGGACTTAGACTTCTTGACTGGGTGTAAAACAAAACTGTCATTTAAAATATGTACAAAACACGTGTTTATGTGCCCATTTAATAGATGTCATTTTCCACGATCCAAACCCAAACAACGAAATAAGTGTTCGCATCGGCAGCCTGCGCAACTGAAAAAAAATATATACATATTTAATTTTGAAAAAGGACCGGGTTTTCGGCATGGCATCTGTCGATGATGAACTCTTGACTCGTGTTTCAAGATGGCAATTGTGCTAACATTGAACCGACAAGCTAGCAGAATGAGTGAAAACGGACGTCTTTGGAACGTTTCCTTCCCACGGGGAAAAGGCCTGGCGTTGCTGAGACAACATAAGCCAGGAGAGCAACATGAAATTTGGCGATTCCCTCGCACCAAGGCTTTTGAGTTCACGTTCGGGTGAGTTATACATTTGTAAGCTTTTGTTAAATTGTTAATTATTATCATTTTATATTTGCGCATTAAATTCTTTTATGTTACATGTTACCTAAATTAAATTCTGTTTAATACTTTCTGAAATATTCTTATGTTGCTTGCATCTGATTGGCGAAGAAAAGCAGGAAGTGCGGTCGTTACCGGAAAGAGGGGTGTTCGTTGAAGAGTTACGAGGGAGACGTTTAAAAAAAATAAAAAGAGCTGTGTTCAAACGAAGTCCATCTCCCCTTTTTGCCCATTCCGAACGTAGAGTAATCCATCCAAAACCTACGAACCCCCCTCAACTTACATATTTTCGTACACTTCACATTTGTTCTGTGGTGCGTTTCAGCAGGACGCTGCATGACATCAAAATGTGGCTTAGCGTAGGGGTAAACCATTCCAATTTTTGTGTTGCTCGTATCATGAATGCACTTCATATTTGTTTTGTGGTGTCTGTTGCATGTTTAAGCGTGATCATACTGGCCATGATCATGTGTCGTTGTTAGCCTTGTCATGGTATTTGCGCAACTAATAAAGACGCATAAAAATACATTGCATTTAAGTTAGTTGTAAGACTTTGGTAGACGCGTGATTCCGTCATCCTGTGCACTTTGACACATCCGTAAAAAATGAATAGAGTATGTTTCGCGACTGATGAATGATAATCGAACCTCTAATTCTGAGCGTTGTTGTGAAGCGTTGTGTTTACCCGCTTGCGCTGCCGTAATAAGGGCCGTGTTCCCCTCGTTATCCTGCCAGTTGACGTCAAGGTGAGGACACTGAGCGAGGGCGATGACCACGTTCACGTAGCCATAGTAACACGCTACGATCAGCGCAGACTGAAACATAAAGATGAGTTAAGGGGGTCAGTTTTCTCAATATGTGCAGAGTGGCGGACACCGACCTTGTCCTGAAAAGAAGACTCATTTATGAACAAAATTGCTTGTGGCGGTCATGGAATGGTCACTTACTGCTCCTGGTGCATTTTGCTCTCAAAGAAATAGTCAGACCATGAAAAACCGTGTCCAGCTTGTACATCTTTGGCTCAAATGCATTGTCCGTATTGCTGGCGTCGATCTGAATCCTTACTTCCGAAATCTTCCCTTTTCAGGAGACCCCCGCCAAAGCGTTTGTTCAACCATTAGCATTGTTTTGTCAGAGAGCGCAAGCCGTATTGACATTTTCAACAGTTCAAATTGGCCAATAATGAAAAAAGTACCACCCCCGTGTGGCCTGACCAATAGTATAGAGTTTCATGATGAAATAATGCATGTCATGTATGACAAATCCTGATTATTTGACAAATGACCGATTAAAAAAGACCTTGCAGATATCATTTATATATAAGATGAATAGTTTTGGACCAAGCACAGACCCCTGAGGAACTCCATGAGTGATTTTCAGTTGATTCGTTTTTTGTTTGTGTGTGTGTGTGTTTGTTTGTTTATTTTTTGTTAATTTTAGCTTGATGTTTGATTGGTCTTGTGCCAAAAACAATTAACTTAGATTTTTTTCAAGTTAAGTGACAATTTATTTCTGTCGAACCCGTTTTTTAATTTGTTTAATTCATTTTCTACGGTTGTCAGGAGCTGATTCAGATTTATTCCAGAACAGTAGAAAGTTGTATCGTCAGAAAATAGGACACATTTAAATTGTTTAGAGACCTTGCAGATATAATTTATATATAAGATGAATAGTTTTGGACCAAGCACAGACCCCTGAGGAACTCCATGAGTGATTTTCAGTTGATTTGTTTTTGTGTGTGTGTGTGTGTGTGTGTGTGTGTGTGTGTGTGTGTGTGTGTGTTCTCCATTAGCCGGGGATCAGGTCAGTGACTTAGCAAGCCTGTTAACAGCTGAGCCCGTGGCCAAGCTGCTTCTTGGATGTGTCACTTCACAGCGCACACTCCCCATCTGTTGCTCGGGGATTAACCCAATGCGCTGACCACCGCCCCCCCCCCCTCCCACCACCCCCCACCAAATGCCAATTGGGATGCCATCGTAGTTCCCCGTTTGCCATGTCACAACACACAAAAGACGGTCGACAGGGCGCCCCTTACTCTTCTGTTACGATCCGTCTCCTGCACTTCCTCCTCGGTCAGTCCTTGTCTGATCATGATCTTGACGATGATGGTGTTGTTGTTGCAGCAGGCCTTAAAGAAGGATATCGGCTCCGGGCTCCCGCGACACGGCGAGCGGAGACCGTCCGATCCCACGCTAGTGTCGAGCGGGTAGAAAGAATCGTCGGACGCGACGCTCCTTGTGTCCGAGTTATCCGGCAGAGAATCAAAGTCCAATTCCTCAAACTCCTGGAAGATGTCGTCCTCATCCTCCCAATAATTTCGCGTGTAATCCCCTTGGGCCTCGTCAGGTTCCCCCGATTCCTGCTCATCTCGGCGGTCCTCGTCGACCTCGGTGAAGGACATGACGGGTGTGTCCAAAGCAATTCTGCCTGGTCCCGTTGCTCCGGCGACTCCATTCTCCTGGGCTCTTCCAGCGTCACCTTCTTGCTCTGTTACTGAAACCATTGAATCCTCCCCTCCCCCCACTCACTCGTCGTTTGAATTACAGTCGGAAACCGGGGCATCTCTACGATGACCTAGAGTTTACGTCCTTTGCCACTCACACCGAGTCGAGTCCAAAATATCCTCTCGGGTTTGTTTCGGTGACCGGATGTCATCGTGCGAGGCCACCGTACATGCTAGCGATCTTTTGTCGACGTCTCGGAAATATCCTCAAGTTGAATTCGAGGCGGCAACGCTTACCTCAAGTCTCTCGGCGCGGTTGAAAAATGGATTCCTAAAGGTTGCCGTCCATGTCCCCTTTGGAAAACGCCAAGCGTGGTTGTGCCGCGGCGTCGGCTAACGTCCGTGGAAATTCCCAGTCTTGACGAGAAGTATCAAACAAAACGGGATGCCGCCGGTTTGTACATGGAGCGCGCGCGGTTGCCTTGGGAGGAGCGATTTCAAAGTGGCCAGCAAGAGCTCTTAGTTCGTGCTTCCTCATGGAGACACACTGGACTTATTTTGAGAACAGTCAGCAGTGGGAAGCGAGATTTCCTCCTCAACTGACGTACGATAATCCCTTTAGTTGCTCTCCGTCACCCTCCTTAGCGCTTCGCCCGGTCAGTCTGCGTGAAAAGTCCAATTCAGCCATCCAAGATGAGCGACGCTATATTTGCCATTCGTGATTTCAACGCCTGTGTATCATAACGGATCGTCACCCAGATTAGATTTCGGAGATGGTTTCTCTACAGCGGGGGGAAAAAAATGGCAGTGGTATTCTTTGCAAAGATTTACATCGGAGGCCATTCTGACTTTCGCAAAGACCTTGTTGAAAGTTAATATTCTCGTAATCTGTTCTTGGCTTCACAGAGTGAAAGACTGTGTGAAGAGGGGGAAAGGTAATTGGATTTGGCAGAAATAGCACATCTTGTTTCCCGGTATAGGCCTCGCCGCAGACAGGATGCTATTTTTATTTCACGATTTGAAAGTGAAGTGGAATTGTCGCTGAGAGTGAAATGTTGGACACAAATAAATAGCCATCGTTTTCTCTGTGCTCGTCTGTTCGCGTTAGGGTCACGTTTGGTATAAGGAGGAGCATATCCCAGCTGATTTGGGGGCGAGAGGCAGGAATACACAATGAGTTGATACACAACGAAATAACCCCTCAAACTTACATTCGCACCTTCAGACAATTTGGAGTCTTCAATCCACCTGACATAACATGCATAGCTGGGGAATGTGGCAAGCGCAATTTTCACTCAGGACGGCTAGACTTGGATCGTCAAATCTTGCCCATCGATGAAACGGAGGCCAAATTTGAACGCGTGTGTGATTTGCCTTCACTGAGCTCTTGTAAAAATGCCATTGAACTAATGCAGGTCACGTCACAGGGTCAAGGGGGATTTTACACATTGACCTCTTCCTGTAATCCTTCATTCACGTCGCCCCTCCTGGTCTGGTCCGCTTTTGGCAAAGCAGGCTAATTTTGTCTCTGTGAGTTGTTTGTTGTTGTTGTTTTGTTTTTTTTTACAGTATTAGATCGTGCACAATAAATAGGAAACACTATTATTGTTTTCATGCCATGTCACCGCACGTTTTGTTCATGAGTTTGCAGAAAGTGTAGATTTGACTTGGTATTCTAAATAAAAATAGCGGTTAGCCAAAAGTCGACGCAAGCAATTGCGATTCTTCCCACTAACGCTCACTGGTCCTGTTTCCTTTTGTGCTGAAGCTTAGGCGATTAAAAGAAAAGGGGGCTTGAATGGGGCTATCAGAACGTGAGATGTTTACACAGTTATTTAACTTAACAGCGTTTGGGGCACTTTCTTTTTGACATCTACCTTCCTCGGCGGTGTCCATCTTGATCGCTTGTTCCGCAGCTTCAGTCAGTCTGTCAGCGACTATCATTTGACACTAATTGGAGCGCATTTCGTCTGAGAGTGACGCGAGTTTTGGATCCGATATCACACAGCGTTTTCACTTGATGGAAAAAAAAAAAAAAAAACGGCCAGAGGTGAGGACGCACTCCCTGCAACGAGTGTCTATTCCGTCTTCTTACCACTAGATGGCGACCAAGTGTCGTTGCTCAACTGAGCCGAGCGGTCGTCAAATTCCAATCCAGGTCCTTCTCAAGAACGAGACGAACCAAGACCATAGCACACTCTTATGCAGTATTCATATTGTATCACCTTACTAACAAACCTTTACATGTGATTCTAGCTGTAAATGACATTCATACATTACAACTTCATAGTTAGCACGTCTGCCTCACATTTCTGGAGTTTGAATCTCAATTAAGGCCTCCCTGTGTGAAGTTTGCATGTTTTTGCCACCTTTGCGTGGGACTACTGCTGTTTGGTCGACATTCCACAACCATGTAGGCTCAGTTAATGTCAGACTAAAATGTCCACAAGTGTTTGTTGTTTGTCTCTAACGTGCCCTGCGATTGACTGGTGACCAGTCTGGAGTGTCGTCCGCCTATCGCCCAAAGTCAGCGAGGATAGGCTACATCTCACCTGAAACGGCGAAAGAAAATGGATGGAGAACATCGAGCACTTAAAAGCCCTTTAATCAACAATCAATAGTTTCAAGCACCTGTGGAAATCTGCATTTGAACTTCCAAGTCAAAAGTTGAGAGCTGAGCACTTGTCTTTTTTTGTTTTTGTTTTGATATCTTTCTTCCATTCCAGTGAAATAACTTAAAATAATGATCAGCGTTTGGTGATCTTCCGATAGTTTGCCGACCACGTCACTTCATCTCCCTTTGCAGATGTGATCCTGCAGTGTCCCCGTTTTCCGAGGTTGTCTTCTTCACCGCGCCACAGTGCTCGAGTGATTTAAATGATTCGGCGTTGTACACCCACACGGTGTCAACACCCTCCCCTGCGGTATGCTCGGGAACCCAGTTGGGAAAAGGGAATCGGCAGGCGACCACCTTAGCGGAGCTTGGTAACTCGCTTTCCAGCTTCAGCTCCAATTTGTCCATCTGGAACCAGGATCACATTTCAGTCATACTTTGGAAACGTCCTCAAGCAAATTTCATGGTGTGTGCGCTGAATCAGAATTTACCATTTGAGGGACGCCAAAAATAACAACATTGGAGTACTGCGCAAAGCTGACCTAGAAAATAATAAATAAAAAATGATTGTCACAAGTTGTTCTGACTGTACTGAATATGATCATTTGGGATCATGTGTTCTGAGAGCAAAAGTCAAGTCAAACGTTTCCTTTACAATATATTATTTTTTCCACCACAAGTGCGCAAAGGACGACGTCACTACGCATTGACATCAAGACATAGCAAGAACAGACCGGACATAGCTTGGCTGTTTCCATTATGCCTGTTCGGACTGGCAAAAGGAATCCCTGTGAATCCAAATTAAATTCCATTCGGAGTTGGCATTTTTATTGACGTGTTTACATGGAGCACTTTGATTCCGTTGGGTCCTTCGGTTTCTTCAAATCGGAATACAAGAGTCCAAGTCAACCCGCCTCGTGCCATCAAACACTGACCTTCCATAAGTCGGAGATGTGGAAGGAAGTGGAGCGGTGAACTCCCTCGCGCCAAGCTTTGTAACGGGAATACCACACCAGCCAGGGGTTCAACTCAAAGCCTGACGCCAGAAAGCCATGCCTTGCTGCGGCTATCACCTATGCAAGAGGAAGATACAATGCGTCAAAGTACTGTCAAGGCAACTGTGTTGTAGCATTTTCACATTGCTTGACTAAGATTCATTTCTGGGGGTTTTGTGCAACCGGGGATAGCCACGACGAATTGATTAGTGTATTGTTAAAAACCCGCTGAGTTATGTGGAATTATTCATCGGTAAAGTATATAATGAACATTGAGTCATTTTTCCACAGTTGAGCATTTGACTCCCTGTCATTTCACACTCCCCTATACACCATTTATGACTGATTACTGTTGACAATTTGTACATCAGTCTTCCAGATACCGCAGGCTTTTTTTTTTTTTCCTTAAGCCAAAAACATCCACAAGACATGACTGCACTTACTATTCTCCCATCTCCACTTCCAATATCTACCAGGGTCCCAGACCTGGCTCGCAGTGCATTGAGGACATTCTCCACCTGTGTGGTGGTCGCGGGGACAAACGGGAGGCAAATTTTCCTCAATGCGGGGGCCACAAACGGCGTAGCCACAGCGTAGAGGGCAACAAGCGAGCCCCCGACCAAACCCGTTACGACAAGACCCAGTCGACTTCTGCTTCTACTCTCGATTGCGACCGATTGTCCGGCTGTCCCCGTAAAAAGCGCCTCTTCAGACATAATGGGCTTTCGACCAATGCATGACAACGACTCAAAACGCGAATAATTAAAACACTCGGTTAAAATACGCGGCGCGTGATCATGATCATTTCGCCGTAGATTCCATATCATTGGAAAGTAAGTCCACTTTGGCCTTTGCAGCGCCAAAATAAGTCCGACTTGGTTTGTGGTGCCTGAAAAACGTTCCACCCTGCTGCTCTTTTTGCATTGACAACACACAAAACGAAACGCACGGACACGTGAATATGGATGCATTTATTTGTTATGAAATGTACAATAACGAACAAATAAAAGAAAAAAGATGCACTGTTATACAAAAACTATACACCACCATTAAACACAAAATCATAAATACTGTACTTCTGTTCAATTCACCACCCAAAAAAAGCTCTAAATTAGTATGTGTTTTAACTCCAGCGTTAAAATACTAAGATTGCATTTTCTGACGAGATCTGACGTTCAACCCTGAAATATCCTTTTTCTAAAGATAGGTTCATTTGACTTACTAAGCTCAAATAGCTATTATTCATAAAATGTTAATTTGCTTTGTGAGTACCTTTTTAAAAATGTAATGTAAAATTTCATATTTAAATGTAAAACGGACTCACTTAGCATATAATCAAACCTAACTATTTAAGCAGAAATGTTTAAATTCCCATGCCACACGTATTATTAATGTTTGACGTCGATAATTTGAGTTGGAAATGTTCAGCGTGCCCTTTCCCAGTTAGTCCAAAATACCGGACAGAAATGTACATTATGTTAATGTATTTTGCGCTGATCGGATCACTGTTGTCCTTAATTTGAAAATGGGAAAAAAGCTTTGCTCTGAGCGGTAGTAGTGTAGGCGTCTTGTGGCGTCCGAAGGTTCATAGCGATATAATATACTGTTTTGCTTGCAGATCTTTTTTTTCTCCTTTTTTTAAACATTTGTTTACAGCAACTAAAGAAATACATGTTTCACCGCTTAGTGTCAAACAAACCACAGACTCATTTTGACCTATGTTATGCATAAAACTGCGGAACATTTGGATTCAGATCCCATGGGACCTTTTAATGACAAAGTATCACAAGGTAGGGTTTTACTCTCACGAGTCCAATCGCCGGATCAATTTCTTGCGCAGATTTGAGGATTACATTGTGGTTTTCCCATATTAGAAATCATTTGATAATGTACGGTGGACAGCGTAGTCTAGCCCTGGCATGCCATGATGGATCTGATGGTGGTGAATGTGATGCCCGCTGGTTGTTGGGCCCTCATAGATCATAAAATCATCAGCCTCTCGGTAGCCTTCTCCCCCATCCTGTGAATAGCTGTGCTTCATAGCTAAGATGTTTCTGTGGCCGCCCGGGGTCATGTGGTGGGAGAGCCGTGATGCCTGCTGGCTCCCCGGCCCCGGAAGTCGCTGTGGCGCCAGTGCCCCGCCGTCGGGATCATTCGCGGCCTCTCTCACGCTCAGGTTGCCGCGGCTACCGTGGACACTGCCGTGCATGCTTCCCTGCTGTGAACCACAGTGGTGGTCGCGAATGCATTTGGAGGAGGATCGACGCAGTTTGTGGGATTTCTCAAATTCCTCGCCCATTGCAGCATCAGTCAGGTCCCCCGAGGGGACGTGTCGTAAAGTGCAGAGCTCGTAGTGAGGAGGCTCAAGCCCTGGATGGAGGAGGGCGTTGTCGATGTCATCTCTGGGGAGAGAAAGCAGAGGTGGGCGTTCCATCAGACGGTCACAAGGTCTGTCAGTCCGTCACTGTTTCTGTCGGTATTTTCGGCCAACCCTCTGCGACAGCCAATCGGCGTCAAGAATGTAATTTCCACATGACACGCGGGCGCAATTAAACTTGCGCCGGGCTATAAAATGGAGACCATATTGTTTTTTTCGAAACAGATAACATGCTTGGTCGACAGTATTTTGGGGCTTTCGTGTTATCCAAAATAACATCATCACTGCGGTTTCATAAGAAATGTGTATAAAAATGAACAAACCTGCGGATGATGTATTTCTTGCGAGGCTGTTTGACCTGGATGATGACAGAGATGATGAGCAGGATGACAACCAGGCCACAGGTCACAGCAATGATCGTGATGTTGGTGTTATCCAAAGAGTCCAAAATGCTGGGTTTCCTTTTCTCTAGTATCACAGGCAATATGGAATAGGATGAAAATACACGCGATGAAAATATACGAGCTGGGAACAGTCGCGTGTACCTTTACAGTGATTCTCATCCCACGGATACACACAGTTCTGGATGCCGTTGCAAACCAGGGTGTGATTGATGCACATGTTGCTGTGGCAAAAGAAAGTATCTCCTTCGCACGGCGCTGGGGGAAAAAAAGGCACACAAACAGTGGCTACATATTTGTTGTGCGCACCCGTAATGGTGTTGAGTGGTCGCTTTTGATAACTGGCATTTTCCCACTCGTCTGGGACTGAGTTCCAGGGGGCTGTACCCGTGACCTTGTTCATGGAATACAACTTTATTGTCAAATGTGCTGTACTGTACAGCACAGATGTGACATCAAAAGAAAAGTTTGTAATACAAGACAACACTTTTGGTTGCTATTACAAAGCTAGCTATTGTTACACACACAAAGATCTCCGTCCGGTGGCTCCGCTCTCGGCACCACAGCAGCGCAATACGGCGACCTTCACTGTGGATGTTGTCATGTGAGGGAGTCACTTACGGTCGAGGAAGGTGGTGAAGAGGATCTTGAATTTGCTTTTCCTGCTTCCCTCATCCGCCCAAAGCCTTACCACACCCAAAGAGGATGTCAGCATCACGTCGTTGGCCACCGTCGAGCAGAATTTATTCTTCAAGTGCTCCACCGAACTGCTGCCATCATAAATGGCAACAAAGTTACGCTTGCACTCGTTGGAGTTGTGCATCTCATACTCCAGAAAGCGCATGTAGATCTGCGGATGGGATGATGAAAACGCTTTAGGTTTCGTGTAGAAAGTTGCCCAGACGAATCCTGCTCACACGACCGTGACCACGACTACCTCGTTACAATGTACCTTGAGGGACATAGCGAATCTGTCCGTTCTAATCGTAGTTCGTTGTAACCATTTCCAATAAAATGGACGCCAACTACGATGTGCAATACAGCATAAACATTTATAGATGTAAAAAGATGAGCATGTATTACAGTCTAACACATGATTTAAAAAAAAAAGATTTTATGAGACATGAAGTGTCATGGCAAAAGTGATGAACCCCAATGAGCCAGGTCAATCTCCCATTTCCAGACCTTGGCTCTCGGTGGGGCCCGCACGTACCACCTGCAGTCCACGGCCTCTGTTGGCGAGGCCCGCTTCTCCCTGGTTATCTGAGTCGATTCCACAAAGCCTTCTGGACCACTCAGCTCAAACTCACAAACTGTGGAGAATAGCATTTAAAAAAAAAAAAAAATTCTGGTGACACTAAAAAGCTCATTGAATTGTGTTAATTGGAGAGAGGCAAGATTTCTCCTCATTACTCCGGTTTTGACGACTGTTGTCATGTTTGACGAATGGACACATGTTACGCATGTATGTGTTTTCACACATAGC
Organism: Hippocampus abdominalis; assembly: GCA_018466805.1. Classification (NCBI taxonomy): domain Eukaryota; kingdom Metazoa; phylum Chordata; class Actinopteri; order Syngnathiformes; family Syngnathidae; genus Hippocampus; species Hippocampus abdominalis. Next base: position 10,461,028 of record CM031708.1, read on the forward strand.
ACGCCGCCTCCAAAATATGATATTGGTGCAATACTCACACGGCAATGCTGGCAAGTCGCCCACACCTTTGAACTCGGGGTCTAAACGAAGAAAAAAAAAAGATGCATTTAAACACATAAAAGTTACATCCATCCGTTTTCAAGAGCGCTTGATCCTGAAGAGGGTTGCGGGGAGTTGCCGCAGTCTGTCCCAGCTGACTTGGCGAGGGAGGCAGACTACACCCTGAACCGGTCGCCAGTCAGTCACAGGCCACCTATAGAGACTCGCGACCAATCACACCGTCACTGAGTGGGAACCCATCCCACGCTGCCGACAATAACGATACTTAGTAGACTTTTTAAAAAAATATTTTTGGGGGGCTGATGTCCTACTCCACATTTTAAATTTGGTTTTAACCTCATGCAGTATTTTTAAGCGGTTGCATGAAGGGTATTACGTCCCAAAAATGTCCCTCTTCCAATGTGCAACAACTTTTTTCACTTTTAATTTTTTTTCACTTTAAACCCCTCAAAATGTTCGGCCAAGACATAGATATACATCCTATGGCTTCGTGGAGTTATTTTTCACTGTTTTGTCCGTGGTGTCCCCAACAGTCCAAAATCATCCAAAGTGTCCGAAATGTCCAATTTTGGGATAATTACTGCATGGGGGTTAAAGTTGGTTTTCTTGAAATCTTGAGATCGCACTTTTTTTGTGTGTAGTTGCGAGCGCAATTCCTGTATGTGACAAGAGCGCGTCACCCAGACATGCCTACTTGTGCGAGCAGGGGTGGGCAATCCCAGTCCTGGAGGGCCGCTGTCCTGCATGTTTTCCAAGTCTCCCTGTTGTGATTCCAATGAACAGTTCAATATCAGGCCTCGTCAGACCTTACTGATAATCTGATCATTCAAATCAGGTGTGTAGCAACAGGGAGACTTGGAAAACATGCAGCACAGCGGCCCTCCAGGACTGGGATTGCCCACCCCTGATCTAGAGCAAGATTGATATGACCGGCTGTAAAATTACCATCGGCTCCGAATGCCCTCATTTAAGTTTCCCGGAAATGAATCCTTCCGAGCCACGCCTCGATGCTGTGTCCTGAACCTTTGTGCTGATGAATCGACTTGCTCGCTGGATTATAAACCCTGATTTACCGTCTTAGTTTTTATTAATCCTCTCATGTTTCTTACCCGTTTCTGCTTGAGGGTTGGAGAGATTATTCACATTCAGCCCTATCGACAGAAGTATGCGTCGGGGATGAGGGGAGCGTACAACAATGCATTCGCAAACGCGGTTGCATCCAATACACGGACGCATTTGAGCTCTATCTTTCTCTGCTGTTTTCAACGATTTTCAATCTTTGGGAATCGCGCAGTTGGATTCTGTTCCTCAGAGCCAAACACATTTGAGTGTGTGTCGCTGAGCGTTTCCCAGACATTGCAAAAAAAAAAAAAATGACCAAAACTGTTTGGGGAAAATGTTCAAAAGGAAAAAAAAGGCTCCATCACAGAAACAATTTCGAGTGTTCCATCAGCCTGCCATGCATGTTTTTAAGAATAAGAATAAGAATAAGAAAACCTTTATTTGTCCCGCACTGGGGAAATTTTGAAATGTGGAACGAGGAAACACCCGGGGAAAACCCACGCCGGCACGGGGAGAACATGCAAACTCTACACAGAAAGCCCCAAGTCGGAATTGAACCCCGCGCCTGCACACTGTGAGGCCGACACCCGAACCAGTCGACCCGGGGCCGCCCCAAGCTTATAGTTATTCAAACCTATTTTGGGGAAGGCGGACCGGTGAGTCGAGCGGCTGACTCCATTCAGTCTGTGCATCATTTGTCCACTGCTCGACAAACAATATACTCTCCAAAAGGGAGAAGTGTAAACAAGACGATTCAAAAAAAAAAAAGCCAAGTGTCCTTCAAGGAATTTGACTAAACTGAATTATTCTTGACAAAATTAATGTCCGCGTTATTTCTCTCTGTGAATTTTTTCACTCTCTTTCCCCAAGAAAGACAACCCTCTAGTTATGTGAGTACTAAGTTGCACAAACCTCAAGGGCAGGGGTGCCCAAGTCCATGGTTCCATTTTCCATGTCACATGGTTCAAATAAATGATCGGCTTATGTAAGAATTCAAAGTATATTTGAAATAAATAAACGAGAAGCTTGGTCATTTTAAAAGTAGCTCGCCTGCTACAAAAAAACGTGGGCACCCTCGGGTTCATGGATCGTAAACAATGATGCCCTTTTTGTGTTGGTGGGGGGGGGGGGAAGTGCAGTGGGTCACCCTGAGGTTTGAGCTTGATGGCCACAAATACACACGCGACTGTACAAACTGAAAAAGGATCCACTGGCATAGAGCATTCATTTCATTTCATTCAAGAATAAAGCAGACAGTTTAAGGTTTAGTTTTTTTTTCCGCTAATTGTAAGGTTCCATTTAAGTCTCGTGCGAGTTTTAAAACATTGATTGGCATTCAGGAGAAATGATCTCCCATCTCCGATGGGCGGCATTAGACAGATAAGCATTTGGCGTGCAAGACGTGTTCAATTGAATGAAAACAGATGGGAAAGCAAACCTCCTCATCTGCCTTATCGGGGCAAATATCTTCTTAAAGAGGGAGCCATGCGCTAGTCAGTATCTCGCGTCTGGATCAGCGGATGCTTGCTTGATTGTCATGTCAAATCCCATAGACTAGAAGGGCATATTTTCATCAGAAAAATACGTCTGCACAAACAGAAGGAGGCAGATTAATCTTTGATTGTCATCATTGCGGGTGGCCTACAAAATCTGCTGTCCATAAAGCCTCGGCCGCTGTCCGGCTTAAGCTGATGCTGCGGCTCAGTGCTGACAAGCTATATTCCCTTGAAGACAAACTTTCATTAACCACTGTGTGTGTGTCTGTGTGTGTGCGCGCGTGTATTCCCACATCCCCCGTCAACTGCAATTTCCTGCAACACACACCCACATAACCAACTGGCTAACACAATATTGAAAGGGGGTTCTTAATGAGTGCTGGATATTAAAAATAAATAAGCGAGAGTATTTTCAGTTAGTAAAATGACACCATAAAATCAGAGGCCAAAAAATTTACTGAGGGGAATTAACGCCCTGTCGACCCGCTGGTGTGTGGCGTTAATTAAAAAGAGAGGGAGAGCTTTTCAAGGCCGTGTCAAAGTCACAGAACATTAATTGACTGCGGTCGGATGCCAAGAAAAGGCTTAGAGTTGTACCAGTCGAAAATCATCACAAAACATTTGTGAGCCAACGAGCCAGCGCTTCTTCCTTTCTGAACGATACGCGGAGGCGTTCCCGAACCAAGACAAATACGTGCTGAGCTGTCATCATTTTAGGTCATAGAAATGTTAACTTGCAGCTTTAATTGAGGAGAGTCCATTAAAAAAAAAGTCATTTTATCACATTGTCGACTCAGCCAATGGGAAGTCTTGCCTGAGCCTGGTCCCCTTTTTTTGAAAGTCAGAGACAATTTCAGCCTTCACAAAAAGCGAGATTTGCCAGGCGTGTTTCTGAGATCGTGTGTGCCGTGCCCCCGGAAGTACAGTCAAACCTCGGTTTTCGTCCATAATCCGTTCCAGAAGGCTGTTCAAAAACCGAAATTGTTCGAAAACCGAAACCACGCTCTTTTAAAAAAAAAACAATGTTTACTGAACACGTCTGCTCACAATGGAAAGCAACACGAGGAAGCGTCACTTCCTCGTCTACCCGAGGAAGCGTCACTTCCTCGTGTAAGGAGGAGTCAAATGGTGCATTCAAGTGCGCTCAGTTTGTTCGAGAACCGAAATTTGTTGGTCATCCGAGGCATAAAAAACTCAAAATTTGGTCGAAAACCAAATTGGTCGAGAACCGAGACGTTCGAAAACCGAGGTTTGACTGTACAGCAACGTGCTTACCGGGTCAATCGGTAGCGTTGCTAGGCAACGGAGGGGAATCCCGCAGCGTACATTTTGTTCATAAGCGAGGTCGCGGAAGTGGTTAGCTTCCCACGGTTCGTCCTAACAAAGGCCTTTTACACTACGTTTTGTGTTGAGTACACATATGTACAGCACATTTAACAATAAAGTTGTATTCAATTCAATTCGATGACCGAGTGGTGTTCAAATGTAACCCCATTCTGGCATTCTGGTTTTCAAACCCTCCCCAAACTTTCAACACTGGCCGACTCGCAGTAGCGTTTGTCGACACCTTTGCCGTCAATTCTTTTTCAACATGAGTCCGGTGAATTTGTTTCAAGCGCGGGCTCCGACGAGACCCACCTGACGTGAAATTGTACCGGGCTGAGAAGCCGATAGCCTCCAACTCGCCATCGGCCACAAACTTGATGTACAGGTACCTCCCGCTGGAGCGAACGTACATGGGGCTCTCCCGGCCGCAGTAGCGTCCGATGATGGGCGAGAAGCCAAAGGGCCCGTCGCGGACCTCGATGTGATCAAACTTGCAATCCCACGATGGCTCGATAGAATACTTTTCATCAAAAAACAAGTCGATGCACTGGCGGGGAGAAGCTGGAGGGGAAAGCGTCATTCACTTAAGAGTGCCGGGAGATTTGATGTCCAAATGCTCACCTTCTATAATGTAGATGCATTCCCTCTCTGGTGGGTATTTTTCTGGGTAGTTGGGTGAGGTGAAAAGGCCTCCCTCGGGCTCCTTGACCCAGGCCCCACACTGCCCGGACGGTGTCACGCCGGAGTTGTTGGTCACTAGGCAACAATGGCACAATTCAAGCTTGCTGCGGAAGCGAGATTGCTTTTATTGTTCATTGATACAACTTCCAGATGCACCTAAGTGACCCACGTGTTAGATATTCACCGAGTGACAATCAGTTGCAATTGCAAAATGTGCACATTCACGTCAGGGTTTGTTCCAGGTTGCAAATGTTTGCAAAACGTTCGCCGCATGTTTGCCAAGTTTTAGTCGTTTTTCTTGTGGCCAGGCAATTTCCAACAAGTTTAAAATTCACCAGTGACACGAAAAGTCATGGCGAACATTTGCAACCTTGAACAAACAAAAATTTGCCTCCTTTGCAAGCACTTGCAAATGGTCACCACTAGGTGAGATAGGGGCTTAAATGATTTTTTTTTTTAAAAAGAAAAGAAACACACATTCACACACAAAAGGCTCAGGGCAACAACAAGGCAAAAAACATGGTGTGTTGATGTGAAGTAGGGGGCCGCAAAATATCATCCTGCGGGCAGCAAGAGGCCCCCGGGTCACAAGTTTGAGACCACTGCACTCTGCTATTCACAAAGGGCAGGGGTGTCAAAACACATTTTTGTCGCGGGCCACATCCAGTTACCGTTTCCTTTGGAGGGCCGAAATGACTGTGAAACCATATTTTTTAAAAATGTCAAGAAGGATGGTTTCTTTAACTATTGAAGTTACAGTAATTAAGGGTTTGGTAACAAGAAAAACAACATCTCTCATTTAATACATATGAGAATTTGACATTTCAGAACAGGATTTAGCAAGCACCATGAAAGTTGACGTGTTTGATTTGCGTTCGCCGGCCACATAAAAAAAACGCGTCCGGCCAGATCTGGCCCCCGGGCCTTGATTTTGACACCAGTGACAAACACCCACGAATGTGCCCATGAAAGTGTCGTCAACGGTGATGTGATGAGCACATACTTTTGCTTGAAATTGTGTTTGACTAAAGAAACTGTGCACCCATTGAAGAATTGAAAAATAACTCCTTTCCAAAAGAGCTCTCGAAAAAAAAACCTGCAAGTAATCTTTGACCGATCATAATAACCGATCCTATTAGTTGTGGTGCAAAATTCATACCTTGAGTTTTTGTTTTGGTGGCTGTGGCCCCTGTCAACTCTGGCGCGATCAAATATGTTGCAAAAGCTGGTGGAACGAAGACAGAGGGCTTATCGTACGTCAAACACAGCACAAAAGATGGAACAGAAAATATGACACCGAGGACGTAGACGGCAGTCATTTTAAAATGATTGGAAAATGCATTCAAGTCGGTGTAAAGAAAGATGTCCAAACTACTCACCGACGGACACCAGAAGTTGGAACGCCATTTCTTTCCCGTGTACTGTATTTCCAACTCTCACAAATATGTCCCTCAATTGTCACATCCTGTTGTTAGGAAAAGAAAAAAAAAGACTCTTCTGCACACGCTGCAAATTGTTCTCCAAATGGGTAAAATCTGACCACAAAATAGCTCGCCATCGTTGCTCCCAGAGCTCAAGGATTAAACCTCCTGGCAATTACCAACCTTCCTATGTTTTTTTTTTTGCTCCACCGTTATTTTTTAAATCCTCTTAGAGGCAACTGCCATTGGCAGAAGTGGATAGGTCAAGGCAAGTGGCTGTTTTCATGCTTTGTTCTCGAGCTCGCTATCCGGCCGCCATCTATGGAGCTTGGAAAAACTTGGAAGTTGTTTGATTTGATGGTCAAACGCCACGTCATTTCCCAGATTATTTTTTCTTTCTGGAGGTCTTTAAAATGGCTGCTCAGATATTTGGGACATTTCGTGTGGATTCACACTGGCACACTAGTGACATGAATTGTTTCATCCTCACTGACAGGAGAGGATGAAAATGGCTTGCTCTGAATTGCATTGAATTCAATTCCACGTTCTGTAATTCACATTCAGTTGACCATCCTGTGGGGTGGAGTCGATTCAAACTCCAAGTCATCCACAGAAGTGAATTCTAAAAGTGAGACTTTTGCACCGCCTGCTGGAAATTGGATGCTTTGAGATTAAAAGAGCAAAATCAATATTGGTACTGTACTAATATATCAAGTGCAACTTGTCTGACTGTCCAGAAGGTGGCGACAAAGTACCTGTCAAGTCTTCAAACAAGAAGGGAGTATAATGAAGGTTATTCCTCTTGTATCGATGATCGAGTTGAAATAAGAATAAATCATGGTTTTATGTTTGTTTTAGCAACGATTCCGAATTTCCCGTCACTGTGGTATTTTATTTTTTGCCTTTAAAAACTCTACTGGTCAGAAAGAGCCAATGCGACCGATTCTCTTGGAATAGGGGAGACATTTCCGCATCTCTAAAAATGTATTTACATGTTTTAAAGATTTATATGACTTGATGAAAACCATTTGCTCATTCTTCTTTACGCTTCAAAGTTACGAACGGCCCAAATCGGGCCCGCTCAGTTCAACGCCGTACTATCATTTGTTTGTTTTTATCAGTGGCTTATGAGTGTTTTTCCATGAAATATATGTTTGTTTAAAGCTCTAATATTAATGACTTTAACTATATCGTGCTCGCGGGGGTGTTATAAGCCTGCATAGCGTTCAAATGTACGTACAATAGATACTCGGGTGACAACTCCACCGTCTGGGTAGGCCTACGTTTGCTTTTCTTTTTCTTCTTTTTCTTATCTGACTTTATCAATGCTTCGCGATGAAGTATCCGTGTAATTTCTTTTGCAATCGCAAAACGGTGTGACGCCACACGTGAACTGAATCGACCCGTGAGGAAAAGGAAAAACCCTGCCAGGGCGTGCACGGGTCCGTCCGTGCTGTGTGAGTCGTGGGTGGTCACGCGCGCCGGGCTGGGGGCCAAGCGAGTTGTGGAGGGGGGGGAGTGGCCCACTGTGATGAGCGTTACTATGGGCAAACTTGGCATATAAGTGCAACATGAGCGGTGGTCTCGCGCAGCCGGCGCAATACTGCGTGACGTGAGGAATTCAACAGGTCCCTATAGACGTTTCTGTGTCTTCAAGTGTGGAGGTGGCGTGCAATTGGAAAAGCGCAACCCGCAGGTTTGACATGGACAAACCCACTGGATTACAGAATATAGTGCATCAGCATTTGGAATCTGTGACCTATTGACTGATTAGAAAGGTAAACATGCTCTTGAATTTGCATCTATGCATTCTCATGGGGGGTCTTAACGTCTAAAAGGGGTGAAGGATGGTGTCTGTGTTATGGTCATGCTTGAATCCATTTTTTTTTACCCCCTCCCAAATCTGCGGATGTCACTGTGAGCACACGCAATACAGTGAGCTGCTCATGGCCTGCAAATCTCGCCTCGCGGCACAGTGGTCCCACTGTGAGGAGCGATGCTCTGACCTGCTGATGCACTCCGAGTCCTTCAGAGCTGCAACAGCCTCACACTTTGAAGTGAACTTTTCTATATACCGTGGTACTCGCGCATGAGAAATGATTTGTGGTGACCTGGCATACGACTGGCAAACTTTTCCATTAGATAAATGATTGAAATCATCCAAAAACGTATTGAAACAATTGTCCATTTCTCAACAGCCTGCAGTGGTGCCCCCCCCCCCCCCCCCCCCGCCAGCCTTTCATGGAAGTGGAAACAAAGTTGTTCCTTTCCAAAGATCATCATTTTTGACAGATCCTGTCAGAAACAATCATTTGCTGTCATCATTTTATTCACTGTTGTGGTCGCAGTTGACATCGCAACTGAGACGCCCAACTTAGTGAACAGCTCCAAACTGCAAACAGCACAAAGGCGTTTTAAAAAATGCAACTCTTTTACTGGATCTCAGTAGATCGCGCTGATGGTGTAGCACTTTGCTTGCCAGACTTTAGCGCAGGCAGCGCGGGGTCATGCTCATCAGCGATGATGCAAATGGGAGCGGGATTGCTTGTCTGTCCCCAGATGTGGCCTTGGATGGATGGAGGGTGGGACCTCCTCTTTTGATAGCTCCTCGGATGAAAAAGCTGAATAAATGTTTCGTGTGTGCGATTCTGTTGGAGTGCAAAGCAATCCATGCTTCTCTTTTCTATGGCTTGTAATTGTAGCCCTGCAGAGGGGCTTGGTACAACTCGCACTTTTATAGGGCCGCAATGTCCTGACGCTTCAATGAGGCCCACGTATCTTTTTGCGTTGCCTCTAAATCGGTGGTTCTTAACCTTGTTAGAGGGACCGAACCCAACCAGTTCATATGCGCATTCACCGAACCTTTCATTAGTGAAAAACAAAAAGATGGCTTTTTACAAATTCAAGACATAAAAAAATGCATTTATTCAAAACTGAAAAAAAGAAATACAATTTCAAGACATAAATATACGTTGTTGTTTTTTTTTAACCCCCATGCAGTAATTATCCCAAAATTGGACATTTCGGACACTTTGGACGATTTTGGACTGTTTGGACAAATTGACACCACAGACAAAACAGTGAATAATAACTCCACGAAGCTGAAATTTTGCATAGGATGTATATCTATGTCTTGGCCAATTCCCACTGAACATTTTGAGGGGTTGAAAGTGAAAAAAAATTCAAAGTGAAAAAAGTTGTTGCACAATGGAAGAGGGACATTTTTGGGACGTAATACCCTTCATGCAGCCGCTTAAAAATACTGCATGAGGGTTAATTTTACGACGTACTATCACGACAGTCACACGTTGACTATTGAGTGAACTCAATTTCCCGCAGCACTGATTGGACAAGCAATGTCATGTGATCATCTACAGCCAGCGATGGCTGAGCGGGCGTTTCGTAACTAATTGACATGTTGAGTCGGGTGTGTACGTGGCAGAGGCCCCGTCGAACCCCTGAGACCGATTCACCGAACCCCAAGGGTTCGATCGAACCCAGGTTAAGATCCACTGCTCTGAATCCATTCTCTATTTTCTTTTTACAGGCGAGCAAGAGAAGCATACGGCGCTGGTATTTTCTGCAACATGAAGCAGCCTCTTGCTTTTCCTGGGTGGTTTAGGGCAGCCAGCCTAATGTGCATATGTTTGGTCCACGCCGTCACATCTGCGGTCCTCACCAACGCCACACGGCTGGAGTCCATCCTAGACAAGTACAGGGACAAAGACGGAGAGTGGTGGAAGGCCAGGACGAGAGGGAAGAGGGCCATCAGCGAGGGGGACATGCACCTCATCCTGGATCTACACAACAAGTTGCGTGGTCAGGTCCACCCTCCGGCCTCCAACATGGAGTACATGGTAATCAATGCATCTCACTTCTAATGTGCTCTTCTTTGAGATGATAGCTTTTGTGCTCTTTCGAAATCATCAATTTCTACGATTCCGAGACCGATTCAACGAACCCGACGGGTTCAGTCAAACCACTGATCTACATGATGGACATTTTTTCAGTGTATTTAATTTAGTAGTATCCATCCATCCATTTTCTGATGCGCTTCTCCTCACAGGGGTGCGGGCGTGCCGGAGCTCGTCCCAGCTGACTTTGGATTTCAGGCGGGGGTGCGGGCGCCCATCATTGGGCACGCATAGACGAATGATCATTCTCGCTCACACTCATCGATTTTGAGTGTCCCAGCTGACTTTTAGAAAGTGGGAGGAAACCGAACTACCCGGAGAAAAGCCACGCAGGCACGGGGAGAACATGCAAACACCATACAGGAAGGCCGGAGCCGGAATCGAACCCTGCACCTCTGCACTGTGAGGCGGACGTGCTAACTGGTTGCAAATAGTAATATACTTATATTTATGAATTAAGGGTTAGGATCAACGACAAGTGGATGGTTGCTTTTCCTACTCTTTGCCTCCCTCCACATCCATCCCAGCCCACTCCACACCCTCGGGTGCCAATTTGTTTGATCCTCCACGCATCTCATTTGGGGTGCCACAGCGGTGAATCTATTTCAAGTCGCTCACATTTTTTCCAGTCGAAGTGCGGGCCATGTTAGTGTAAATGTCGGTGATGTACACTAATCCACTGTGTCTTGAGTCCGGGATGCTATTTATGACAGATGATAACGATGTGGTTGGGGAGGGAACTGCAAGGGCCAAGTTCTTGGTTTTCGTTGGGTCTCGGTGTCTTTGCACCTGGTGAGAAATTATCTGCAGAAAGTACCTCTTAACGCGCTAGCCGTGGTCGGCCTGACAGATGGCTAGAAGCAAGGTTATTGATTGAGAATCACAAATAAGTGATCCATTTTCTCATCCGCTTCTTCTCACGAGGGTGGTGGGGGGTGCTGGAGTCTCTTTCCCAGAACCGGTTGCCAGCCTATCGCAGGGCACACGTAGACGACCAACCATCCGCGCTCACATTCACCCCTCGGGACATTTAAACTGCCATGCCTGTTTTTGGAACGTGGGAGGAAACCGGACTACCCGGAGAAAAGCCACACCGGCACGGGGAGAGCATGCAAACGCCACACATGGAGGTCCAAGAGCCGGAATCGAACCCTGCACCTCCGCACTGTGATGCAGACGGGCTAACCCGTTGCCCAGCGGGCCGTTTTGATCTACTATTGATTATTATTCAACCGACTTTCTTTGGCGTTTGTGTTTACCAGGTGTGGGATTACGAGTTAGAGAGAAGCGCCGAGCACTGGGCCCATACCTGCCGATGGGAACATGGACCAAGCTACATGTTGACTCAAATAGGCCAGAACCTTGGCGCGCACTGGGGCAGGTGCGTATGTCGCAATCCGACAGAGTCACTTTTCTTCTTTGGCTTTCTATATCAGATTTGTACTTTGTGTCCAGCACTTTGAAGGTGCTCTGTAAAAAAAAATAAAAAAAAATCTTAACATTTGCTTTTTCATTCACTCAATTTTTGTTTGTTTGTTTTTTTCTCCTCTTCCCCATCCGCTCAGGGACCGCCCTCCCACCTACCACGTGCAGGCCTGGTATGATGAAGTGAGGTACTACAGCTACCCTTACTCCCAGGAGTGTAACCCACACTGCCCTTTTCGATGTTCGGGACCCGTTTGCACTCACTACACTCAGGTAATGACCGTGACATTTGCATGCCTGTCAGACTCAATTAGGTCCTCACCACAGCTCCTTGGATGACACGGATTCAGGAATCCAATTGAGCTGTAAAAATGGTCGCACCAGCTGTGGGTGACTCCGGTGTTTTTTATTGCATTCCATAAATCCCCCAAACTACAAATATGTTGAATTAAATCAACAAAAATACGTCTGGAAATATAACTTAAAACATTTGCAAACAGGATTTATTTAGCCTCGTTTTGACTGTATTTGTGTGAGGTCCTGTGTGTTTTTCTTGTGTATTTCTCTGTACTCTCTAATTTCCAGAGCCTCCTCTTGACCAGAGAACCTTTTTTGCAGCAAAAAAAAAAAAAAAAAAAAAGGAGAAAAATGTTGGATTCACGAGGTAGCTACTCAAGGGCTTTTATTTATTTTGGCTGTCGAAACGTCCTTTCGGCTTAAATGCTGGTGGAGCTATACTGGGAGTCAAAACAAAACAGAAGACTGGAAGACTGTGCCACTCCAAGAGTCCAGCGATGCTGGATGTGAACTATTCAGAAATTAGACCCATATGTGACAGATGGTCCACAAGTTGTTTCTCATCATCCGCGACCAGTCACCCGACAGCAAGATGGGCGCATGGCATTGTGCGCCAATACCGTAGGATAATTGAGACAAAGTTTCAAACATTTACGCCAAACGCGTTTGCTGTGTTTGTGTCTTTCATTGTCTAGTTGGTGTGGGCCACAAGCAATCGTATTGGCTGCGCCATCAACGTGTGTTACAACATGAACGTGTGGGGAATGATCTGGGCAAAAGCTGTCTATCTGGTCTGCAACTACTCACCACCGTAGGTTTTGTTGTTTTTTTTTCATTCTGACATCGATCTGACAGTCAACCGCATAACGATGGAAGGAAATCCCATGTTTCCTTACTTTTGAGTGGCAGCTGTCACGTTTGCGTGGTGGTAGTCAGAGTAGGACCCCAAAAAGCAGGGAGGCAGGGAGGAGCAGAGTGGATTGACCAAAATGTATTTAACAAAAAATACACACAGGAGTACAACGGAAAAAGCACCAAGTCGAAGTAATCAAAAAGATACCTGGAAATCACGAGGAAGCAAAGTATCAAACAAAACGATAACAGTAAACAAAACATGACAGGAGCACACATATGCTCACAGCTCACAGCTCACAATGACCCAAACAAAGACTGACAGAATCCAGGGAACTAAATACAAGCAAAGTGACGAGACAACGAGAAACACCTGGACAAGACAAAAGGGTTGAGGGAGCTAATTGGTTACACACAAGGGACACTGATAACGAGAACAAGTGGCGAAAAAAAGGCACATGAGGAATCAAAACCAAACGTAACCAGACCGAAACATAACAGTACCCCCCCCTCAAGGGACGGATCCCAGACGTCCCAAAGTCACCCAATGGCCGGACCGGGCGGAAACAGGACCGGAGGGCAACGGCAACCCTTGCCTCGCCGGGTACGGGAATGGAGGGCGACAGCAATCCTTGCCTCGCCGGGAACAGGGACGGGCGACGGCAACCCTTGCCTCGCCGGGAACAGGGACGGAGGGCGACGGCAACCTTTGCCTCGCCACGAACAGGGACGGAGGGTGACGGCAACCTTTGCCTCGCCACGAACAGGGACGGAGGGTGACGGCAACCTTTGCCTCGCCACGAACAGGGACGGAGGGTGATGGCAACCTTTGCCTCGCCACGAACAGGGACGGAGGGTGACGGCAACCCTTGCCTCGCCGGGAACAGGGGCGGAAGGCGACGGCAACCCTTGCCTCGCCGGGAACAGGGACGGGCGACGGCAACCCTTGCCTCGCCGGGAACCGTGACGGAGGGCGACGGCAGACTTGCCTCGCCGGGGACAGGAAAGGGTGGCAGTGGGACCAGGCCTCTGGTCCTGCGGGGTCCAGTCTTGTTTGGGTCATTCTGTCACGTTTGCGTGGTGGTAGTCAGAGTAGGACCCCAAAAAGCAGGGAGGCAGGGAGGAGCAGAGTGGATTGACCAAAATGTATTTAACAAAAAATACACACAGGAGTACAACGGAAAAAGCACCAAGTCGAAGTAATCAAAAAGATACCTGGAAATCACGAGGAAGCAAAGTATCAAACAAAACGATAACAGTAAACAAAACATGACAGGAGCACACATATGCTCACAGCTCACAGCTCACAATGACCCAAACAAAGACTGACAGAATCCAGGGAACTAAATACAAGCAAAGTGACGAGACAACGAGAAACACCTGGACAAGACAAAAGGGTTGAGGGAGCTAATTGGTTACACACAAGGGACACTGATAACGAGAACAAGTGGCGAAAAAAAGGCACATGAGGAATCAAAACCAAACGTAACCAGACCGAAACATAACAGCAGCGAATCAAAGCGTTTGCGCCAAACTGCTTCCATCTGCGAAAATACCAGAACCTAGTCCAGTCTGCCCCTGCGTACGTTTAGAGCACACCTCACACGCGCGGAAGTAGCGCCCAAGATTCAATTTTGAAAACAATAAGTAGGAGATTATTTTGCACCACATTTACTTTGTCTGTATAATTACTCAATTGAACCATTATTAAACGATGGAGGGTTGTTGTTTTTTTTTTTTGCTTTCAAGAATATATATTTATGTATTTGTTTGTTTTTAGGGGGAACTGGTGGGGTCATGCACCTTACAAGTATGGCGCTCCATGTTCTGCTTGTCCAGCCAGCTACGCCGGAGGATGCCGGGACAATCTGTGCTACAAAGGTGGGCTAATCAGGAGATTGTTTTAAGGGGTGTCAATTTTCCACCATTACCCAAAAAAGTTCCATGGGGGAATTTTTTTTGGATGCATTTTTTATTTAATTAAGAATTAGTTATTTAATTAAGAATTAGTTTATTCAACTTGTGAATTGTTGATTCACTGAAATTCATTGAATTAGGAATTAAATGGTGAATTAAAAAAAAAACATACTGTAGCAGATTTGTTCGTGATTAAAAATTGCAGGGGGGAAAAGTCAGCTAAAATTTGTCAATTTTAACCAAGATTCTATAACATGACGTTTTACTACTTCTGTATTTTTAAGACCTCTACTATAGAGTCAACTGCAATTTTGCTTAACTTGTAAATTCCCATCAACATTTATTCCTGTTGATCCCCATTGGAAGATTCCAAACTGAATTATGGGATTTTACCCCCCCCTAGCACTTGAAGAAAGCAATCTGGACTATGGATGAACGTACAAGAAAAAGCCCCACTCTATCATACACAATTTAATTTCAGCAACAAAAGTCCCCTACGTCACGTGCCACCTCCGTTTTCAGACGGAGGTGTTGACAGGCGCCCCGCTCCAGAGACCGAGGAGACCAACTACATTGAACCGGAGCCGGATGCAGTGCGAGAGCGGGAGGAGGCCCAACCCAGGGCCCGAGATCCGGACCCCTCACCACCCTCCAATGACATGGAGAGAAAGCAGGTCATCAGCACCGAGCAGATGTGTAAGCAATAATTCATGTGACTGAAAGACAAAGTCATGCGGCCATACCGGCAGATGTCATCAGAACTCGCGGTCTCGTGTTCTTACAGGCCAACAGATGGACTGCGACACCAAGCTGAGAGACCGCTGCAAAGGAACGACATGTAACAGGTACAGGCGGAGGAATCGGCAACTCATTGGCCGCCGTTCAAACTGAAGAGTTCAAAAAAAGAACAAAAAAAAGACGGACTACCTTTTGATCCGACCCATAGATATGAGTGTCCACCCGGCTGCTTTGACGGACACGGAAAAGTAGTTGGGACGACGTCGTACGACATGGTAAGTGATCGCCCGCAATGATGGAGTGCTTGCACTGTAACAGTAGCGTGCGGTGGGAGGTCATCTTCACGGTTGGAATGCGTGTGGTCTGGTGTGTCAACAACCCAGCAATCCAGCGTGTGTGGAGCCGCCTTGCACGCCGGTGTTATCGACAATGACGGAGGATGGGTGGATGTGACCAGACTGGGTCGAAAACAACAATTCACCAAATCGTACAAGAATGGCATTCAGTCCATTGGGCACGTTTCCGAATTACTCGCCAAAAGCAGGCGCTTGTTTTTTCTACGGGGTTGCCATGCGCTCCTTTCTTGACATTTTCTTTCATCTCGCAGGAAGAATCGAAGTGCAAATTCCTTTAAAGTGCAGTCTGTGCCTGGTAGGAACAGCAACACGGTTCTCTGAAAAACTTTTCCATTTTGTCAATTTGCTGTTCTTTTTTTTTTTTCTCCCAGTCAAGGCAGTAGCATGTGACACCACCGTTGCGCTGTTCTGTCCCTTTAAGAAACCAGTGCGACACTGTCCAAGGTAACCGTTTTTTTTTTTTTTTACAATTTACAAATGCCTGACTCAAATATGCATAAATACACGGTTAAATGAATGTGACCTGTAAACACCGAGCCTCTTGATTGGCCGTATCGTCACATGTGACTTTTGCCGGCATCCTGCCGTCCATGTTGGAGTCTGGTTGGCGTGCAGGAAGCACACTTAGCATTGTTGCATTTCATTCTTATTTAAAGAATCTTGAATGACCGGTACTTTGCCATGGGTCAACGGAGGATGTGGACCACAAAATTAACAAACGTCGCAGGCATTTTGTCAGTCGCGTACGGCAGCGTTGTCGTAAAGTCCCATGTGAGAAAACAGCCAGTCGAAAAGGCTCAATACAGTATTCATGATGTTATTGTGAAAGCAGGACGGAAGAGGGTCCGCCAGTGTAAAATCTGCCATTTGATCATGTTGTCTTTTGCTTTAGGTTGTATTGTCCCAAGAATTGCCTTGGCGGGAGTCAGGCCAGAGTGATCGGAAGTAAATATTACGCTGACGTAAGTTCTTCACCTTCTTTTCGGGACGCTCCAATATAAAGTGCAACAGCGCAGCAGAACATGTCGTGTGACAGAATGATAACGTTCCATCCAATGATTGACCGCTTCATGTACGATTCTGGCCAAGCAGGACGAATATGGTCCGTGGGATGAATTGTTTCAAACGCGTTTGCCTTATCCCCTTTCAGAAATCAAGTATCTGCCGAGCGGCCCTTCACGCCGGAGTCATCCAGAATGAAGCTGGAGGTTACATCGATGTGATGCCGGTGGACCGCAGGAAGCAGTACAGCGGCACTTCCCAAAACGGCATCACCTCAGAAAGGTACCGACTCCACCGCACCAGGCGGTTTTTCTTTGCGTGTCTCATGTGTAGTTTTTTTAATGTGATGATCATAAGAAAATGTCTGGCTTCAGCCTCACGCTCATCCGTTTATCCTTCCCTCGTGCTTTTTGCAGCTTACGTAACCCGACGGGAGGAAAAGCCTTCAGAGTTTTTGCTGTCATCTGAAATGGAAGCATCGCAAACCGATCCAAGGACAGACTCTTCACTCACTCAAGATATCAAGCTTTCCTACGAAGGAACGATCACGTTTCTCCGCCATTGCTACGAACGGTGTAACAGGCCTCAACACAACTGGAATCAAGTCATTGATAGCTTGGCCAAAGAGGTTGACGAATGACCCCGCGAGTACTCCAGTCGGGCGCTCAATAAAGCCGCCCGCAGTTTGGGAGCCTCGCTGTGACCATGCACTGCCTCGCCACGCTGCCCACACAGTTCCCGATAATGGACTTTCATTCCGAAAGGCCAAAAAACAAACTCTGCAGCCATTTTAACTTGGGCGAAAATCCAGCGCTTCAAAGACCCGCCGTACCTCGCTAGGAAGACGAGTTGTGAATGATTGAGCGTCTTCATTTGTCGTGCTGCGTTAGCTCAAGCAGTCAAGTTTTCCAAATCCGCTTTTACGTGTGTGCCGTTCAAGTTAACCGATAAATATACGGCATGTCCACAAAAACTCTCCATTCCACACACATTTTTGAGGTCGTTTTCATTCTAATAGTCTGTCACACTCTACATCATCTCATGAAATCGCCGAATGTTTTTGTGGAAACGCCCGTCGATAAAGACCGTCCCCGTCAATGACTTATTCTTGTTGTGGGCGGCGACAGACGGTATTTCATTGGCATCATTCGCTTCACCTGACAAGCTACATTCCTCGGAGTATGAAATATCGTCCGTATATGTATGTACATACTGCATCCAAACGTAAATACGAACGGAATTTTCACCATTTGCGGTATTTGAGAGCGCTTTTGCATTCGACGCTCTTTCTTCTCAACTGTGTGCCCACCCAAATCTCACTCACTAAATAACTAGAAAACTTCAATACAAACATTATATTATATTTAACACTGATACTTTTTGAAAGATGATATTTTTCTTACTTTTTACACCCCTGGCTGGCCAGGTTATGTGCATGATAGGATTGACAGGCAATTAAATCACTTTGAGAGACATTAAAAAAAAAAAAAAGAAATGTTTGTGTTTGTTTTTCTTGGGCCTCTTGTCCGCAACGTTTTTATTGCCAACCTGTTTCCCAAATTGATTGGCGTATGTAAATAGGTGAATGGACTTTCAGAAAGCTAAGCGCCATGATTGCGATTCTGGGCCTCTTGACAAGAGAGAGAAAACTCAGTTCCTCGACCTTGATTGGTGTGAACTTAGCACGACATGCCCTGACGTTTCTGAAAAGGCCCCAAATGAGTTTGCGAGCCGCACCACTCGCAAAAACCGCCACGTACAGCGAGGACGTCAGTACATCTGTGCCAGGGCCAAAGCCTTCAAAATACTTGACCTCAAACCAAACGTAACTAACATTTTATAATCACAGCTTTACCTGTCATCTCATGATCCCTTAAATATTGGTCGTTACAGGCCTGGAGCGTTCAACCCGAAAGATTTAAATACACCGAAATCTAAGGGGTCTTTTCATAGCATTTGACAAAATAGTCCCGACTGTTATTTTGTGTTGGTTTAACAACACACTCCTGTCTTGCCAGTTATAGCTACAGTATAAAACCTGCTTGATTGTGTGTGTCAAAGCGACATAGCAATTACGGGGGTGAAATATGTTTGAAATTTGAGCACAGCTGGAGGTGCCTGACACACACACACACCAAAGGGCGTGTGTGCTTTTGCGGATGAATGAGTAGTTCTGCATGTGTCTGGGAAGTGTAACTGTGAGTCACTCTCATGGTTCTCCCACTATGAAATTGGCTCCTAAGGCGCTAAATTCCCGGTTGGACACTGGACACACACCATGCATGACTATCTGCGGACACGTATTGCGTGTGTGTGTGTGCTTTTTTTTCATAAGCATAGTTACCAGCTGTGTTTTGGTTGCGAAACATGGTCATCATTTCCCATTACTGGGTTTTCTGTAGGATGACATTTATTTATAACCATTTCCATTTTCTTACGGTACCAAAAAGGAAAAAGCAGCTTGCAGATCTCATCTGCGCATGCATGAGAATGAATTGTAAAAAAAATCTCACTTCTGCACCAAGATTGTCAAGAAAGAGTTTCTTAATTCATTCTGCGACTGTTTGAATTCAGACTTTTTGCTGAATTCCAATCAGGTGTTCGACCTCATCATGGCACAGAAACAGCTTTAACTAAAGTGCAAAATTATTATAATATTGAATATCACACTCATATTGAACCAAGCGTCAATTTATGACAAGTCTCCCGTTGTCCTGTTTTGTTGCTCACCACAAACAGAGCACGAGTGCCAGCAGAGTGTGGCAGAGTGTCACTGTATGCCGCAGACTCACAAAATTCACAAACTTTCTGCTTATACAGACCCCCCCCCCCCCCAGCCCCTCCGCTTGGCACTCTCGTTGCAGAATTGCCTTCCAATTTTTTCCACATTTGCTAAAAATAGTAAGCAGACACCTAGCCAAGCAGCCCTGGTGCCCTTCAGTCGCTTACAGTATGCTGAATATACACACCAATTATAGGACTGTGTTTTTTTCTCTTCATATTAATACACAGTACACTGTATAAAACACCATAGTTCTATCTTTATTTATTGTTCTTAGTCAAAGGGCATTTGATGCACTGGGTTTGAGGTATTAATTAATTCTGTACAAAGGAGAGAAGGCCTTGAGGCGTAACAAACAAACTCGCTGACGTGTTTTAGTTGCTGATGTATTCCATGCAGAGAAAAACTGGATACAACGTTTTTTTTAAGTCATTTAATCTCATCTATCGATCGACTTGTTTTGAGACATTTACAATGATGATTGATACTTTTCCTGTTGCTACTATTGAATGCTAGAAGTAGCTCCCTGAACTAACCCAGCTAGCGATCCATTTTCTAGAGCGCCTTAGGGTCACGCGTGAGCTGAAGCTTATCCAAGCTAACTGTGGCCAAGAGTTGGAGTACATAAGAAAGACCGCAGCTGAGATTTGAACCAAAAACCTCAGAACCGTGAGACAGACGTGCGAGGCCCTTAACCTGACCTATCCCAACCGATCGGTCCAGTAGTTAATACTACGACCACAAGATGGCGTATGTCAAAGGGATTTGGACTAATGGAACTATAGTGAATGAGCTTCGTATAAAATATCTGGTGGCCTGAATAGTGCTGTCGGTTTTTGGTAAATAGTTAACAACAGGACAAATCCATTCTACCGAGAATGTGCTACACATGCCACTCATTCAACTCTCTGACGGTGAAGTGAAAGTGGCCCCATCTTGCCGTCATATTGCGGCGGCAGAGCACAGTGCAGCCATTTGTAATTTGTCCTGTTTGATGACACACGAGGTTGGCCAAACCGAAACCCCGCCGTGTGTTTATGCAGCTACCTGGTTTGGAAGAGGACACTGTCAACAGGTAAGAATTCTACAAATAGAATTAGGTCACTTAACAAGATGGTCTTGAGGGGTGGGCAGCCTGTCCCCAGCGTGCGTCAGCACTGACCTTTTTACTGTTTGCTCAAGGGATTTTCATTTTACCTCTTTCTAATTTTCACTTCAGACGCATGAGTGGGAAATTCTTCGTAGCTCCGTTCACGGAGTGATTCCAAATGGGGTTTTTTTTTTTTTCTTGCATCGTTATTCGTGCAAACAGTCTGCCACCCGTGTCGCTGGATTGTTTGTTTGTTGATGGAACATATAAATAGATAACAGACATTTGTCAGGATGTATAGGGAAGTTGAAAAAAAAATCGCCATCATTCAGCACAATTTACCTTTTCGAAGAAGTAGGAAGAAATAAAAAACGTATCTAGTCCTACCCCTTGTTATTTGGGAATTTGAACATGTTTTAATGTTAATATAATACATCCTTCATTTAGTATATCTCAATCTGAAAAGAAAAGGAAAAGAAGTCGACATATAGAGCCACTCAAGTATACCAATGCATTTACACTTCTATATGCCTACAACTTTGGCTATGTACAGGGAGACGCACACAGATACCCTTATATCTCACTAAAGTATCATCCTTATAGTTAATATTCCGTTACATTACAGCATTTAATCAATTTACCCAATTTGATTTATATAGTTTTTTTTTTTGTAAGAACACTTTCTGAACACGTTGTCAGGTCAGTTTCAAAATGATTTCACAAATGAACACCTATGATAGAAATACGCCTTTGCTTAATGTTTGTTTTTGTTTTGGATTTTTCTCTCTCTAATTCCGAAAGGCTTCTGAGTATTGCGGCGCCATCGTTTAACAATTCAGTTTGACAATATTATTTGATTCCTTATTTCCTTGTGATTGTTTTCACGACGTCACGAGCCACGCTTCTCATGAATGGTTCTCGCAGCGGTCATTTGCTGAAACTCTTCTTGGCCATCATCTTCCGCTGTTGCTTGCCAAAAAACCAAAACAACCGCTCCTGGGAGAGAGTGAGCGGATGCATCAATTTCCAGTCATTTTGTATCCCTTACGGACCCACAGCACCATCTAGTGACATTGCAAATGAGAGCTGCAGTCAGTGTATCGCAGTCCGGTCCTCCAAGCCCCCTCTCCAGACTGTTCGACGTGTTTCCCCCCTTTCACACACCTGATTCAAACGATCAGAATCGTTATCAGGCTTCTGCAAAGCTCGCTGATGACCTGATCATTCGTATCAGGTGTGTTGAAGGAGGGAAAACATGTCAAACAGGCCAGATACGTGGTCTCGAGGACCGGGCTTGGGCACCCTTGGTCTATCATTTTTGGTGCAGTCTAAGGCAAAGAAAATATCATGTAAACGACCAACGTTTCGACTAGTTAATGAGCAGGAAAATCGAAAGGAGAATGACAGCCACAAGACTGCTGATAGATTATTTTGAAAGTGAGTCCTTTGTATGCCACATCCCGACCAAAACCGCTCCGTTCTTTAAAGACATTCAATTGTCAATAGGTGTCAGTGTGAAAGGTGATTTAAAAAAAATAATTTTTTTTTTGCATGCGTTCTCGGAGGGATGGCCTGCTTCCTGCCGGTTGGGATAGGCTCGAGTTAATCTGTGGAAAAAAAAAAAAGTGCAGTTAGAGAATGACTGACTGATGAGTTTGTTTTTTCCGAATTCAAGCAGCACACGCAGCAAAATGTGTCATCGGGAGTCGTCGGGTCATTTGACCTGATATTGTGTAACATTTTGCTAAAGAAAAGTGGACCTTTGCATAAATCCAACGTCACACTGACAGGAAGGAATACCAGAAGAAAAATGACGTCATTTATGATTCGTCTGAAATTAGGATCTATTTGTAGCTGTTGTGCTTTCACAAGCAGCTGCAAAACTTTTAACATACGTCCCTGAAATAAGCTCACGTACTCATTTGTACTTGTTAGAGTCTCATAAGTGTCCAAAAGTAATCCCTGTTTTTTCTATCTGACTATTTATCCCAGGTACACTCCGGGAGTTCTATTCAAAAGAATTGAATTCCTACTCCCGTTGCTTCTTTCCTTTTTTGGCTGCCGATTGTCCTCCGAATTCATCGGCCAGAGTCCAAGGTTTTTATGACCGCTAAGTTGTCTATCCTGTGCTCGGTGTGTTACCGCCCCAGCTTGAACTTCAACACCTCAGCTCTACCCATAATGCACTGTGGGAAAGGTAACACCCATTTTGTTGACTCGTAGGAAATCCGAGGCAGACGCTCCCAGCTTGAAGAGAAGTGGCAACAAAAGGCAAAGTCGCAAGAAAAGAACATAGTTGGCGGTTAGATTCCCAACCTTTCATGTGAGTGCTGTTTCGAGTTGTCGCCATCTTTGAGGCAGATCCTTCCGTGACTTCTGTTGGGGTTTTTTTCCATGGGAATTCTTTCTCTACCTTTTGGAATTTCACCCAAGGTGAGAGAGCGAGAAGAATGACACAGAGCGGGGGAGGAGCTGTGGGATTCGCTCTGTTTGCAGTCAGATCTGTTCATGTTAAACAAAGTGTCACATGGGGCCACACTCTTGAGGCGCTGGAGGGAAAGGGAGAGAAAACAACAAGGAGAGAGGAGGAGGAGGGAGGGAGGGAGGGAAAAAAGACACACTGGCCTTTCTTACTTGCGGGAAGACTCATTCAGCCGAGCCTCGAGGAAATTCGATCACGCTTGACCAAAACAACAGCTTCAAGTGACATAACTGGGTCATGCGTGGATTGTTTTCTACCTGCTGACTTCTTTAACACAACTCCGTCCGCTCTCCAGGCAACGGCGGGGTCAAGATGCCCACCAACTTCACCGTGGTGCCAGTGAATGACGACGAGGACAACGGTAACAAAGCGGCCGCAACTGCAGGTGACAAACCTGTGAGCCTCAACAATATTTTTCGGGATGAAGATAAGGACGATAACTCGGATGGATCCCAGTCAGGTAGGAACGAGAGGCGGGAGAAAACCGTGTGGAGTGGAAATGTTGGGCTTGTGAATACAAGCATGTGCTCAGAGAGGTCCGCCTCCCGTTTCCGCCGCGGGTCACGGGGGTTCTCCAGGCTTCCCAAGGCGGTTACACTTCAATGCACCGGTGTGTCATTGAATAGCCCGAGCAAAAGTCTTCAGACACAAACAATCACATGTTGCGGCAAGCATGCGGGCGTGAAATGCGTCACGATTCAACCGCTGGCCATCTTCAATGAGCTAACCGCAGCGGTCCCCGACCTTTTCTGTGTCACGGACCCGTGAGACAAGTACATGCCGCATCATTTTTGCATGCTCATCAATCTGCGTTTTGACCGTGCAAGTAGTATAACATCATTTATTTTGCTACCTGCTAAGAATGCAAAATGTCTGGCTCATCCTGGCATTTGAGCTCACAGATCGCAAATTAATAATGAGGCTCTCAGCGTCTGCATTCACGATTAAAACGGTTTGAGTGACGAAGGCAAACCAAATGTAAAAGAGTTAGAGAGAAGCCGGATTTACATGGAGGATTTTTTTTTTGTCAATCTGATTGAAATCATTCCGAAGAAACTAGTAAGCAAAGTTGAATGAGTTTTCGTCAAAAAGGCATATTTAGCAATCGTGGTAAAATCATTAAAAAAAAAAATCCTAGTAAAACTTGATAGATCCAAGGAAAGCACGGTGCAAACCATAAAACTTCACCCCCACTCCTACATAATGGGAAACCTGTATAACTATATGGAAACAATAACATAGGTGCGTTTTCCATGACTGTCTCCTTTGGCCAGCATTGTTTCCATCATCTGGCAGCAGGTTGCATTACAATGTCCACTCAGCACCTTTCAAAAGTCTTGGGCTGCCGCTAGCTTTGTTATTTATTATGGCTATTTTCCCAGCCGGTATTGTGACATAACAAAAAACAAATCAAAGTTGGAAGAGACAGAACTAACTTTGTACTCCAATTAGCAGAGAAAGTGAAATCACTAATTCCTAGAATAATCCTGTTGCTTCCTGGTGGACTCCAATTGGAGTCCCTCTTCTAACTAAAAATAAAATGAGGAAAGCAAGACTTACCAAAGGCCAAAAAAAAAACAAAAAAACGTAAGCATGCAAACTCCACACCGTACTGATCCAAACCTGGAATATGGCACCTCTCGACTGTGAGGAAGATGTGCTCACCACCCGGCCATGGAATAAATCCGATCCACAAATTGGGATTGGGGAAAAAAAAACAAGGTGACTTACAAAATAGCAACCCCTCCATTCTGCAAAGATGTGGAAAGCAGATCTGGCAAGCAGCTGCATCCGCTGCCTCCTTTCCTTCTTCACGGCTTTCAGGAATGTGCGACCGAATGAAGGGCCTTGGTTTTTTCGAGGCACTTCATGATCGGGAGACAACAGTGTGATCTATTGTGACAACGTACCGGAGCAGACATCTGAGGCTCACGGTCAACAGTCATGCCCACCCCAAAATTTGAGTGTTTGTGTGGCCTCTGGACAGTCTGGATGTTGAGTTCACAGTTGACTAACTGTTCTGTTACAATGTAGAAACGGTATCGGATACAAAGAGCATTTGTTGACTAGTTTGCGCCTACAGTTGTGTCATTTATTTGCATGTGTTGCTTAACACATGTGATTTTTGTCTGTGAATCCCTCTAGGGGATGACATTCAAAGGGAGTCACGCCCATTCATCAACTCGGCCCGTGAGGTGGAACAGTATGATGGCAAAAACATGGCCTTGTTTGAGGTAAGGCTTGAAAAACACGTTCGCCCCATTCTGTCAGTCAAATAAGCTTGCAAATTCATATCGTTGGAACTTGACGTGTGGCACAGAATGATAAATATAATGCTTGAACTTAGCGTCGCGTCGTTGTTTGCGCACCTCATCATGTCTGCATGTGTGATCCTCTGTGTGTACTGTACATTGACTTTGTCCCATAAGGGCATTTAACCAGTAAAAATACATAAATAAATATTATTCTGTTAAACATGACTGTTTTATTATGTTTCCACCATCACTTTGGTTCCAGATATGTGAGGCAAAGCTCGGGGGGGGGGGGGGGGGGGGGGGGGGGGGGTTGTAATGGTTTCTAATATCCATTTCCTTCTATGCTCCTTTGAAGGAAGAAATGGACAGCAACCCAATGGTGTCATCTCTTCTAAACAAGCTCGCCAACTACACCAACCTCACCCAAGGTGTTCGGGAACACGAGGAGGCCGAGGATGGGGTCAGAAGGGTCGCCATCGTGGTATGAACTTTTAACTCATTTCATGCCACAATGTAAAAATCCGTTTGCAAAAACCCAATCCTTTAGTGTCAAAACGTGTAAATCCGTTTTTTTTGTTTGTTTGTTTGTTTTTTTTCACCATTAAAGAATATGGATAAAAGACTTCAGGCACCTCTTCAGTCAGTATCGAGGCTGTAGGAATTATTTTTTGGGATGATAAATCACCGATAGATGGCAGGACTGGCTCTGATCAGATCTTGGTCGCACGCGGTACGGCAATCCGACATCGCGAGGTGACGTGTGGAAGCAGTGTGGTGTTGAGAACGTGGAGAAATACCGGCAGCTAACTCTACAACAGGGCTTTTTCAACAACAACAAAAAAATGACCAAGTGGCATCGTCATCCTTGACGAACGCGGATATGAATATTTCCAAGAAACTTACCAATGTTCAATGGCTGTTGCCCAACAATGGTAAAAGGGAGAAATGTTCAAGCTTTCTTTTGGTAATTTCCATTCTTGTGTAGCTCGAGAACTCCGTAGGCCTTGAAAATGGAATCAAAATGGTCAAAAATGGCTGGCACCGGCTCTCCCAGTTTGACAAAAACAGGAATGAGTTCATCTAAGGCGATAATTTGCAATGGAAAAATTGCTTCTTGAGTTGGCCTGGATTGTCAGTTAAGTCACACGGGTCGCTGAGCAAAAACACCTTTCAATTTGTCCATTGAGACCGTTCCCCCCCCCCCCCACCCCCCCTCCTTCAGTAGACACACTGCATCACATTCAAAATGTTGCTTTGAAGATTTGTTCGGTTACTTAAGGGCATTGGTCGAATTTGTTTCTAGTATCACATTATAAGAGAAAAACAGCAGTACGTCTGATCAAATATAAGCCGCCGTCTCTGTCAAACAATTCATCCAATGTCCAAAAAGGTTTTGGGGGCATGCTGGAGACACTGCACAAAGATATTTTTATTTAATTTTTTCCAGCAAGCTCATAATGATTACTTTGTAGAGCAGAACGAATCTCTTCATTGGCTTTTTTTTCCCCCCCGCTAAAGTCTGGGCACCACTTCTTTTTCTTCCGTGAGTTGTATGTGCCGTGTCTAAATGAAACTTGAGGTAAAACCGCTATGATTGTCAATACACGTTTCTTCTGTAGAGACGAGTGCACAATACCATTCTCGTCTTTCGCCGCTGCCTTGTGAAGTGGCCTCAATGATGCCGTGCTAAATCCCGCCTCCCGAGTCAGAGCCTCGCTCTTTCTGTGGTCGTCTTGAGTTCTTGGGCTCGGTACTCAGAAATAGGGCAGAGCAA
Organism: Hippocampus abdominalis; assembly: GCA_018466805.1. Taxonomy (NCBI): domain Eukaryota; kingdom Metazoa; phylum Chordata; class Actinopteri; order Syngnathiformes; family Syngnathidae; genus Hippocampus; species Hippocampus abdominalis. Next base: position 10,487,958 of record CM031708.1, read on the forward strand.
TGCAAGCCGGCGACAGGGAAGGAAGTCAAGAGAGAGCTTAAGCATAAAACGGGAAATGTGGGAGATTTGGACGTCGACAATAGGGCATGTTGACAAACAACTGAAAGCCATGGAGAAAGTGCAGAACCGCATTTTTAGGACGACAGAAAAAATGGTACGTACATGTGGCTTTTCATTCAGGAGCCAGACGTGATGCCGCGTTTCACGCAGAACGGAGCTGTTGCGCTGCCTTATGAGTTGCGACGCAAGCGTTCACGTCGTGGTCCTGCCCAGTGAGGGAAAAGGATCGCGTTGGACTTGGAGATTCTTTCGGTGCCGTTTTGCACAAGTGACCCCAGTCTCCATAGAGTTCTCTTGTATCATGTTGTGTGAATGCATTTCTTAAATTGCACTGCATTATAATGATGATTATTAGTAGTAGTATGATGATGATTATAATACAATGCAATACATCTTTATTAATTGAGGGCTTGCACAACAGCTGCAGCTGTAACAAAGATGATTATAATTATTGCTGAATAGCAAGGTTTCGGTACAGTTAGGTCTACAACAGTGTTTGCGGTTTTAATATTTGCCGGATTAAAAATTCTGATGATTCATTGAAAATATGCTTCATATTGGAAGTCACTTTTTGGGTCCTTGAATGCAGACACGAAGGAGGATATGAATTACGGGCAGAACATTTGACTGTTGTCGTTTGTGTATCTCGATCGCAAGAGACGGATGGACGGACAGACGGATGGAGGGAATCCCGACCTTTGCCTGGTCTCACCCGTTTTGTCTCTTGCTTCTCAAGGTACCCCAAATGGGAACGTTCATCGGGGTGTACCTGCCCTGCCTGCAGAACATTCTGGGTGTGATCCTTTTCCTGCGTCTCACCTGGATTGTCGGAACGGCGGGAATCCTCGGATCCTTCGCCATCGTGTCCATGTGCTGCATTTGCGTGAGTCACTTCACACTTCATCAAAGAACCGGGATGATGACAGGAGATGTTCCGAAAGCGAGCCGGTCAGGGTTCCGGAGAAGCGAAGTTGAATATTTTTGATGTGCTTCGGTGAGATTGAGGACGCTTGCCAGAGGGAGGATTGTTTCCCAACACTCATGATGTCAGCAATCGGCACTCGTCACGCTAGTCCCCCTCGGTCAATCGGGGGACTCTTCCTGGGTTTTTCCGCGCCTATTTATGGAGCGCGAATCACGATGTGAGTCAGTCACGTGATCGCTGAAAACGGGGCCTCGTTTACCTTTGGTCACGTGATATGAGGGGAAAAAACGAGACGGGCCTCGATACGGGCTCCATTTAGCCACGCCCCCTTTGTGCGGGGCATGACTCGCGACTCCTGTTCCATTTGTAACATCACTACTTCTGACCAGAGACACCTTTTTTTTTTCCCCTCACAACTTGTCCGATGCAGTTCCACAAAAACACACACATCTATATTCACTTACTTTTTCCACCCGCACTGTGAATGTTTACATGGTGTCATTCCAAAGGTTTCGCATCCTTTTTCGAGCAGTTGTAGCTCACCTCCATGCAGCTTGATTCCAGGTCAATCAAGCGGATTCTTCTTTGCTCCGCAGACATTGCTCACAGCCATATCCATGAGCGCCATCGCAACAAATGGAGTTGTCCCAGGTAAAATAACTCCTAGTTTTCCACACACAACTTTACAGATGTTTTGCTGTAGCAGGAAAAATAGTTGGGATGTTTCCTAATATGCTGTCAAATGAACGTCGATACTTAATGTCCTGATCTGTCTACAAACAGACGTTACCGTTGCAATGCAAAACAAAGCCTTTTGAGTTTGCCAAAATCTAACCAGGATAAAGTTTCTCTAAAGCGGGCGGCTCCTACTACATGATCTCCAGATCGCTGGGACCCGAGTTTGGCGGAGCGGTCGGTCTCTGTTTCTACCTGGGGACCACCTTTGCCGGATCCTTGTACATACTCGGCACCATCGAGATTCTGCTGGTATGTGGCCACAGTGGTGGTTGCGAGGCAAGACTTGGACTCTTTTTCACTCAGACGTGTCCTCCTGCTGACTCTCCCTCGTCAGACCTACATTGTTCCGACAGCAACGGTGTTTGAAGCGAAAAGTATCGAGGAGGAAGGAACGGCCGCCCTCAACAATATGCGCGTCTACGGAACTTGTTGTCTGCTTCTGATGGCACTGATTGTGTTTGTCGGGGTAAAGTATGTATCCACGGTCACTCAAAAGTACCCGGCTACACGGACGTATTCCACTTGATGGTTTTGCCTTCTGGTGCGCAGGTATGTGAACAAACTGGCTCTGGTGTTTTTGGCCTGTGTCATGCTTTCCATCATGGCCACCTATGCAGGAGTCATCAAGTCCGCCATTGAACCGCCAGAATTTACGTGAGTGACCGGCCGAATAAGCGCTTCTTATTTAGCGGCGCGCTATCCTAAATAGTGGGGTCTCAAGATACAAGTGACACGGCGAACGGGGTTTTAAAATACATGATTTTCAGAGATCGACCGTGAATGCTCTCAGCAGACTTAAGTCACTTCTCTGCAAGCAATCGATATAATCATATCGATAATAGGCAGACAGCGAGCAAATCTTCAAAAAAAACGTCTTCAAGCTCTCCTACCAGTAGTTTACTGTCAAACCGGTACTTTGAAGTGGGCCGGAGGACCAGCACTCACAAGACAAAAATGGCCAGACTCTTGGTGTCGAATGACCAAATAGGGTATTTTTTTATATTATATATTTTCTATAACGGTCCAATAAGGGTAGTACAAACCTATATAAATCTTTTTTCTAAATAAAGCACAACCATGAAATTAAATTCCGCCAGTATAATGTTCACACATCATGTGGAAACGCCATAGATGGGCTAACGATTAACATTGTCGTCACTGTTTATAACCCTTGAAGCAAACATATGTTTGAACTGAAACGGTGGAGCAAAACCTCTAGACAGATTATACAACTCTCACAAGCATGTTTTTCCCGCTAAATATGTCTGCCGATATGGCTGCATTAATTATTTTTCTTATTAATTGGTGGCTTGTGTCGACTGTCTGTGATCTAGTGTGTGCCTTCTGGGGAACCGTTCTCTGAAGAATGACAAGTTTGAAGTGTGCGCCAAGACCGAGACGCTGAACAACCAGACTGTGACCACCGATCTCTGGAAACTTTTCTGTAACAGCGAACATCTCAACGCCACCTGTGATGACTATTTCAGTCTCAATAACGTTACGGAGATCCCGGCTATTCCCGGGCTCTTGAGCGGAGTTCTGAAAGGTGCCATTTCAAACCGTTCAAACTGTTTGGTTCGCGATAGACTTGGGCGAAAGGTCGATTTCTTCTCTCCTTGCTTTTGTTGGCGACTCAGACAACCTATGGGGTGACTACGGTCCAGCTCATACGGTCATCGAGAAGAAAAAACAGGAATCGGTAGCGGCTCAGGATAGTTCCGGCGATGCCTATAAACCCTACGTCTTCAATGACATCGCCACCTACTTCACGCTGCTGGTGGGAATCTACTTCCCCTCAGTTACAGGTGAATACTGTGATATGGCGAGAAAGCCCAGGCCACAGACTGTGTCCCGTTACTTCGGGTGCCATTAAAACTGAAGGCTTGTGTTTTTGTCCTGTTCGTTGCAGGGATCATGGCTGGCTCTAATCGATCCGGCGATCTAAGAGATGCCCAGAGGTCCATCCCCGTTGGGACCATCATGGCTATTCTCACCACTTCTTTCTTCTGTATCCTTCACGTGCGTCTCATTCAAAGGAATACCGCAAAAGGTCAACATTTCAACCCGAGGACATTAAGTGCGTCTTCAAAAATTGTCAGTCACGCGGGATCAGAATTTCTGTTTTCTATCATTCCATTTTTTTTTATGCGCGTTCATGTACTTCCAGGTCAGTTTGGTTACTCTATCCTTTAATACACAGCTTTTTCAGAGACATGTCTTTCGCTTATTTGGAAATCATGCTTAAGTCTTTTTATTTATTAAGTCAAATTAAATTAAACTCAGGTGAAAACGCTCCATCTTTGTTGCTTTCATTTACCCGGGAGATGCACCAGAAGTACATAAACACGCATTAAAAAACAAAACAAAAAAACTTTACATTATCTCTCAATCTTTGCGAGGGTCATGTCCTATATGTTCCGCTTATCCATTGCATGGTCATAAATTTCATCTCAATTTCAATATCAGACATCTCATGTGTGCTATTGTTTGGAGCATGTATCGAGGGAGTGGTGCTGAGGGACAAGTGAGTGGTTCCTTACGACCCGTTTCACGTGTCGGACATCCACAAGAGAGGTTTTCGTCACTGAGCTGGATCCTGACCGAAAGCTTCGAATGGTTCACACCTTTGCGCTTTGTGCAGAGGCCCAACATAACCTTGGCTGTGCTCGTTCCAGGTTTGGGGACTCGGTCAAGAAAAACCCAGTGATTGGAATCCTGGCCTGGCCGTCGCCTTGGGTTATTGTCATCGGATCGTTCTTTTCCTGTTGTGGGGCGGGGCTTCAAAGCCTGACCGGGGCCCCCCGGCTTCTTCAGGCCATCGCTCGCGATGGCATCATCCCATTCTTACAGGTCAGCGCCGTCCGCGCTTGCATGACACAAAGTTTCAAAAGTGGCCAGCAGTGAATGCGTCTTGGGAGGTTTGCCGAGGCGCCTGTGTGCAGTCTGTGAGTTTTCTTCAGGTGCTCGGCTTTCCTCCCGTATTCCAGAAACATGCTTCTGAAGTGGGAATGTGAATGCAAACGTGGAATTGTTTGTTTCGATGCGCCGGGTAATTCCTTGGCCCGTGGCCGGTCCGAGGCCCACCCCGCCTCTCGCCTTTCATCGGCTGTGATGGGCTTGAGCTGACCTGCAAAGAGAAGCAGTTAACAAAATTGATGGTTGCAAGCTGTCCTCAAGTCAAGACAAACGTTGTTCCGACAGTGCAAGAGTCTCGTTCCAATTCTTTGATGCCCAAGATGAGAACCTCATGAACATTTTCTCTCCTTGTCTTAGATTTTTGGTCATGGCAAAGCCAATGGGGAGCCCACTTGGGCTCTGTTGCTGACAGTCGGGATTTGTGAAATCGGAATCCTCATTGCCTCTTTGGATGCCGTGGCTCCCATTCTCTCCATGTACGTACCGGATGTTGTCAGTCGACTGAGAGCTAAACACATTAACCGAATATTGACTCAGATAATCAAGTGACGAAGCTAAATCAATGGCTTAGGTCGAGTGGTTCTTTCTTTTTCCCACCAGCGTGAATTGGCTCTCGCTCCGAAGCTTGAAACCGGTGCTTAAGGTGGCCCAAATTATTTGCGGGGCCAGACTCTGGCACCAACTATGTTAGGGGACGGGGGGGGGGGGGGGGGGGTGCGCAGGGTTGTCATGATGATGACGGATGTCGAGGAATGGCTCTCTGGACACACGGAAATTAAGCTGTTGTTTCTCCATCGTTTTTTTTTTTTCTCTTTCCAACATTCTAATACAAGTTGCAAAAATGCTTTTACTGTCTTTTTTTTCTTCAGACTCGGAGTTGAATACGTATACCGTTGAATTACACGCTGAGAGGTTTATTCCAAATCTATCGTTGAAATACCCCAAAAAAAAGCAACATTAGGACTGAACTGTACTGCAGCCATGTATTGACTACGTTGTTCAAATAGAAATTATTCGATGTCATAGCGACGGCCTTTTTCTTTGTCCTGTCTCTCTCTTAACGTGTCATTGCATATCCGCAGGTTTTTTCTGATGTGCTATCTGTTTGTAAACCTGGCCTGTGCGGTGCAGACTTTGCTCCGAACCCCCAACTGGAGACCCCGCTTCAAATTCTATCACTGGTGAGGATAGTTGGTTATCGCTCCCATCCTTGTGCTTTGCAAATGATTACGGTATCGTTCCAACGTCTGTAATATGGAAACCCAACATAAATACATGTCCTATATTTTTTTTCTCTTGCACATCCTAGGACTTTGTCTTTCTTGGGGATGAGTCTGTGTTTGTCTCTCATGTTTATCTCCTCCTGGTACTACGCCCTGGTTGCCATGGTGATAGCAGGTTGCATCTACAAGTACATAGAATATAGAGGGTGAGTTCTGTTTTGTTTTTTTGGGAAAGATGGACCTTTCGACGAATGTGGAAACATGAACAGCTATTTATGCAACATGTTTAAATACCACAAAAGTAGTACATTTTATTGGTCCTGCAGTGCAACAATCGTGTTACGGCATTTAAACGCCTCAAAGGACTAACTGCAGTCACAACACATGCTCCGATGCCACATTTTTCTCAAGGCACCAACATCGATACTTCAAATTGTGCACAGGGCAGAGAAGGAGTGGGGAGACGGGCTCCGAGGTTTGTCTTTAAATGCAGCACGATTCGCTCTAATCCATCTTGAGGAAGCACCACCACACACCAAAAACTGGAGGTGAGTTCTGTGTATTGTGGAGGCGGGCCTTGCACTTGCTTCCCGAACCTTCAGCGGGGACGAACCCGACTTAATCCATCGTTTAATCCCACCACAGTCACATGGTAGTGATAGGAATCACCACTCTACAATTTGGGTTTTGTCATGCCCTCAGGCCGCAGCTATTAGTGTTGTGCAAGCTGGACTCACGCCTGGCGGTGAAACATCCGCGCCTCCTGTCTTTCGCGACACAGCTCAAAGCAGGCAAAGGCTTGACCATCGTCTGTTCCGTACTGGAGGGAACCTACATGACCCGAGGGGCTGATGCCAAGACCGGAGAGCAGGTTTGACTCTTTGTTCGGTTATCGTTGACCCATCGACAGGTTCAAGAGGGAGCCGGCACACAGATCCTGCGGATTCTCAGGCGTGCGGTGATGCACAACTCCGACTAATGAATGCATGTCGACAAAACAGAAGAGTTGGTTCTGGTTCGCTCACACCTTGGCATCAAGGATCACAGAGTTGTCATTCCCATTCCTATTCAGGCCGCCTGTTGTTGTTGTCTGTCTGCCGTGCTCCATCTCAAAAGGCAACTCAAGCAAATGTTTTGGGTTTTTATTTTTTTTTGCTTTAAACCGTGCATAGCAGCAAACTCATTCCTTCTTTAGAAACATCAATGAGATTTTGGGCCTTGCGACGAAATGACGTCAGAATCTCAGTATCGGTTTTGCCAGCTAAAACCGCACATTCGAGTCCACCTGGTTTGTTAAAAATTGATCAGCAGGAGGAGCAACTGCTTTAAACTGTTGGTCTCAAAGTGTGCAGCCATTTTCGCCTGTTAAACTGCCTTTGAAAAATAATCCGACAGCTCTTGCCAGCCTATGTGGGGTAAGCGCTTAGCGGCTAGCTGTTAGCCGCTAGCTGGTAATACTAGTGGTAGTCTACCGTCATGCATACCCTCAACAATTGTTGCTGTGGCTAGCTTGCCTTAACTTCACATTAAATAAAAGTTTACTCGAGTCAAAAAAAAAAAATCACTCTCCTACACAGTGCTACAAAGACAGTGTATCGTGACTGTGTTTCGGGTCGGGTCTTTAATGTTTTCAGTTGCTATGGTTATTTATTTTGTCATGGACAATCGGGCATGGCCTGATATCGCTCAATAATTATGCTCGAGGGGCTGAGGGAGTTTGTTAGAAGCCTCAAGTTTTTTTTCCATGCCTTCTGCATCCAGCCCCGCTCTCGGTTGTTACTTTGTATATTTGCATAGAAAGACTCTCTGTTTTTCCCCTTCCGCGCCCAGTCCTGCTTCTGGCTCCAAATTCCATCCCATCGCGTCACGATACCTTCTGACCAGTCATGGACCTATTTCCATTTCCAACCCGCAGAACCTGAAAGCCGCCATGACGGCGGAACGGACGAAGGGTTTCTCCCACGTGGTCGTGTCTTCCAATCTGCGCGATGGTTTCTCCCTGCTCATCCAGTCAGCGGGACTGGGCGGGATGAAGCACAATGCCGTTTTGATGGCTTGGCCGGCAGGCTGGGAACAGGCTCGAGACTCCTCCTCGAGGAGGAACTTTATAGGTGAGCGTCACAGGGTCAAAGGTCACAATGTTTCTTTTCTGCTCGATCGTTTCAACTCTAAACTTACCTTGAACCTGCAGAGACTGTGAGAGAGACAACGGAGGCCCATCAGGCTCTGCTTGTTGCCAAGAACATCGACCGTTTTCCGGGGAACCAGGAGCGGCTGAAGGAAGGTACAATCGATGTCTGGTGGATTGTCCATGACGGTGGCCTGCTCATGCTGCTCCCGTTTTTGATCAGCCAACACAAGGTTTGCACCTTTTCATTGGGTCAATTTGCCCGATGACGATCTCTAACTCGAGATAAAATGCACGGCATTGTTTGTTTGTTGTGTAGTCTACCAGTTATTATTATATTTATTAGTACAACCTAGTTCTTTTTCTTTTTTTTTTTTTATTACTGCTGTGGGCGGCCCGGTAGTCCAGTGGTTAGCACGTCGGTGCAGAGGTACCGGGTTTCCCAGCTCCGGCCTCCCTGTGTGGGTGCACGTGGGTTTTCTCCGGTGCTCCGGTTTCCTCCCACATTCCAAAAACATGCATGGCAGGCTGATTGGGCACTAAATTGTCCCTGTATGAGTGTGAGCGTGGATGGTTGTTCGTCTCTGTGTGCCCTTTTGGCAACCAATTAGGGTGTCCCCCGCCTACTGCCCGAAGACTGCTGGGATAGGCTCCAGCACCCCCCGCGACCCTAGTGAGGATGAAGCGGTTCGGAAAATGGATGGATGGATGAAACTGCTGTCGTTTTAAGCACATTCCAAACTGTGTCACACAGTCCATGGACCCAATCTTTCTACTAGTATCTTGACACTAGTATGATGCCGTCGTGGTATAACATCGTTGCAAACTGAAAGTAACCAGAATGTTTCTTCTGAAGGTATGGAGGAAGTGTAAAATGCGCATCTTCACGGTGGCGCAGATGGATGACAATTCAATCCAGATGAAGAAAGATCTCCAGATGTTCCTGTACCATTTACGTCTGGATGCGGTGGTGGAGGTGGTCGAGATGGTGAGCGAGTGCACGGTAGCTATCTCGAAGCGTCTGCCGACGTTAAAACATGTTTACCGCCCCCAGCACGACAGCGACATCTCGGCTTTCACCTATGAGAAGACGCTGGTGATGGAGCAGAGATCGCAAATGCTCAAACAAATGCAGTTATCCCGCACTGAACGGGAGAGAGAGGTACACAAGCCTGTGCAAAGATCAACATTCAAAAATGTCTTGAAATAGCTCAAGAAAATTGCTCCATGCTCACACTTTTTTTTGTGTTTTTTAAATTTTACTAGGCTCAACTAATCCATGATCGTAATACAGCGTCTCATTCCACAAAAGAAGCCAAAGCGTCATCCGACAAACACGTCCACATGACCTGGACCAAAGACAAACTCATTAATGAGAGAAATAAACACCGGGAAGGAATGGGTGTCAAAGACCTGTTTAACATGAAACCGTAAGTACGTTTGGCGTGACACACGCGGAACGTGTCAAATTCTTTGCATTCAACGTTTGGATTCAATTGTTTGGAATTGCAACTCCAAACCTCAATGGAAGCATCTTACTATCTATTTGACCGTTGCCAGAGAACACTAAACGGCATTAACGTTGTCTTTTTCTCCGCCCTTTAGTGAGTGGGAGAATCTGTAAGTGGTTTTGGATTTCACTTTGCTTGCTTGGCATGAGCATGACCCTCTGTGTATGCGTGTGCATGATAATCACCCTGTCCCAAGTGCATGATGTAGTCGATTTGCGCTCGATACACTCACAGGCCAGCATGCTCGATACTTGCGCACGGCTTTATTTAAATTCAAAAGTCAACGTTGAAAATGACGAGACTACAAATAAGTGAAGTAGAAAACGCGTATTATTTAGCCCTGCGGTTGGCGGGCCCAGTGTAACCCGCCAAGTGGCAGGGCCTGCGGGTCAACCGCGACTGCGGTGAAGACCAACGTGACAGAAACGTCTACGATTGGATGATACCGCAGCATATTTCGTCAAGTGATGATGTGAGAGGTATGAGTTTAAAACTATGGTCGTCGCTGGTAACTGCGCAGAGAGACCAATAATACGCTTGACATGAAACCGACGGCAATCACGAACCAACATTTGTATCCCAAACAAGAGCCATGACACTTTACAAGAGTAAAAAAGCAGACGGGAGATTTGGAGCCTTGGCTTCAAGCCGCTGAGATGTCAACTAGATCCAAAATAAACTCTACGGGGCACAAAGTGACAGAGCACGACTGATCAGGGTTTCAGGAAGAAAAAAAAAACATGGCGTCGAAATGAGGCCTTTTGATGAGAAGATGAGCTGCAGTTTGATAAGAAAGTACGTAGCACGTTTACAGAGAGCACTCACAAGTGATTTCCGTACATCTAGAATACTCGTATCCAAAATACAGAAAAAGCGACAGGAAAAAAAAACCTAATCCAGCCAATGGGAATCCCTTAAGTAAAAGCAATCCCGTTTTGACAAAACATCCTAACAACCCAACGCTGCAAACTAAGGCTACACTGAGCAACATATCCTTCCAATCCCTCAGACATGATTCATTCAATGTCATTGTTGTTATTTGCATGAATGTCCAAAGCGTTTGCTGTGAGGGGATTTGGCTACTTTACTTCTTGGGTAGAATAGAAGTTCTCTCCCCATATTGTCAAGTGTTCTCTCATGTTGCTCTTGTTGAATTCGTCTAGCAACCAGTCCAACGTGAGAAGGATGCACACGGCTGTGAAACTGAATGAGGTGGTGGCGAAGAAATCGCAGGATTCACAGCTGGTCTTGCTTAACATGCCAGGCCCGCCAAAGAACAAAAAAGGGGATGAAAACTGTATCCTTTTTCGCTGCGGTTATCTTTTTGTATGCCGCTTTCAGATATTTTTGGACCGTGGTTGTTCTTTGCGGGGTTTTTTTTAACATGACACCTTGCGTCGCTCAATTGTCGAACCAAAATACGATCGCACATACCTCGAGGTAGTTTCGTCGTCAACTCTACTCCCCCCAAAGCCCAACAATATTAATCATATCTGTTGTTTGATTTAAAACAATGAATTCCTTCGTTAAAAAAGAAAAATTCGTTTGATTCCAAAAAAGAAACAGACACAGAGGAGCTACTTCTTCATCGATTATAGATAATGCTGTTCCACCCCAATACTGTAGGTGGCGATAGTGCACATCACGGATCAACGTGCACAGAAACCAAACAGTTCATGATGTGATGTTTCACGGCCCCGCTCGACTTGAATCAATGCTGAAAAATCATATTGAGTTTATCCGGGCTGCCTCAAGATGAATCGGTGAATCAGTTTCAACCAAACGTCGTCTGGCGCTGCTCATTTGACAAACCGCGTGAAAATGTGGATGCGCAGCCGTGGTTATGACATATAACTGGACAGATCTCATCATTTGTGCTTGCAGTTTTCGGTAAGCTGACATCATTCTTGTCTCCCTTCATTGTACGGTATCAGCAAGAGTCAATGTTCTTGTCGTCAAATTCGTGCATTTAGTGTCGGCTTCCAAAACACACATTTTATGATAAACCCGACAAATATTCTCATAGAGAATTTTGCCCACCCTGAGGAATGCTCTGGCTTGCGCATCGTCGTGTTGTGTACTGTGGCGTTCCTTAAGAGACTGCGCGCAAGATATGGAATTTCTGGAAGTGCTCATGGAAGGACTGGATCGCGTCTTATTGGTTCGCGGGGTGGCCGGGAGGTCATCACCATCTACTCCTAGTGCCAAGCGCTTCCTAACAGGAAGGAGCACCGTGGAGGACAGTGACAAGTTTGGGGACAAACAAAGTCCATGGGTTCAATGTTGGACATGGACATCGCGAGTCTCATCCGTGTCAGAGACTGTGGAAATGAGAAAATCGGACTAAGTCAGGTCAGTGCATCATCTCAAGGCCCCGTTCCGCAGATGTTGTTGAACCATCGATACTGTGAACCGGGGGTGCCCAGACAACCGACCTCCCGCGATCGACCCATGACCGCACTTGCACGCCGATACACGGGCGCACGCCACGCATGCACTGATAAGCGACGGCCATAACGGCCCCCGAAGATTACAAATTCAAACTTCAATTCACATAATTTATGATTTTTACATGTCACTTGTCGTCGATTTGATGCGTTTTGTTGGAATCAACATGGCAAAATCCTTTCTTGAAAGTATTGACTGTGCAATCTTGGGATGTGTGGCTTCATTTGACTCATGTCACTGTCCTGAAAGGTAAAGATGAGGTTTGAGGGAAACGGCAGCAGTAAAGGTTGCTCACATGTTTTCAAACCCTTTCCCAACCGCAGTATATTTTGCGTGTTTTTGTGTCATCACGCAAAAGTAGCATAACGGCCAAACTCATCTTTTGCCTTCGAGAGGCATTTTTGTAACATCTCCATTGGCCGACGGAGAGGTATTTCCTGCAAAAATCTGCCGCACTTCTGTTGGTAGTGAGCAAGATCCTTTTGAAAAGTAGAAATTCATGTCTGTGTTAAACCTTGTCCTGTCGTGCAACTTTAGAAGTTGTGATTTTATTTTGAGTGTTTGATATGTACGTATTTGAATGGCCACGAAATTTGAGCGACTTGCGTACGCTCCCATTTATCGTCTTCTGGCTTCATGAAATGTGCCAATCAGAATGAGTCAAATGTTAGTCTATATTGTTTGAAAATTGCTTGTTTTAAAGCATTTATTTGTACAACTTCTCCTCAGCTTGTCTCAAGCGCTTCCAAATGGCTTGGATGCAGATGAGCAAAAATGTTCATTCCTTTGACATTGTCCTTGTGCCTTTTACTACCAGGTGCTTTTCAACCAACAACAACAAGGCTTAAATCACGTGTCCTACTGCAGATGTCAATCAATTGAATGTTCTCGTTGAAAGTGTTTGAATATGTGCATAAAGTCATTCAGTTGAGGACAAATTAACAAATAAATGGAAACCTCAATCGTGAACCCCCTGAGGACTGGATTCTGGATTGACATTTCTCTACCGGTTCCCGCGACCGACTTGTGCCTGTCGCCCGACGTGACCCCGCCTCTCAACAGTGAAGAGATTGTTGGTGTTCCCTGGGAAACGCGAAAGGGACTTTTGTTGACGTCAGGCGCTCGTGCCATCCTTATGATGTCTGTTTCTTACCATTTGGGCAGAAATAGGTCAGTGGAGGTCAATTTGGGAGGCTCTGGCAGCGTTCCTCATCTTTCACAAAAGCGGCAGATAATTGTCCTGCCGCCGGGTTGTTTCCCTCCCCCGGCAACGCTCTTGCCCTGGCCTAATTGGTGGTGTCTCATCGACCTCGCAAAGCCATTCCTGATGCAAACTGGAACGAAAAGCGGCACTAGCTGCAGATATGTCTCAGGCTGTAGTGGCTGTAAAATTGCCCAAACTAACCAAGAATCCTTTAGTGAAACCTCTCAAAACGTTTGCGGTGGCATCTTCTTTTCACCAGCTACATATCCTACAACTGTATATTGTGATATTCCTTTCAGGTAATGACTTACAACGGTCTCTTAGGGAGTACTTTTCGTCCTCAGTGTTTGTTGATGCCGAGGGAAAGGGAAATGTGCCCCGGCATACCAAAGTGGAGGTGGTGTCTTTGTGTTGATTGTTATGAAGCTTTGGCTAAGTAGCGTTTTCCTTGAGGGAGACGGCTTATCTGACGGCTGCATCTCGGCGAAGAGCTCAAGAGGTCAAACAAAAGTGGTGATGCCCGGTGAGGGAATGTTTTCCACAAAGAGGAAGAGAGCCAGAGGATGAGGAAGCGGGGGGCACGTTTGATTTTCTTCAGGGGTCATTATCATTCCTGCCCCTGCTAATAATGGGCTGTTCACATCACAGCGTGGGCATTCTCAGAGCGACGCCCTCTGAACCCGTTGAGCCCTTTGGCTTCCTCTGGCACAAAGGCAAGTTCATCGAGAAGTAGACACATTTTGGTTGTTTTTTTAAGTCACATAGAGTTTGATTGCATTTGGATCCGCCTGAGCAATGAATTAGTTTGCAAGTTGCTTTAAATTGACGGTGTGTAGAAATTTTGACTTTTCAATGTTCATTCATTTCAAAATCCAATGTTTCAATAATATGCACACAAAAAAAAGTTCTATCTTGTCAAAAAGTTTTTTCAATATATAATAGTAGGTCTGGGAATCACTAATTACATCAGTCGCGCAGTAATCAGGTTTAATGTTTAAAGTGCCGTCATGCATGATGTCATGTCAGATTGCAGCATTTCACGTGGCGTCGCCTAACTTCGACTGCGCTTCAGTTCGACTTTTTGAGGGGTTCTCAATATGGAGATGTCAAACGCCCCCACACAAAAAGGACAAAATCCGACTGCAAAGGACAGTTAAGACTGTGGAAAAAAAAGTAATTGGTACCGCCCGACCCACTCTCGAGGACTTGCAAGAACCAAGACAATGAAACTGAGAATCCTACTGGACCCCGCACACCCTGCCCACCACATCTTCCAGCTACTCTCTTCAGGTAAGCGCTAATGAACCATGCGCACCAAAACCAGAAGACATTCAAACAGTTTCATCCCTCCCGCCATTAACTCCCGAAAGAGTGACTCAAATCTGCAGTGGCTCCTGTGGGACAGTATTACCGCAGTAGCTCCAACTCTCTACACACTTGGACAACAAGCACCAGACACTTTAAAGCGCTCAAGCACTTTCTGGAGAATTGCACACCTAAAGTTGTACTACAATTACCTTGAGGAGCATCCTGAGTTTGGCGGTATGTGTTGCCTTGCACTGTGCCACATGGAAACCACAGCAAGTGCAAGCGGGTGGAGGCAGTTTTCCAGATCATGACTGATGTCGTATTCTCTTCACAAATGTATCCATCAATGACTCATATAGTCGCATTCAGTACAATTAAAGTGTCACATGTTAAAGTAGAAGCAGGACCTATTCGGCTCAAATTAATGGAGAAAAATTGACCGAAGCGCTCACCCAGTGAGGGGCGGGAGGGTCAATTGAGTGGGTTAAGGGTGGGGTTTCTCACCGAGGGAATCACATTTCCCAACTCTACGGGCCAGAAGACTCTGCTCCGAACTGAGAGAGCTTTTGTACTGCCGAGAGGGAGAGAGCGAGCTGGGAGACAGGCGGGGAGAGCACAAATTTAGCCACCATTTCGTCGCACACATGCACTTGGATTTGTCTCCTGGATTTCTAAATCCCTTCCTTTGAAAATGCTGCAAAGGTAAGACATTTACAATTTTGCTAGCATAGATTCATTCAAATTAAGCGAGCTGCATCACGATTAGTCACCCATTTCTACTCAAAGCCCCTCAGTCATACATGAGTGCACCTTTGGCAAGCTCGCCATTCAAATTAACCTTTCTCATCAAATAGTCAATGTGGCTCCCTCATCGAACAAATTACATGTTTTTCTTTTCAATGAACTCTCAACTTGATAACAAACTGGAGCTCATGGCTGATGTGTCTCCTCAGGTGGCCTCTAGTTTTGCTTCTCGTCCTCCTGTGCTGTCGTACTGCAGCTTCACAGCTCCTGGAAGGTAACGTTCATGCTGCCGCTGATGCTCTTCGTTCATTTCGGTCTTGTGGATGACGTTATTATTGACCACAGCTGCCCAACCAGTGGATCGCGATCGATCGGTAGCCCACGGACGGGTCCCAAGTCAATCGCGACGAGTGTAGTGTGGAAAAGAAAAGAAACAAAAATTGGGTTTTATCATCTTCGATATTTTTGTGTTGGTGTGCCCTGCACACTAAGCATCATGTAATCATATCACTTTCACCCAAAAGTATTTTAAAAATTAAATTTAAAAAAGCAGGTGACCTTTAACCGCGACCTACATCACCGGATGTTGTTAGCGGTAAGCAGAATTGCAGCTTGCGATCAGAGTTGTTGCGTGTTGCGTGTTTTTGGTTTTTGTTTGGGTTTTTTTTTTTCATTCTCATTCAAAGCTGGTTTCATCTGCAATTCACCAATGGCCCAATATTTTGGTTAATTATGGCACAGCACTTGCATTAGACGTTTTTAAATCATGTTAAGCAGTTGAAAACGTTGTGTCACTTTTTTCCAGACCACCGATCGCCGTACTCCATGAACAGTTTTTTTAACCGAATGCCCGCCGTCTGCTTTTCAACCAGTTTTCACCCTTGACATCATTCGTTGCCAGCTCCAAACTGGTTTCTGAACATCGCACGGTCACGTATGAGATGAGATGAGATGAGAGAAGGCTGCGCCCGCAATGCCGAAACTATCCGAGTATTAGCATCGGAGTAACTCAGGGCCGACTCGAGAATATGATCATTGAGCAACATTGACTTTGATTGGAACACAGTTGTGCCCCGTGGAACAAGTCTACAAGGCAACGGTCATTACGGCCAACCTGTGTGAGACTTTAAGGGGAACACATTGGAAAAGAGCGTTTTCCATGATGGGATGTGGCAAAGCAGAACCTTAGTTCCCACCGTTGTGAAATTAGTATTATTTTTAAAAAAAAAAAAAAAAAACTTCAGATGTACAGTAGTAGAAAAGGAAAAGGGTTTTGACCACAGCTGCTTGAAGGGTTTGGTTGCTGAATGTCGTTCATTCAATCTACGGCCCAAAAGTGAGTTGCGGCTGTTTGTATCTGCATTTCCATGGTTACTTTTGAAAAGTTAACCGTGAATCGTTGTCATTGTGTGTGTCACACACGCTCCGCTTCGGGGCAGAATGGCGACAAAGAATGTCGCTCTACTAATTGAATGGACTCCGTGTAGAATCTGCATGTAATTATGTAGTGTCAAGTTTTGATGCGTCCCCGTCATATTTTATATGAACCTCACATTGTGTGCATGTATGGCTGATTAATAGAAGCAATTTTTTCGTAAAATAGATTTCTGGCATGAAAGTAGCACTGTGAATGAAATTCATGTAAAAAGACTGCTTCATCTTTCCATTTTCCTGTACACGGCCCTCAAAGGAAAACGTTGGGACATCCCTGACTGAAGTGTGACAGTTACGTAAGAGCGGGGCGGAAGTGCCGGACGGCTTGCTGACAGAGAAATGGGCAGATGACAAAAGACTTCTAATAATGTGGTCTGGTTGTGCATATCTGTTGCTGGTTTCATGCACCTCATGCTTTCATTAAAAAGACCAAACCACCCATCTGACAAATCAACAATATTGGTTTGCCAAAATTCTGTCCATTCCAACGCTGACTATTTAGCGGACCGTCTTGGAGAATAACTTAACGATGGGGAAACAAAGAAAATGAAATGGACCAAGCGGATCAGCCGGCCTCCGGTGTCTGTTTCCGAAGCTGCCAGAATATGAAACTTGCAGTTGAGTGCAGATGAAGCATTTGAATCGGCCCCCACGACCGTTGCATCGCGCTGTCGGGATTTCTCAACAATGGCGAGCGTTGTCAAGTGAGCACACTGTGGATGGGGCTCTGCCAGTGACACTCTGCAGCAAATATGAGATAATATTTTCCTGTGACATTTTTTTCTGAAGGTTGTCTTTCATTCCACACAGTAAATGTCTGTCACCAAGCAGATTGCTGGGCTTTCTTCATCGCCACGAGCCCGGGCCAAAGCGCTCCCCGACTCGACTCTTTGTGCTCTTGAGGGGGGTGAGATTTGGGTGACGGCAAGGATGACGGGCGATTTGCGAAGCGGGATGGGGTCAACGTCCGAGAAACGCCGTGTCACGGAAACGAGCCCTCTGCAGATGGTCACCTCTGATCTCCAAAGTCCAAACAGCGCATTCCTTTATCCGCAGTATGCTGTGTAGGCCGCACTCAGAGCCTGATGTTGAGAAAGCAAAGGAGGACCGGTACGTGTCCCAAACAAGATGTTCATCTCACCCGAGGCTGTTGTCTTTGTAGCCCGTCACTCAGGCTGCCGGGAAGCGATGAAAACCGGAAATGTATCCCGAAACGAGTCTTTGAGCTGCTCCCGTCTAATGCCCGCTTTTGCTTTCAGGATTTGTTTGGAGTGTGGATTCCAAAGGCACGCGCCCGTGAGAATGGATTAAAATTCTTTGATCGGTCTGAATTCTGTCGATGTTGTCAAATTGATTGTTGATGAATCATGCCGGGTCTCATCGAGCGTTTTGAGGCAAAATGGCGTCCCGTGCTCACTTTGTCAGTGTCAGTTTTCATCATTTGTCTGGCACATTTAATGTGGCGGGTAGAAAGTCACGGTGCCTCAGGATGATGCAAGCAAGATGGCGATATATTTAAAATGCATACAGTGAAACTCCTCTACAATGAAATCTACATGGGTAAAATACCCCCTAGTGTGAAAAAAAATCTTCATGCATTCACACCATTCCCACTTTCCTGTTTCAAATTTGCTCCAGTGAAAAAAACCCTGTTGTGAAAAATTTCTTGCTGCAAACATGATTTCGTTATAGAGGAGTTTCACTGTATTTAAATCAACAGAGCGAATGAAAAGCCGGTGAGAAGAGAGACTGCTAGTTTCAAGAAAGACATTGTTGCAGATGTTCCAGAGGCAGAATTCCACCAAGTAAACCCAAAAGCCATCCGTTGACAAACTTAAGCTGATTGTTTCGGGGTGTGACGGACGGGTCACTGTGAGCTTGTGACCAGCGAGTGTTTGAAGGACTTTCCGAAAGTGGTCATTCAGTAAAACCAAAAATGGTTGTAGACACGCCTGGTGCCAGTTTTAGTTGTTCCTATTTAATGCGTCCCTCGACTCCTTTTATCCACGCGATGAGATGATTTCTTCTAAGTCTGCACGGTCTGTCCAGACTGGGCTTTCCAAAAAGAGCTGTTCTTCCTTTCCTGACTGAACATGGCCTAGAAATATGAAATGAAAACACATCGTAGGGGGAGTGAGAAAGTGAGAGGAAGCTGGGGGAAGTGCATGAGAAAAAGTTTCAACACTAGCGTCATTGATTAGTGGCTACAGTGTGTGTGTGAGTGTAGAGTGTAGAAGCAACAGAGAGAAAGAGAGAGAGTTTGAGGTGTCCCATTACCTGAGAACAGCACTTCTCTGTTTGACCTTTGCACCCGCCCTCCCATGTTTCTGCATTGTTTGACGTATTTTTGACTCTTTTCAGTGACAGCAGTCTGCCTCACAGGTCAAATGTTTGTGGTTTGAATCCCGGCTCCGGCCTTCCTGTGGAGGCTTTGCAGTGTTCCTCCCACAATACTTACAACATACGTGTTACATGCTAGGTTCACCGAAGCCTTTGGATTGTCCATTGGTGTGAATGTGGGTGTAAATGGATGCTATTCTATATGCGCCTTGCTCTTTACTGGTGACCCGTTCAGGATGTTGTGCGCCTCTCTCCCACATTCATGCGCGATAGCTCCAGCTCACCAATGACCCAGCTGCAGACAAGCAGTCGAAGAAAAAAAAAAGGGAAGCCTAGACGGATGCTCTCTTGCTCGACACTTAGTTGAGCTGTGTTATTATTTACGCTTTTTTTTTAAGTGTGCCATAAAACGCCTCCTACTGTCATAGAGTCGACAGTAACGTCAGAAAAAAAAAAGATCTTTAGCAAATCGAAGCAACATGTAACCTAAATGGATTACAGTACTCTATACGTACGTACACACAGGTGGTACTGTATTTCGTGAGTACTGTATGCTAATAGGCTAATACTGTACTCACGTGTTATTGAGCTTTTGCTCGCACTGTTTTCGGTGAACGCGAGAGGTTGACAAAATGTCCGTTTTGTTCTGGTTGTGTTCTCGTGTGCAACACGATCCAGCAGAGGTCGCCATCAACCTTTTGGAAAGTGCCAAAACCTACTTCTAAATTGCCATTTTGATCCACACTTCTGAAATTGTGAAAATTACATTACGTTTAGCAATATTATTACTGTACATTTAAGTCATAATGGATGATGCTCGTTTAGGGCAACACAGTGCTTGGCTGGATAGCACGTCCGCCTCGCAGTGCGGAGGTGCTGGGTTTGATTCCATCCGCGGCCTTCCTGTGTTGCGTGTTTTCCATGTGCCCTTGTGGGGTTTCTCTGGGGACTCCGGTTTCCTCCCACATTCCAAAAACATGCGTGGCAGGTTAACAAAACACTCGAAATTGTCCCAAGGTGTGAGGGTGAGAGCAAATGATTTGTTGGTCTATGTGTGCCCTATGATTGGCTAGCAGCCCCCCCCCCCCCACTCCCTCGCACACGGCTGGCAAAGATTTCAGCACGCTTGCCACCTTCGTGAGGATAATCGTATTAGAAAATACATAGCTGGCTTATTGTTGTTGTACTGTAATGTACAGTTTTTCTTCTGTTTTGTTTGAGTGATTTTAATCGTGAAATACGGTCGTTAAAAAGTGTACATTTAGTAGGGAGACACAGTAACAAAAGAAAATCTGCATCAATTCAAGATCTAGCTAGCTAGCTAGCTAGCTAATCTAATCAAATCTTCTGACTGGTTGTGACAAGATGTTACATGACATGCCCCGGTAGCAATGCCAGTTTCTCACGAAAAGTAATTGCCTGACGGGACACATTAGGTGACATTGGGTCGCCTTCGGCTTGATGGTGCGGCAGGCTTAAATTGCGCGTGTCTAATATTTTGAAGAGTTGTTGAACAGCACAAGAAGGCAGACTCGGTTCCCACCATACTTACTCTTTTAATTTCACTGTGTAGTTCATGTTTGGTGGAGGGAGAGCAGTAGCTCAAGTTGGAAGAGCGAAAGGAAGTTGTGATGAGCACACTCTCTAATCTGCCCGTCCATCCGAGTGAAGGGACAAGGGAGTGAAAATCAGGTCTGATGCATTGTGGAGGGCCAGAGTAGGGGGAGTCACTAATTACAGCAAGAGGCGGAGGGGGAGAGGCAAACGAGAGCAAGGGTAAAGACCATGAGAGGGGATGGAGCGAGGACAGTGAGAAGGTACAAGAGCGTTCACTGTTTTCCTGTCGGATCACTCGTTCTCGATTCTGCACCTGCGGCTTGTCGAGTTGCTAGGTGTTCGCTACACTTGACAGGATCGCATCGGTCCGTGACACCAGCAGAGGACCATGGGAACTCTTTACACCTCTCTCGCTCTTTGCCTACTCTTGTCCACACCCGTACCAGCTCAATGGTGGAATTTCTTCTGGGCAAGCCCCAAGAGCAGCCCTCAGCCCTCTCCTCCATCTGTAACTTCACCGAGCCCTCTGGACATGCGAGGGACAACAGCGTGGGTGGGACCTGAGGACAAGACAACAGGGAGCGCTTTCACTCCTGTGATCCACACCAAGATGTCTTATCTTGGCCCGGCAGGGTCTTTCCGGGGGACGCCACCTCCGGGGGTGATGATCACCAACGCCAGATCCCATTTCAAACCATTGAAACGCTGGAAGAGCGGTGAGTGTTCAAAGCGGAGAGTAGAAGACAGCTTTTCGATGTTTTTTTGTAACTTAGTTGCCTTCTGAGAAGTCCTTTATGTGGCATTCAGCATGCTGTCCATTTTGAACCAGGATCCTGAATCTCCAGATTTTTTGGGGTAATATTATGTTCCAGACACGGCACATACTAATTTAGACATCAGAATTTTTCACAATTTCCAAGCTTTATTTCTCAGGGTACTCAATCTGGACTGTTTTGTTTGGCCTTGATGATGTTCCACCTTTCATCCCAACAGACGTCATCAATTCACGCACAAGGCCAGCGCGAGCGCCAGCGATTTGGCTCGTGCTGTCCTCACCGGCCTTGTGCGTGAACTGATGAAGCCAGTTAGGACGAGAGGCGGAACGTCTTCTGTGATGGATTCCATGCCCTGTGAAGGAAATGATTTGGATGATAATGAGAACATTGACAGGCATCTCACAGTCTGCGATTCCGTATTGCAAACTAACATAGATCACTTTGGTCCTTCTCACTGTGATCAATGCAAGTATTGTATAGCACAGCAGGACACATCAGGAATACAAAAGAACCCATTTGTCACATGAGGGTTGCGTCTTAGAACATTTAGAAAGGAAATAGATGAAGTTTCAAACGCCGCCAAGATTCTTCAAGCACACCTATGACTTTCTCGAAGCTCACGCTTTTGCTCTGGTAGCATGCTGGTATGTGACATTCGAGGTCCCCCCCATTTGCGTTGCACAAAATCTTTGAGAGCCTGAGAAATCCAGGGGGAGTGGGCCAAACAGCGGGAAGCTTTTGTGTGGCCTGACAGGGTCGAGGTGGGTTTAAAAGGTTACGCGCGGCAACACGGAGGGGCTGGGGATGGATTTTTTTTTAAGTCTCGCCAAGCTGCTCAAGCATTCATGCGGCCAACATGATGAGGATTACGTGGAGATTTGAAGGAGAAATGGTGGCACAAAGTTAGCTCCATGGTGGACAGATTGATGAAAAGATTCTGATGAAGCTGACATTGGTTGACGAAGTACGAGTCCTAATGAAATGTCCCGAAAGATCAAAAGGTCTCCCGGGAGTTGGTGCTGCACTGGTACAGGCTAAGTACTTAGCTTTGGTCACAAATGAACTGAACTGGTCAATGGACATGCACGGTGAAGGCATTATGATGCAATTTATGACGACTGACACGCATTCAAAAGTTAGTTTTAGGCTTTTCAATTCACATGGTTCATGTCCCGCTGCGGCTAAATGGACACTCGTGGTTTGAAAGTTGCCACCTTGCTTCCTGGCTGCTGGCAAAAGGCGTTCATCATGAATAAAATAAATCACAAATGTAAAGCGCATCAAGCAGATTTCATCGGAACAGTTGTGTGTGTGATCGAGACAGACGAGCTTGTAAACTAGAGTATAGTGCACCGTTGTCTGTGTTAGTAGAGCGACACATCGGCTGTCATTCTCTCGTCTTCCAACACATACCGACACACATTCACACTCAAGCCTCTAATCGGGTATGTTTCCAGTTGGTCAGGCTGATAAATTAGAGAGCCCCAAATCTTTGGAGTGTCCGGTGTAATCTGTAGTTTTTGTTCATTTGGGTGAGAAAAAAAAAATGTGTGTGTGTGTGTCAGGCACCCCCATCTCGCACAATGACTTGGAAGAATAAGATGAGTTTCGGGGGTTAACATTGGCCTCATTGCAATTGTTCATTTGTGATTGTTAAGGGTGGGTATTAGGAAATGTTTTATGTCAATAATAAATCCTCACTTGGGTAACAAGAGAATGTGTGCGCATGACTGCAGGTATAAATCGTGTATACAGTTTGACCGGCCTTTCATGATATAAACGTGTGCGCCTGTCAGAGGTGAGTGAGCTGGGCGGGAGGGCGTTGCCGTAGCGCCCTCTATTGACGAGCCGCCACTGAGTAAAAATTGAACGCTTCGAGTCAGCCATGGACTCATACGATCGCTTTTGCACGAATACGTAAACACCTCGACACTTTTTTTTTTTTAAACTCCACCCCTCAAAGTTAACATTTTCTGTTTTATCAGAGCCAAGCTCCGGAAGTCACCTGGACTTGACCGAGTTAATTGGCGTGCCCCTCCCGCCTTCTGTCTCCTTCACTCCCGGCTTTGAGGGCTTTCCGGCGTACAACTTTGGGCCCGAAGCTAACATAGGCAGGCTCACCAAGACCTTCGTGCCAGGCTCATTCTTCATCGACTTTGCCATCATTGTCACGGTAACAACGAGTTTGAACAGAATCGTATGGATTTGAAACGCTCCCTAACAAAACGGAACGCCATTTTTAACGTTGAAAAAAAAAAAACGCCCTCTTGTGGTATTGTATTTTTAATATTTTCTCCCTCTTGAATTTTCTTTGCATCTTTACTGTCTTCCATTTTAGTTTAGTTTTGTTAATTTTCTAACGTTTTGTATTCTCTGCTTAGCTTTACTTTGTCCAAAAGATTGATAAAGGTACATTCAGAAATGACTATTCATTCTTGTTCATAATGGTGCCGTGCAATCTGGTACTTTTCCCATTGTATTTGTTTCATTGAGTGTACTGTTGATTTGGTGAAACAGTAATCAAATTTTTTTTTTTTTTAATTTCCCGTAGATACGCCCAGCCAGCCAGAGAGGAGGCATGCTCTTCGCCATCACAGATGCCCGTCAAAAGGTGGTTGAGTTGGGCTTAGCCCTCACTCCAGTTCACGCAGGTCTGCAGAGTATCTTATTATACTACACTGACAGCAAGCAGCCATCCCATAGCCAGAAAGCCGCTGCCTTCAGTGTCCCAGACATGACGGACCAGTGGACGCGCTTTACTGTAAGTCGCGCACCAAGATATTTGTGAAATTACTCTCAAGTACATCAAATCTGTAATGTGCTTCAACTAATTACACTTTGAAACCACTGGAACAACTGCATGCAAACTTATGGCAAATGCCTCAGACCTGTTGCCACGGCTATCCCTAATATTCTATCAATTAATACTTGCTTAAGCAAATGCTTTGATTATTTCTGAGTCTTCAATCAATCTACCATGCATGTTTTTGGAATGTATGAGGACACCGGAGTGCCCGGAAAAAACACACTCAGGCACTCTGGAATTTATTCGGCTGAAAATAAAAAATCGGATTCATCCACTGTATTGCATGAGTGCATCATCTAATAAGTGGTGACAAGGTTTTAGTTTTCAAGGCCAATAATGCAATTTGTAAGTCAGGACTGTGTCTTTTTGACTTGATAGGTTGTGGTGGAGCACAATGAGGTGCGTCTACACATGGACTGTGGTGAAGCCGAGAGGACCACCTTCCATCGAAGGCCAGAAAGACTCACTTTCTCACATAACTCAGGCATTTTCGTTGCAAATGCAGGAAGCACCGGTTTTCAGAATTTTGTGGTAAGTGGAAAATAGACACGTTTAATGGACTGTCGATACTCACGGTTTGCATGAACTATGTAGGGTGTGCTACCAATTTTAGCACATGTCCATTACAACTGTACAGGACCCAAAATACGTCGTGACCACCAAAGATCCTCTGGAATGCAAATGTCTATTGCGTAGATTTCTTGACATTTTGAGAATCAAACATAGGGAGGAAGTATGTGGGGAGTGGAGTGGCGTCTCATCTGGAAAGGGGGAGTGAAGAAGGGAGTCAGCTCATGATACCAGATGAGGAAGTCAGACATGCCATCAAAGGGATGGCGAGAACTTTACCATTCGGAATCGTGCCTCCCAACAAGCAGGGGAGACGGGCGACATCTACAACACGGGTCAATTGTAACACCTCACTCCAATCAGGAACAAGTGAGGAATCGCCTGATTCACCTTGCACATGCTTAGTTTATGCACTCACGGAGAGTGACTTGCAACGTTTAGGAAATTTGAAAATTTAACACAAGCTAATATTTATCTTGAATCCATCAGTAGAAATTTGATTTTGATCAGAAAAACAATTGTATTGCAGCGTTAACGCAAAACGCAATTTTTTTGCACATTAGCATACGCTTGAATGCTTGTCTCTCAGCATTTTTACAGCTGATCTCTGGAGTCTTTCATTTCATGAATGCGCCGCATGCTCAGCTATACTGAGCAATGCATGAGTGGTAGAAACTTAACCTTAAGAAGCCAACAGATACACGTTTTCAATTTTATCCTGGCACAGAACAAGACCATCATGTTTTTTAAAGCATGGTTACGATTCCTTGCACTTGCGTACAGTATTAGTTAGTTACTTTGTTAGTTTGCTAGCTACCAAGATACTTAGTTTGCTAGCTACCAAGCTAGTTAGTTAGCTAGCTAGTTAGTTAGCTAGCTTGGTAGCTAACTCGTACTCTGTATTCATGAAAAAGCATAAAAAAAAGAAATAATTCTACAGTATGTTGTAGTTTCCAACTACAATTTCCAGTTCCAAGTTAACGAACTTGTTGCGACTGGCATAGTCGGTTAAGCTTTCAATGCACAGTGCTCACAAAATAAACACGCCACAAATGCTTAACTGTTGACCTAGAAAGAAGACTCTGCAATTGTCCATTCATTCCACTTTTGTGGCACGTAGCCTGACTCTGAATTGAGGATCAAAAGCATCCCGACATCGTTATCCAGTATGGAATGTGGGGCCATGTATGAGTGTGTGCTATACATGTTGCATCTTTACCAAGAGCACAACTCTTTCGTGACAGTCACATAGACATGGTGCTGCTTATGATGCATCCACGCGGCTCGTTGTTGCTTCTTTAGAAGAGAGAAGTTGAGTTGTACGAGAAACCTCTAGTCCGGAGCTCATTTTTCATCATATACCTGAAGCGTTTTAATTTTTTTTTTTCCAGGGATCCATTCAGCAGCTACTTATCAAAGATGATCCCAGGGCAGCCGAGGAACAGTGTGAGGATGACGATCCCGATGTGAGCAATACACACAGTGCGACACATCGATGTTTGCAGTAGTTTTGTCTGTGGCCAGACTCAACCTGACTCAATGAAAAAAAAATATTAATTCACTCAACAAGAAGGGTGAAAATGGTGCAAATCATGTGTGTGAGGTTGCATGAGATGATAATAAATGTTTTTGGGAGGTTTGGTTGTTTTTTTTTTTTTTACTTCTTTCTGAATATAAAACAAAGTTCAATCGGTAGGTAGTAGTACAAGAACTGATCAAGTACCGTACTTGTAACTACCGCACTGTAATTCTTGTTTGTTGAATCATTTTTCCCTTTACATGCCGCAATGGTTGAAGGCTTCTGGGTATGCTAGTGGCGATGATGGTTTGGAGGACCGAGAGACAGAAGAAGAAATCACAAAAAAAACAGGAGGGAGGAAACATGGAGCAGCACAGGTATTTGAAAGATTTTATTCTTACTCTTTGTGTTACAGGTGGTTGTGGCAGGTCAGTCTGCCTTTATTTGGATGTGGGAAACAAAATCAAGGAGGAAACAAAAAACAAACATACCCTTCCCCCTAATGAATGTATAAATGAGCTACCAGAACATAATTCTTCTTCGTTCCTTCCATAGTTACTGAAGCACGGTTGCAATTTGATGACATTGAACTTATTTACGCAAGCCTGAGTAAGGACTGCGTGGATGATTCCGTCGATGCCTTCAAATAAGACTTTGGGTTTATCAAAAACACCCAGACCCAAGTCAACATGTGCCTGTTTGTCATCTTTCTTCCTCCCACATCTGGGAAGTCAGGCTAACCCTAAACATCCCATGGAGCACCCTGTCCTTGAAGCCTCAAAGGAAATCCTTCAAAAGCTGAAGTTCTGTCATTTTGGGGTGTTTTATCCTGAATGAATCACGCGTGTAGTTTCCTTACATTGATTCGGTTTGTTCATAAACGTCAGTAAGGTTGAGCATGATGCGCTTTCATAGCAAATTCACCGATCCCTTTCGTGTAGGAAAACACCGTTCCAATTCGAGCGCCGCCCACGAAGCCTCCAACGTCGGAGAGTGCTGAGGATTCAAGCCGGCTGACCTCACCGGAGGCAATGAAGACGCCTCGCTAAGAGGTTCGGTGAACGCATCTTACGTCTTGGTGGAGTTTGTTTTTTGTTGCAGCTCCTTACATGATTTCAATATAGTGCTTCCTTTAAGTAAAAAACTAATTCGTCCTGATTGTTAATGAAATAATTTTGACATGATTGTGGTCACGATGTTATAAATTGCCGTTTTCAGGGCCTCAGCAGACAGACGAGCCAGGGGAACAATCTGAAGAGGTCAGTTCACACTCATGAATATTGTTTCAATCTATGCTTGATTGTGTCTTTTTTTTTGGACAGAAAAAAAAATCATCTGTGAACTTTGAACACTTAGGTTCTTGTCCAGCACACTTTAAAAGGAGAGCCCGGGGAGCCTGGACTACCTGGCCCCCCTGGGCCCACTCTTCTTCCGAGGCAAACTGAGCCAGGGTCAAGAGGTCCACAAGGACCACCAGGAGTCCCAGGAAAGCCAGGAAGAGACGGACAGCAGGTTTGGGCTTTGTGTAAATCGTACACAAATGTGTTCATGTACATTCCACTGACCTCGACCAAATATTTAACAGGGAATGAAGGGAGACAATGGAGATGCAGTAAGATTCGTATTACTACTTTTTTTTTTCATCATTGACTTGCTTTATGTTATACTTTGCAATGAAACATTGGTTGTTGTTCTAGGGTCAGAGAGGACCTCAAGGATTTCCAGGTTTGGATGGTGATGCTGGAGTCAAAGGAGATAAGGTCTAGTTCATTGGAATCATAATAAGAATGAGTCTTAGTTCATGCACTTTGTTTACTCCAACACCACCCGGTCAGTTCTAAGACAACTTAGTCCAAGGTTAAACAGGTTGGAAGGCCTGTATAAAAAAAAAACTTGATTCCCTGCCAATCTCTTTCCCTTTAAATGTGAGAGGTGCGCTGATAGACCTTGACATGGCGAAAGAAGAAACTGATTTGTTCGAGTCCCGAATGTTGACGCCTATGTTTTATTGCATTTGACTATCTGCGCCAAAACTTAGATGTACTTCCAACAGGCATAAAGTGTAAATGAATAATTGACACCAAATCGTCAGATTGGTTCAAGCCCGGCGGTTGTCGATGGGCCTTTGTCTTTGTCAGTCATTGTGTTCTTTGAGGGGAGACTTATTGCTGCTCTTTTTTTTTTTTTCTTCTTCATGACATCCCTCCCTCCAGGGACAGCCCGGAGTTGGTTTACCAGGTCCACCGGGCCTACCCGGGCCTCCTGGACCCCCTCGATCACGCAGTGTGCCTGTAAGTCATGTTAACATCCAGTAGTCATGCAATCAAATCCTGTTTTGTGATGAGTTTATGGCACGGATGTTTGATGCTTGAGAAACTTGAAGTATGAGGAATCCACATCCATTTTTTTGTTGTGTTGTTCTGTAGTATGGAGAAGATGCGCTGGGTTCTGGGTTTGAGGACCTGGACAGTGATACTGAACTCATTCGGGTAAAGGGAGATCTGTGATACACACTCGACAAAGGTGATCGACCAACACAATTGAGTAAGTGTCACTGTGCTCGCCAGGGTCCTCCAGGGCCACCTGGACCTCCGGGACCACCCGGTCCCCTTGGGACCAACCCTTCATCATCAGCTGACATTGCCGAGGGCCTCTCTCACACTTATGCTGGGCCACATGGTGCCCCTGGTAAAAATGGACCTGTAGGCCAGCCAGGAATACCAGTAAGTCAGTGTGTTTGTGTGTTTGTGTGTGAGAGAGAGAGGGAACATTGATCGCAATGAAGGACACGTAAGACGTGAACATGCCGGGGAAGTGTTGATCTGTTCAAAGTATCCATTTTTGCCGTTGTTAAATGTGTTCTTCAAGCGCTTTCCGTGACTTTAACATGTTTACGTTGTGTACAGTCAAATTGCTCGTCTTTCTTCACCTCCCACCACTGATATGCCTCCTCCATTTTGACGTTCCGCATCGAACATTTGCTGCTCCTCTCCACTCTGTTGCAGATGTTTAAGGATTGGTTTAGTGGTTCTGGTTCTTCTGGGTCTGGTGCTTCAGGTTTGAGCACAGAGTTGCACTCTGACCTTGGCTCTGGTTTCAGTTCTGATTCTGAGTCCAGTTTTGCTTCCGGGTCTGGGCTTGACTTCGGCTCTGCTTGGGTATTGGGCGAGGTATATTGATATACTGTATATATTTCTGGGGGGGGGTTTGCATGGTGGAACAGCAAACCATAATGCAATGTTACAGTCACAAGCCAGTGCACTGAGTCAGCATTTATTTACTTATATTCTATGATATCATATAAAGTATATGCTCGTCTGAGACCGTAAAAATGATATTTCTACACATTTGTGGATGAATATTGTCCTGAGGAATAAAGATGCCCCTACCTCAGTACTCTGGCTAATAACTGTACACTGTCCTCCAACGGTATCTTAACCTGCGGCTGACAACTGGCTCTTTTTCGCCCGAAGTGGTCTTCTGCATCGACGCAAATGTGTGCAAACCAACATCGCTTCTCTACCCAGCGATGGTTCCGACTGGTTTGACATGATCTGCTCAATGACATCACTGGAATGGAGCTTCACACAAACACGCATGCTGTCACACTTTGAGACTCCATTTTGCTTCTCTCATTCCATGTTTGCGCAGTTTTTTGTTTTTTTTAATCCATGTTCTCAGTGAACACGTTGCTCTAAGGCATACAGAAAAGGAAACAATATGACATTATTGATTCAATATCTCAGTCTGCCTTGCAATTAAGTGTTTCTGAAACTTTCGAGGAATGCGAGTACAGTAATCTTTCATGATGACTTGTCAGCTTTCCGTGAAGAATGAGAAGAAAAAAAATCTGTACCGGTCAAAAATATAAATGCGACACTTGAGTTTGCTACCATTTTTTTTTTTAATGAGCTGAATTCAAAGTGTAAGACTTTTTGTACAATTTGAGTAAGCATCATCTCTTCACAAGGAAGTTGAGTATTCCTCGAAAAACAAGCTCTCACATTTGGAGTTGGCCCTGAATGGGAATGGCTGAGGGGGTCAAGAAACGGCTTAACATCATCTCCATGTAGTTCACAGGAGTCAAACTCCGGTCCTTGAGATCCACTCTCTTGCATGTTTTAGACGTTTCCCTCTTCAAACATGCACGATTCAAAAGATCAGCTCATCAGCAAGCTCTGCGGGTGCCTGCTAACCATCGTTAGCAAGAGAGTGGCCCTCAAGGACTCAAGGAGTTTGACACCTGTGCTCTATTTCTTCCTTCTATTTCTTGATATTTGTCTTTTTTGAATCGTAACGTTGTCTGTGACAGTCTGCGCTTGTTTGTTTAGGGTCGAGCAGGAAAAGATGGGACTCCAGGCCTGCCTGGAGCTGCAGGAGAGAAGGTCTGCTAATCATAACTTCCACATAGTGTTTGTGCGTCTATGCAATATCCCCAAAAAATATTCTTAATACGACGCTGCCCAGCAGCATGCATTTCTGCCATATTTTGGATACTTTCGTAAATACTCTCTTGTCCTTTCCCATGAAATCTTTAGGGTGACAGAGGTTTGCCCGGATCACCTGGGCCAAAGGTAAATCTGCTCATTCTCTATATTCTGTACTTGAGTTCAAAAACGTCGGCAAGTCAAGGAAGTTTGCGTTTCTCTGCGTCTCCTCAGGGCGAATGCGGAACCGCAGGTAATGCGGGGTCAGCGGGACCTCAAGGGCCCAGCGGTCCACCGGGGAGAAGAGGCCCACCGGGTCCACCGGGACCCCCAGTCCTGCAGGAACCAAATTTTTTGTTGAGGTGGTGACCTGATTTTTTTTGTATCCACCGGCTCCGTGCCACTTCCATTTCAAAATCGGACCTTCTCTTTTAGGATATGGAGGGATCTGGCAAGAGTGACACGTTCCTCGGAGCACGAGTCCCGGGCCCACAGGTCGGTTTCATTTCATGGGTCAGTCAAAGTTTGTGCTGTGTTTTATTCGATCCGCTTTGTCCATTCTGTTGTTTAGGGTGCACCTGGTCTTCCTGGTTCACAAGGTCCAAAGGTAGGGCTATATTTTTGCAGTACTCTCGTTCTCCATCACGTTTGCTCATATTGCGTCATAACATTTCCATTCTCTGTCTTTTGAAGGGTGAGGATGGAGCTCCAGGTCCGCCAGGACCCTCTGTCAAGGTACAACTCCTACTTGTTACGACCACACACATCCTTCCATTATTTTATTGATTGGAATTTTTTTTTTATGTTTATTTGCCAATTTAGTCAAGCATTCCTTAGATGGGCTGTTTGATTATAAGACATTCACCTTGGTGATATTAAACAGAGTCGTTTTTAGCCGTTATTAACTCTGTTTCTTTCATTGATTTATTGTAGGGTGAAAGAGGGGACCCGGGAATAGAGGGTTTGCAGGGTCCCGCTGGACTACCAGGTCCAAGGGTACGTATATCGCACTCTGTAGAATACAGTGCATCCAAAAAGTATTCACAGCGCCTATACTGCCAATGAGGAAAAGTATTTTTGTTTTTTCCCCCAAATGTATTAAAATTAAAAAGAACTAAGAAATCACATGTTCATAAGAATGCACAGTCTTGCCATAAAGCTCAAGAGTGAGTCCGGCGCATCACGTTTCCGCTTTCTTGGAGTCCACCGGTTGTAAATTCAGTTGATTCCGTTGGAAGCCGGATGTGCTCCCTGGAAGGTCTTTGCGGACAATGGCTTGTGCTGTCATTTGTTTCATTGTTTCTCTGCCCACACACACACACACATTAGTCTCGCTAACTTTATTTACTTGATGTGCGCAGGGGGTTAAAGGCGAAAACGGTAGGCCGGGACAAAAGGTAGGTTTCGTCGCTTCCGTGCTTTATTTCCCAACCACAGTTTTGTCTTCCCACATAGACACATGTAAATAAACAAAACTCTCTGCATCCTGCAAGGGCAATCGTGGCGCGGATGGCCTCGACATCATCGGACCACCCGGGCTTCCCGGACCTCCCGGCCCTGTCATTAATCTGACAGATGTATGCACACATTTTTCCATCCGTCTTCTTTTTAATTCCCCCGCCCCAAAAAAATGCTTCCCTGTAAATTGAAATATGAATACAAGTGAAAGACGCATTTAGTTGTTTTTTTTCCTTACTGTCTTTGCCAATCAACATATTGTCCTCGATTGATCGGTTACATGTGTGTCTGATTATATTTGATCTGCAGTTGCTCCTCAACGGCACAGAGGTATATTCAATTTCACAGAGATCAGAGGACCACCAGGGCCAAAGGTTAGTCGCCAAATTCATGGTAGAAAATATCAATGTCAAGTGAATATTGATTAGGTTCCATGCTCATTTCTCCAAACTAGTTATTCACATTTTTTTTTCCCCACAATGTCTACGTCTGCGTGGTTGAAGCCTCTCTGCATACATTGCATCCGCGACAGTATATGATGCGTGTTTGAAATGCTTTCGCTTTTGGCTACTTGTGACAGCTAACCTGTATATGAGCTAGTTTGCTTCATCAAAGATAATTGATCCGATTTTCCTTTAGCTTTTATGAGTGTATCCTGATCCCTGATGCCTGCACGTGCGCTTTTTTTGTGTGTGTTATGTTGCAGGGACCTGAGGGCTTGCCTGGCAAAGCCGGATTCCCTGTAAGTACATTTTCACAGACATATCCACTTCATTCTCAGAAGAAATACGTAATGCACACAAATTGTGCATCGTTGTATCTATGGCAAAACAAAATTGTTGCTTTCATTAGACTTCCAGTGCGGTTAAAAATGAGACAACAGGCGTAAATGTTACCTGTGATTCAGCTTCCTGTAGGGCAGGGATGTCCAAACTGCGGTCCGTGGTACATCTGCAGCGCGCCATCCATTCTTCAGTGGCCCCGCGACATATATTAAAAATGACATTTAAAACATCTCACAGGGCTCGTTTAAAATAAAAAAATATATAAAAAACAGAGTAGATGTGGTGCAGGCTTGATTCTGGCCTCGGTCTTCCTGTGTGGAGTTGGCATGCTCTCCCCCTGTGGCTTTTCTCCGAGGACTCCGGTGTCCTCCCACATTCCCCAAAACTGCATGGCAAGTTAATGGAAGACTCAGAAGTTGTCCCTAGGTGTGATTGTGAGCGCAAACGGTTGTTGGTCTCTGTGTGCCCTGCGATGGGCTTGCGACTAATTCAGGGTGTCCCCCGCCTACTGCCCGACGACAGCTGCGACCCTTGTGATGATAAATGGATTAAAAAAGGGATGGATAGATGAATCTGTCAACTTTTCAAGAGCACTTTGCCTCCAACTCACCCTTTGTCATTCTTTGATGATCTCCTAGGGCCCCCGCGGACCAAAGGGAAACATAGGCCCTCCAGGTGTCCAAGGGCCAGCAGGGCTCAAGGTGAGAGAGTCTCACTTAATGACTATTGCAATCACAAACGCGTACTGGTACATGCAAAAAAAAAACAACAACAACAACAGTCGTTTCACTTAAAATGTTCAATCTTTTTTGCCAGGGTTACTTTCAAATGCGTTGTATGTTTCCCTGGGAATTAACAGGGAGCAAAGGGAGAGCCGGGAGTGACCATTGCTGCAGATGGATCACTTTTATCTGCATCAAGAGGTCCCCATGGGCCCAAAGGCATCAAGGTTGTTGTTCTATTGCACACATTCAGAACCAGAGGGGGTGAAAGAAATGTTCAATTGCCATTTTTAAAAAATGTCGTTCTGGTGAGTGTGTTGCCGTCGTTGCCAAGAGTGGTTGGTCATTGGCATTGGAGACGTAAATGACCTGCTGCTCCTGCTCTGTTTTGCCATGGATTTGTGGCCGGGTCATTTGGTCCTGCTCCTGTCGATGTCACTGCCCTCCTCGCTCCAATGCGGCATGTAAACAGTACAGCTGAGTTTCCTTCTCAGGATTTTTTCCCTCTCTAGTTGCCTCAATTCAACTTACCTGGAGTTGCATGAACCTGATTTACTGAGACTCTACACATGTAGTCTCTACTTTAAAACTCAGTCACTCCCAAAGACGTTTTTAAACGTCTTTTCAGATTTGGTCTAGAATTGGCTGGTACTGAATGAGTTTTAAGAAATATCTTTGTCATTTGGAGGGTGAGAGGGCCCAAATAAATAAAAGGATCCCTCAGGAGAATATGAGAGCCAAATCAATCATTTTTGTCCGCATTCTGTTTTCTTTTGACAGGGTGCCCGTGGATCGCCTGGGCCTGCAGGAGCCGCGGTAAGTCCATCCAAACGGACACAACGAATATGAAACGACATTTATTTTTGTCAGGGAAAGCTGCGCGCACACACACGGTTAAATCGTATGTCTTTATTTTGGTTTTAGACATCAGAAGCGGTGCTTAGATGTTGCTCGATTTCTCATGAGAAACAAAGATACAAAGACGACTGTTGGAGATGGTGTGTTGCTTTTATCTTTCGTTTAGGGCCCACATGGACCTCCTGGGCAAAAGGGAGAATATGGCTTCCCCGGTCGCTCCGTACGTATTCCGTAGATGTTGGATTTTAAAACAGAGCTTTGCGTTTGTACACCCCAAAAAAATGGTGGTTCTCTTTTGACAGGGACGACCTGGTATGCCTGGTAGGAGAGGGGAAAAAGGAGATGCTGTTGGCATGCCGGTAAGCGACAGCAGTCTGTTTTTACACCCTGACGCAATCTTAATTGTACACGAGTATATCAAGCTGCCAATTCCGATCAGTTTCGGAGGTGCTTCCATTTCCAATTACATTTGCAAAACGGACAACCGATCATCCATTGGGTTGTGCCTTTGACACGATGTCAATCTCATGTTCTCAGGGACCCCCTGGTCCACCCGGTGCGCCCGGACCGCCAGGAAGAATTATTGGATTGAATGGAGTAAGTGTGCATCTTTGAGTTGTTGTTTTTTTTTTAATATATATATATTCTTAATGGACTAGGAAGATCCAAATGCCAACGTTAGAGGCATCGGGAACTGTTCATTAGACAAACTCAAACCAGATCTCGTCTTTGTCATTTCACACTTGATGTTAGTTGTGGAGTTGTTGCCGATGTACCAGGAGTCAAATGTTCTCGAGTTCCTTGAAGTGTTGACATGAGTGACATCAGTAGTTGAACACTGCAGACACGTCGGTATTTCCAGTGGAATCTTTGTGTTCCAACACTATTCAGCGATGTTGGCCTCGCAGTGATTTGTTGGGATTTCAAATCCAGTTCTACTCCGAATCCAATGACAAACTAGAAATCAGCAGTTCCGGTGTGATACCCTTGCCATCACGATATCCGTTAAGTGCGCAGCGTTGAACAAATTGCAAGTTTAGCTTTTTGCATCTTGACAAGTCAATAAATCGGGCCATTTTTACACCCACATTTCGAACTTTCATCTTGGTCCTCACCCATTTTGCGAAAATCGTCGTTCCTTTCTTTCCGCTTCAATATTTTGTTCCGTTTTTGCGAGTCGTGCCGAGTGATGAATCCATGACTCAAAGCTGATAACGTGCTCTTCTTTTTAAAGACAGTGTTCCCAGTGCGCCCCAGGCCGCATTGCAAAAAGGGACTCGTAAGTCTGAGGCGTACCATCTCATTGGTCCGTTTCGTTTTGAAATGGGGTGCCATCCGATGGTTCTGTCGGGGAGTGGAGAGAGCAGCATGGCAGCTCTGTGGCCACCCTTTATTATCTGCCCCCCCCCCCCCCACCCCTCCTTTCCTCCAAACTTCCTTTCCTGACCTCATCTTCCTTATTGCACTTATGAGACTCCGTTTTTGGTGGTGTTGGGTGCGTGGGGAAACATTCTAACAACGATTCTTCATAGTCTCTGTGGGGGGGGGGGGAAATAAAATATAAACTTGCCTTACTAAATTGGATCATTAACAAGTTTGTTCAAATAATGTGAAACCTTTACGGAATTCATTTCTTCAAATATATCTCATCTAAAATGAGCCATCCATGTGTATTTTTTTTTGTTTGTTCTGAATTTAAAAGCGCTTTCGTTACTATGACGACCAGTGGCAGCGCCACACTGAGCACGTGACCAAGACTGCTCGTTGTTGTTGCTGTGATTTTCTTGGCATATTTGGGGATTTTTTTGGACCCCTTTAGTGAGTTCGAAACTCCCTGCATTTCAAGCCTGCTCACAGACACATTTAAAGGAATGGGCAGATAGCAGAATACATCTCATCATTTCAAGTTCATAAAATGTCCATTTTAATCTCATAAAAATCTCATCATTTGGGGGGGGGGCTATATTGAAGAATCCCACTCATACAATAATACTATGGACTGAAAATATTGATGGTCACACCGCTAACGACGCTGTGTTTTGAACGTCCTAACCTTTTTGTCTGCGTGGATCCGGTATTTAACACTCAAGGTACCTCCGTTGTGTCCATGCGGGTGATGACGAGTGTGTTCATTTCCGTGTGTAGGATTCAAATAACAAGGTCAATATCGTAAAAGCGAAAGGAGAAAAAGGAGAGATCGGGATACCCGGAGAGCCAGGGACACCTGGTAAGAACTGTTCATGTCTCGTTCGTCAACCATTTTTGTTTTGAATTGTCTTTTATTTTAATCCGAGCAATGTTATGTTGTTGTTTGTCAGCCGCTGACTTTCTCGATGGACCTGTGGTGAGTACATCTCGATATGTAATTGATGACAGGCAACGGAATAAAAAGTTTGACACACATCAAGCTTCTTTTTCCTAGCTGATGTCTGTTTGTTTTTGTGGGTTGCGAAGGGTGCGAAGGGTGAGCGGGGATCCAAAGGCCAGAAGGGATATAAGGGTGACTCGGGCCCTCCCGGCCCTCCAGGACTACCGGGGCGGTCAGGACTTGTGGTGAGTTCTGCTGACGAAGCGCAAAGCTGCACAATATGTCTTTTCTCCCTCTTTTGTGGGCTTCTTGGGTGTTGCCCCAGTTTCCTGTTGGGCCTCTTTGAATGTATCCTGAAAAGTGTAATTTTTCCGTATAAATACTTTGTTTATGTTTGTTCAGGGTCCTAAAGGTGAGTCAGTCATTGGCCTTCCAGGTTCTTCTGGTTCTCCAGGCCAACGTGGGGTCCCTGGGATTGGACGTGCAGGTCCCAGAGGGCCACCCGGCCCGGCCGGACCCCCAGGACCACTGCCTGATTTTGGAGCAGGTGGGAAAAAAAAAAAAAAGAAATCAAATAAAATAACCTTGAACCTCTGCAGGGGAGGAAGTTGAATGTTCTTGTTGTCCTTGATGAGTGTATTCTATGTTGTCAACAGGTGTGGGTGTCCCAGGACCTCCCGGTCCTCCTGGCCCCCCAGGATTTTCAAACCCGGTAAGAAACATGGTCAAAATTCTTGAAAGTAAACGTGTCCTCTTCTCACACGGACGTGTGTGCTCAGGTAAGCACCCACGAGACAATTTATGCTCTGACCAGAGAGACCCGCCGTGCCCCAGAGGGAACCTTAGCGTACGTGTCCGAGAGCGGCGGAGAGCTTTACATCAAATCACAGAATGGATGGCGCAAAATTCGGGTGTGTATTGGACCTGACGGTCAACGGTGTGCCCCAAGTGCGCTCCGCACCTTCCTTTCTCCCCGGGTGCCGGGCCCCAGTGTGTGAAATGTGACTTGAGTAAGCGCGTGCCTGTTCTCCTTTCAGCTTGGAGAGTTGATCCAATCCGAACCGTCATCGTCATCGGCGGCTCAAGCCCACAACAAAGCTGGCGAATGGAGCCGACCGCACAGGAGCCACAGCCAAGTACGCACTCAAGTGAAGGATCGTTTTCCTTTCGCTAACTTGATCCACATCTGGTTGAGTATTTTGGCACATCAATTAAAAAAAAAAACAATCCCAATGAGGTTTTCCAAAAACATTGAAACGCGATGTCCGGCCACATCTGGCTATGAAATGTCCCGCTTACGGTTGAAGCTAAGCGACTGTGTATTTGTCGGACAGGAGCTGCATGAGGGCAACAGAGGATTTCAGCCCAGTTTTCACATCCTACCACAGACCTTCAATACCGTCGCCGGGGTGAATATCCATCTTTGACTTCGCCGTGTGACATTGAGCGCTTTGTTTTATTTCTTTGAATTCGATTTGGAGGGGAACCGGAATCACACTGACGCTTTCAAAAGCCACGTCCTGACAGATTTGCTTGCTTTAAATGATTCCGAACGTGTGTTTGGCCGACCTCGTTTGTCGAAACCCGGGGTCACCGCCGCGGTAGTTCACACCGGTAGACGAAAAATGGAAACCACTGGCATACATGTGTGGAAATGAAGCGTTGCATGTGAGTTTTATCCGTTTGCCAATTGCATTAACGTGATTGGTGTGCTTCGCATCAAGGAATATCATGAACAATGAATAAGAACATCAAAAGGTCGTGATTTCAGAAGTGTGTCTCCAACTGC
This sequence comes from Hippocampus abdominalis, assembly GCA_018466805.1. NCBI lineage: Eukaryota > Metazoa > Chordata > Actinopteri > Syngnathiformes > Syngnathidae > Hippocampus > Hippocampus abdominalis. The sequence goes on from CM031708.1 coordinate 10,526,512, forward strand.
AAAGTTTATCCTTGTCAAACAAAAAGGGGAGAAGTTTTGGATCCAGCTTTGGACATTGGAAACTGGATTCTTCTGTCGTCTCCCTTGCTGCGTGTAGCTCCATCTGGTGGCTCTCAACACTCCGTTGAGAGGAGACATGCGAGGGATCCGCGGGGCCGACTTCCAGTGCTACCAGCAGGCGCGGGCCGTGGGGCTGACCGGCACGTATAGGGCCTTCCTGTCCTCGCACCTCCAAGACCTGGCCACCGTTGTGAGGAAGGCAGACCGCGACCACATGCCTGTGGTCAATCTCAGGGTGAGGACGACGACGGCGACGCCTGCTCCGCGCCGCCGTGAGCTCATGAAAATATGCTCGTTCGTAGAATAACCTGCGATTACTTTTTTTCTGTCCTCGCCTATCAGGGCGAATTGCTCTTCAAAAGCTGGATGTCCATCTTCTCGGGAAATGGTGGCATGTTTGACCCTTCCGTCCCCATTTACTCCTTCGATGGACGCGACGTGCTGACTGACTCTGCGTGGTGAGTGTGGCCGAAATGGTGAGCACCTGCGGCTTATATACGGGTGCGGCTTATGTGTGTTTCCATTTTTTTCTCTTTTTTTCCTTTAAAAATGGAGTGGGTGTGGTTTATAATCAGGTGCGCTCTATAGTCCGGAAATTATCCCCGGCGCCCTCAGCTTATGTCTCTCTCGCTCCTTTCCAGGCCAGAAAAGCTGATCTGGCACGGTTCCAGCGCTGGAGGAATCCGCGCAACCGTAAACTACTGCGAAGCCTGGAGGACCGCCGACGCGGCGGTGACAGGTCAGGCCGCCCTGCTTCAGACCGGACGCCTGTTAGGTCAACACACCCGCTCGTGCGCCAACCACTACATCGTACTGTGTATCGAGAACACGTACGTCGGGAACATACAGCAACGGAGGACCTGAAGGCTGCACGCGAGCGGCATTGCTCAAAATGCGCAGGGTCGATCAGTGAAAATAATCATCAGGGCGGTGCTCTTCGACTTTGTGATTGGGATCAAGTTCGTGCGCAAAAGCTGAATTGTTTCAAATCCATTTGCGGTCACCCTTTTCGATTTTTTTCAGTGGCATCCAAACCGAACTTTGATACAGCAACATGAAAACAACAACAAAAATCCAGGTGTAAACTAAACTTTCCTCTGTGCATGGACATCGGGGAAAATAATTGTGATTCAAATAGAAATGTGTACAATAAAGACAGTAAGTGAATAGAACTACACTAAAATCCCTCGCAGAGAATATTCACCACCAGGCATGCCAGGTAACAGAAGACATGCCGATATGATTAACGTTGAGGGAAAAAAACTGTTGCCCCCTGCTGGATATCCATTTTATTTCACGATATTCAAACCGTTCAGTCTCAATCTGTCCACTTTGTTTTAGTATTTGCATCACAATTTGTTTGTATTAATTTATACCGTAAAACATATACTATAGAGGTTTAGCGAGTTCACTTATAAATCTTGATGAAAGTTAATTGTTTGTGCCTGTATGTTGACTGTGTATAAATTGCATTTTTTTTTTTACTCAATAGAGTTGGTCAGTTCTGTTTGGGCACGAAGAAATGGCTTGTTTTCACTCAGCAAGTACGCGCGGTGGTGTCCTTCGAGTGTCGTGTCTGGACCGCGTAAACTTGCATTAACAAATGTTATTTTCCGTCACGTCTGATTTTTGTGTTCCAACAAAACTTGAGCTTCTGAGGTTATGAGAACATTTGTACTGACTGACTTGATTGTCACTGAATAAATATCTAATTGTTGTTTTTACAAACGCTGTCTCCTTTATCTTGGCATGCACATTTGCAGGCATAGCAAGCGGTACGTCGTGTTAACGGGTGACCGATGACGTCAAAAAAACGGTCCGTTCGTAGTTGACAAAAGAACTTGGACGAGGTTATACCACCCACACCCCACTTTAGCGCTGCAAGTGGACTGGACCACCCGTGAGTGGAAGCGCCCACTGCATGTGGAGAACGCTGCGTGACTCCAATAACACCAGAAAAAGACGCTAGTCACTTTTTTGAAAGAAAAAAAATGCTGAACAGTGTCTGACAATTTAGAGCGGACAATTCCCTCACTGGACAGATGAGACGTGACTCTTTCGACCTTTTTCTTCTTTATTTAAAGTGTTGTGCAGTTGAGACGTCGTGTCATTTATTCCAACTGCGAGGAGTGACGCAAGTCATCGGTGTAAGTTCATGAGCCGGATCTCGTCCACTCTATTTCGGTGCAGCTGAAAGGAAGGCGTGATCCAGCGGCCGCACGAACACTGATCCCCGCACCAGCTGAACGAGCCCAGCTTGGATCGGCATTTGGGACACAGCAGCTGCAAACCAAAAGCGAACCAGAGGGAAATATTTGCTGTCACGCAGAGAGAGCAGCCAAAGGTGATATACGGTACCTGTCCATCCATCACGCCAAGTAACGCTTGTTCCATCCACTGAACTGGTTCAATGAAATAGGATGTACACTGGACTCCTTCTACACAAAGATCATCAACAATTTCAACATGCGATTAGAATAGTTTGGGGTTCTTTGTTGTTATTTCATTTGGACTTTTTTTTGAGTTACAGTAGTTTTCATTTGTTTTTATTTTCATTATTAGCATGAGTTGTTGGCCTATTTGTTGAGTGCAAGAAAAAAAAAGAAAAAAGCTCATGTAACTGACTAACTAATTCCAAGCAACTGCATTTAAGAAACAAAAGTCAAAATGGAATAAAAAAAAAACAAACTGCAATGAAATATCCGATCCTATTAGAAGCCCTCGGTGAGGGCGCTTGTCTACTGACCAGTCGGGTTGGAGGACTTTCTATGGCTGAATGCTGACGCTCCTTCCCCCACTGGGTGACTGAGGAGACTGGAGCTGCGGAACAGAGTTCGTCTGCAAAGGAGGAAAACCAGTGTTGGTTGTTAGTGTTGTTCCGATAGGGAGGAGGAAACGGAGAACACAATCTGCTGAACAACATTTGCTGGATTCACACGGCCAGTGAAGCGCCCCATTCAGAATCCGATGTCTCTTCCCCCAACTAATGTAAATGAGGGTAACCGCCACATTCCTTTCGCAACCTGCCGTCTTCAGTCAGATTGCTTATTTAATACCCAACCCACCTCTACTCTCCATCCAGCCATTTTCTAATCCGCTTCTGATCATGAGGGTCGCGGGGCGTGCCGCAGCCTAACCCAGCCATCTTCGGGCAGTAGGCGGGGGACACCCCAAACCGGTTGCCAGCCAATCACAAAGCACACATAGACCAATGTCCATTCGCCCCTTGCCTTTCCATTTATGTGAGTTGTGCGACAGCAAAAAAAACCCCAGACAAATCTGAATTGTCACTTGAACCACACTGTGTAAATCCAGCCTAAGAAGACGAGGCATTTGACACAAAGGCAAAAAGACTTACCGGCACTTCCTGCAACGATAGGAGGCTTCAGATGAGTTGGATTTAGCGGGGTCAGCTGCAAACACTTCCCTGGGAACCAGCTGCAACTCTACGCACAAAGCACAGTAGGAATGAAGAAAATACAGAAAATGCACTTGTGTGCACGCGCGTTTACCAGGGTATTTCTCTGTAATCTTTGTCAATCTGTATTGTTTGTACAGTGGATCGCTGGTGTCTACTTGACAACTCAAGGCCTCGTACAGACACAACTGCTCCTCGAAACCGCTGTTGACCCTGAAACGCACAACCCCCTCACCCATCACATTTCTTGCCACATGGCCAGGTGATATTGCTCATCACTGCATCGAGAACCAGGGCGAGACACTTACTGCACATCCCGCTTGACACTCTTCAGTCTGTGATAAGCCTCAGCAAAGCCCAGCTTGTGTCTCCTCATGAGGTAAGCGGTCACAACGGTGGCGCTGCGACTACGGCCGGCCTGACTGAAGCACAAACACTTTCAGGGCTCACTTCTTTGCTGGTGTTTCATCCCCCCAGCCGTACATGGAATTGATCGAGACTCGAGTCAATACATAGACGATATACACACATTGACGTCATTGAGCCCGAGACGCAATAGGACCGGTCATGGATGACATTGCCCCTTACCAGTGGACGAGTGCCGCCCCGCCTCCATCCAGCCCCTCCTGGATGAAGAGGCAGCAATCGTCCAGGTGGCTCAAGAGGTCCGACGTCACCTCATCCAGGATGTTAATCCATTTCTTGCGATAGTTAGAGTCCACGGGCAGGAGAGGCCCCGGGTCCACGGAGTCCACAGACAAGATGTGAGTGATGCCGGCTTCTGCCAAAGCCCGACTGTCACTAAGGTCGGCCGCCGTTCCAATGAACACACCGGGATCCACCGGGAGCATGATAAACACTGGCGTGACGGGTACGGCCTGAACAGACGTCCGGGTAAAACACACGCGTCAACAAAGTTCCGACTGTGCAAGTTCCCACGTGACCGTCTTGTCAGACTAATGGCTCATACTCCGGGATGCGACTCGAAGGAAATCCAGACTGAAAGGAGACCGTTATTTTTTTTACAATTTCAAATAGTGTTCATCAGTCTGCAATGATATGCCCGTGAGTGACAGCGGGACCAATGCTGACAAAACTTCCGTTGCCAGGACGGCACATAGACGAAGAAAAAGCATCGCTTTATTTTTATTTATTCAAGCCATCCGCATGTCGCTGATCAATTTATGTGAATCCGGACTAGTTAAGCCCCTCCGGCACTTTATTTGATATTCTAATACATATTTATAAATTGTTTACTCAGCTCCTTTATGTCTCAGGCAAACATCCCCTTTAGCCCCGGAATAGGGGAAAAAACAATCCTGCAAACACTCGTGATTTGCAGAATACGCAATACCCAAGTGCTGATTATTTTGTAAAAATCCTAAGCACGAGCAATTTGGCAAAATGTTTTCATAATTATTTTCATATGAGAGTAAACATGGATTTTCCATCCCTATCACACCAGCTCTGTTCTGACAAAATGTTCGGAGGGTGAGTAATACAAGCGTGTAGGATCCTTCCACACTCGACAGTATTTCTGTGTTCTTTGCTGTGCCAAACAAAATAAGCCCATAGAGCATTTTTTTTTCCTTCCCGATTATGATTAAGATTGATATGTAGTATACGGTATTCCCTGCAGTTTTTTCTTTGGTGAGTTTTTGGTGCTGGCTCATCATCCGGGGCCGTCCTTCGCCCCTCCGTGTTGTTGGGCCACTCCGCCGATGTTGTTCACCGTCAGCAGAAAACTCTTAACGTTTGGTAGAAGGGGTAGCACTGGAAAGACCAGCTTCCTTAACATGTTTGCTTCAAATAGTTCACATCTCTAGCTTCAAAACCAAGCATTATTCAGGTCAACGACAGTTCTTCTTATTATTCACTTTATTAGAAGAACGTGGTATTAGTGAGAAAATAAGACTGATGAAAATGACAACACCATGACTGGAAAAGCATTGAACAATTTGCACACGCACACATTAAAAAAAAAAAAAAAAAACACCTTGGCTCAGAGACTGGCATCCCAGGACCCCAAACTGTACAATAACAAAACCCAAATGTGATCTGACGTATTTGTGAATAGCGTTTTAAAAACTCAAAGATACGTTGCTCAGCATTATGGATTTGTTTTTGCGTGATCCAGGTGAAGGCGAACTGATATTTAGATGGAGCTCCCTCTGCCCACTCCTCCTCTTGATCGACCGAGTGTTCCTAACGCCAAGAGGGGGAAATCAAGGTTTTAGAGCATAGAAGAAATATGGATTTCTGCCGAGCGCATGTCTCGGCGTCGCGGTTCAAACGAACGGCTACCCGATTCCATCCGAACTGTGACAAGCGCTTCATGTCGTTACCTCGACGGCTGATCAGCATGCGTCCTTCGCCCCTGCCTCTGCTTCCTCTGCTGAGCGGGGTGCTCATCACAGGTTGAGTGGTCACCACGCGCCTCTGAGTGACGCCGCCGCTGTCTGTAAAACACAGCAGATGGACGTCCCCAACGTTTCCCTCTGAGCAAATGTTCACCGTCACCCGGTGGCACGCTTCCTGCTCACGAAATTCATGAGAACGAATGAGTCTATCCAAACATCTTACTGCACAATGTGTTGAAAATTGTGGAGGAAGTCGGCGTCTTGACTGGTGGATGGAAGCGACGCATCTTCACTTTGCTGTCCCGCAGTCTCCATGTCGGCGCGGCTGTCCAAAGAAGCCTCGGCGGTTGGACTGAAAGAGACAAAAGACGATGAAGAGCAATGATAGATATGAGGCGCACTCCCAAATTCCCTAAAAATAGCTCACCCTTCTTCTTGTTCCATGAACACCTCGTCTCCGTCGTCGCCCGGTGTGGACATCCCAGTCGAGGCCGTTACCATGGGAACAGACTGGGACGCCATGTTGTCGCCACTGTCTGAGGGCAGAGACTCCGTAAAGACCGTCACTGGCGCACAAAGTGAAGATACAACGTCAAGTCGTCCTTTGACGGGCCGCGATAAATGCGCGCGTGCGTACGTGCGCGCGTCACTCACCAGGTGCCGCCACCTGCAACGGGGTCGTGGGGACACTTCGTCCTCCTCCATCCTCATCATGAGCGGCCAGGAACAGCGGGGACTCGTACATGCCCAGACCTAATCAAAGCAATGGCGGCTTAGTGTTCTTCCTTGGTTGCAAATCATTTGAGGCGTTTGTCAGGTTGCTCCACTAGTCCTTAGTTTGGTTGCTTTTTTTTTGTGGCTCGCAGTAATGTATGAACTGCTCATGAGTCGACGTAGGTCGTTTTCAAGTAGGAAGAGGCGACAGTCTAACATTAAACTTGTGCACTCCAATTACAAGCTCAGAAAAGGACATTTGGGGCACAAAAGCGTGTTTGGTGAATCTTGTCCGCACGCAACGGACTGGAGTTCTATTTTGGGCAGGTGTCATTTGTTGCGCGCTACCTCCTTGAGAGGCCAGCTGCCCCAGGTCCGAGTGCGATGCCGAAGTCTGAGGGAGCAGGTCTTCGGGCGGTCCAAATCTAAACCTGGTGGACAGACCTGCAACCTGAGGAGAACTGAGGTGACAGAACGACACGGGCGATCAATGCGGGGTTTCCGAGCGCTATTCCGCCATGAAATGGTGCCGAGCTCCGCTTACTGGATAGCTTCAGCGAAGCCGTCAGTGCGGTGGGGCACGACCAGAGTCGGAGTGCTTGGAACCATCCTGTCATCATCGTCAAAGAAATGTTGCTGAAACACAAAAGCACACGTTAAAGCGTCGCGGCGCGACAAGCCTACGCGGTGTTCGTAGTTTAGAGTTTTGTGAGGTCGACAAAACACAAACAAAAAAAAACAACCCCCGACGTCTTACCATACTGCCGATCCCTGGCGTCAGCTGCGGTCCTCGACCTACTGAAGGTCGTCTGAGTTGGGAGGACTGTCTCTGGATAGTGGATAGCACACAGAAAGACGCAAAATAAAACTCACCGTTTACTCCATGTTGCTTCTTACGTGATAGTTCCTAAGAGCATGCGCATATTTTGTATGTGGGGCCCCTTGCCCGCCAGGCCACACCCACCAACGAACGCGGCACTCGATTCAAAAGGAACCGCCCAATCCGATTCGCTTCCTGTCACGTACCCTACGTGATGCAAAGTCACTCTTGGGCACCGCGAGTTCATCCTCATAACATTCAAAATGCTTCATGAGAGGAACGATCATTGGTTTTCCCTTCATCATTTCAACTGGGCCATGACTCAAACTCTACGAGACGGTCGAGTGGCGTCCATTCGTGTCGCGCGGTGCGCTATGCTACGGCTACGCCGAGGTTTCAAGTTTACCTGCGTATGGGGGGGCCCGAGCTCTGAAGCTGGGGGTTGGATGTACAGCCGTGGGGGGAGGGAGTGCGGGGGCCTTCGGGGTTGGGGTAGGCGGAGCGTAAGGGAAGAAGTGGAAGGGGAGGGCGTGGACGGGGAGGACGTCGGGGGGACGTGCGCGGCCTCCCTCTGGGCTTCCGCCTCGCCGGTGCTGCCGGCGTCACCTGGAGGAGATGACCGGCGCATTTAGGGAATGCAAGAGGAAGGAGCGAAGCAAAACCTTTTTAAACGTCGCTCACTGCCGCGGGACGGCTCGGGGGCACCCTGAGAATGATCCTCCTCGGCGCCGGTGGGAACGGATGGCTGCTGTCCGTCTTCTTCGGCATTCGCATCTTCCTCGCTGCTTTCCTCTTCTCTCGTCATAGCAGCGTTACTTGCATCATCGCCGTCCTCCTCCTCATCCTCATCATCATCTTCCTCCTCCTCTGCCCCCTCCGCCTTATACTAAAAGTGAAGTAGCGGCTTTGAGAACAGATCTGGATAGGTTTGGACAATAAGAAAAAAAGGGGTGCACCTCTTCTTCCTCCTCCTCCTCCTCTTCTTCTTCTTCTTCACCCTCCTCTTCCTCCTCTTCCTCCTCCGCACCCGTGGTCTCCGGTTTCTCTCCTCTGCTCTCACGGCTTTTGCTGTCTGTGTCGATAACAATCACTTCACGAGTCAGACCTGACTCCCGAGGGGACGCCCGATCTGAAGGGACCGACTGGGACATGCCTTCCGCCTCTATGTCGTCATCTTCGGGGATGACAGGAAAATCTTCTGGAAGCTCCTACACAGCAAATAGTGCAAACCTTGTGATTAGCCCATCGCATCCAATCAAGCACGAGAATAATCGGGCTTGGCGGGAAATTCGCAGAATGCGACGCGAAGTCGGAGGAAACAAAGGTCGTCGGAAAATGTGTGTGGGGTCGCAGCTGGAGTTGAAACATTCGGGAACTCTGGGAGGAATTCTTTCTTTGAAAACATTGACAACTGACCTGACTGTTGTCGGGTGAATCTTGTCTTTCATCTTCATCCCGTAGATCTTCTATCTCCTCATCACCTTCCATCTGCGGCAGTGTTAATCCAAAGTTAAAGGATAGCAAAAAAACCAAAAAAAAAAAAACACTTGCAACCGCCCTGGTTTGACTCGTTTCTAGTTTAGTTCGTGATTTTCACGGTACAGTATTTGCTGCGTCAGATAACGATCTTTTCATATGTTTAACCAATGTAAAGAAAAACAATACCATGTTGATGCTAAAATGTTGGCTTGGCTCATTAGGACATTCTCGAAACCATTCAAATCGCAAAAATGGAAGAAACTATGAGACAGCGGCCAAAGGTTTGGCCAGGACTCGAGCGTAACGCAGCACTTTTTGACATTTGGACGGCAAAGAAACTCAAGGAGGCAATCGGGAGGTCTGCATTTACCTGCAGGCCGAGAGTTTGTCTCAGTCGGAGCTTTTTGGCGGTCGAAGGGGCCTGAGAACTCTCTGGTTTGATGTCGTCTTCCTCGAGATCGCCCTCTCTACTTCGCTTTGAACTCGCTGCGGTCAAACAGAAAATCATGGCGCGCCGTTACGGGGCTTTTATAGAACGGCTGCTGCGCTTCGGTACGACGGTGCAACAGCGTGCACACTTTGCAGGCGCAGTTTTGAGGACGAGGGGAACGCTTGGAGGCATCGCAATGCGGCTTACGTGTTCCGACGACGGCGGAGGATGTCGACGGCCGTTCTGTATCTACGCTGCTGCCTACATCCTGAGACGCCACTTGCTGCTGCTGCTGCTGCTGCTGAGTGGGCTGGACAAATGCCGTGGTCTGCGTGGCGCTCGGTTGCGTTATGGATGCGGGTGCGGTAAGACTGGAGATGACCGTGTGGGTAGCGGCTCCCGTAGTCATCAACACTAAACAAACAGAAGCATTGCGAATACTTGAGACCTCAGCACTCTTCAGTTCCACTTGCACGTCGGTGGAGGACCGTCGTTAAGTCATTCAATCTCAGCCATTTTCACTGGAGCAACCCCCTCAATCCATGCAACATTTTACTGTTCTAATGCTATATAAACATGGAGCCTATCAAAATAAAGTTTGGACTCTCTTCTTTCAGCAAAAAAAAAAAAAAAAGTTTTTATCTTTATCCAATGTTCAGCAATGGCTAAGTTTCATGAAAATGGCGATTCCTGGGCAAAAAACGTAGAAAAAGAGCTTTTTGTAAAAGCATGCATTTCAACCATGTTTTTACATGATTTACAATGCAAACGGCTTATTCTCATTCACAGATTGCGTCAGACCCTCCTCCTCTCTATGACGCATGTACAAGTACGTCCTTGGTAGGCGGGGCCTAATTTTAAAAAGACGTACAAGTACGTCTCGTGGAATGAAAGAGTTAATCCATCAGTTACAGGTTACGGATCCAAGGAAATGTCTACTACTTGTAGTAGTATGAAAAAAAAACAAATTCTTACCCTCTTGGCTCTCAGTCTGTGTGGTTGGCATAACGGTGGCGGTGGGCGTTGGCACGGGGACGGTTGCTGGGGTAACCATAGGTCTGATACTGGCACGGGGCGTTGACTTGCTGCCGGGTGAAGGGCTCGGTTTGTTGCTGGGAGACGGAGCGCTCGTGGTGGGGCGGATATTGGCGGTCGGCGGTTCGGACAGGTTCGAGCTGTTCGCCAAATATGGGACGATATTGAAAAGGTATTAGAAAAAATTTTTTTGTTGATTCGAATACCTGAGAAACTGCAGTGCCTCCCTCCCAAAAAAGTGAGGGAAAAAAAAAAAAGATGTGACCAGAAGCCAGCGGGCGCCACGTTAAACAAGTCAACGCGGGAAAGATGCGGCACAGACGTGAAGTTCAGAGAATAAGATTGAGCGCAAATATTAAGCAACAGAGAATTAGCCCACAAGTTTACATTGTACCTTTTTAGACAAGGGAGCGTGTGACTGATCTTACGTTGATTTAAAAAAATAAGCTGCACGAATGACAACTTTCATTCCGTACTCACTCAGGGAGTGTTTGTCATTTCGTGCATTAACATCACAGCAGTTGCCTGATTTTTATGCCTGAATGACTCTGGAAACAAGTACAGTCAAACCTCTGTTTTCGTCCATAATCCGTTCCAGAAGGCTGTTTGAAAACCGAAATTGTTCGAAAACCGAAACCACGCTCTTTTTAAAATAAAAATGTTTACTGAACACGCTTGCTCACAATGGAAAGCAACACGAGGAAGCGTCACTTCCTCGTGTAAGGAAGGCGAGAGGAGTCAAATGGTGCATTCAAGTGCGCTCAGTTTGTTCGAGAACCGAAATTTGTTCGTCATCCGAGGCATAAAAAACTCGAAATTTTGGGTCGAAAACCGAAAGGTCATATTGGTCAAGCTGCAACACAACACCAGTTGCCGCTGTGCAATGAATCCAGAAGTCACCCACCTGCTCCGGTCCTGGGCTGGACTCTTCAAAGAGAGCTGTCTCTGGTCTCCAGATCTGTTCTGATCACCCACCTAAGTAAAGAGGCAACTTGAAACGATAACTCAAGAGCCGATGACGCCGATGTGATGATTTCTGCGTTTCAGAATTTAAAAGACCGCCGACACGTGCATGGTTGTGAAACGTTTAGGTTGGATTACCCTCGAGCCAATCTGGTCCTGAGATTCCTCTCTGGGCTCGGAGTGGGTTTGAGTCTCCCTCAGTTCTCGGTCAAGCCGCAGAAGTCTTCCTTCATACTGCGACTTCATGGCGTTCATCCTCACCTCCAGTTCCTCCTTATACTGCTTGAGGTCTTCAACCTCTTTGCTCAGATTCTCTTTTGCAGCTGAATAAAAAGCACCATGTACCGGTATATTGCAGCTTAGGATACAGTATGACATTTGAGTGCACAGTTGGAACCTACAATTCAGCTGGTTGATTTTCGTCTTGGCTCCGACAAAGGCCTTCTTAGTCTTCTCCTCTTTGTCGGCCATCTGCTGTCTGAGCTTCTCTTCCTTGTTCTTGCTGACAGACAGCTGCAAGCCAAGCATTACAAATTACTCCAAACACTATGTTATTGAAATGGATATGTGTTTTTTGTTTTGTTTTTTTTAAGCACATCGAGACGTTAGAGATCATTGGGCTCAATCGCATTCAGTTGGCGTCCAAAAACGCACCTCCTGTCGGAGTAGTTCAAGCTCCACTTGGAATGGCTGATTTGCGTCCGTTGCGGGATGATCATCACTGGAGTGGATCGACAGGTTCTGGTTCGGGATCGTCTGCGCCGCTATGAGAGCTTCATTGGCTTGCTTGACTTCCTTTAGCTGTTCTTGAAGGCGCTTATTTTCTGCTTGTTCAGTAGACATCATCTGACAAAGTCGGAAATTCTAGATTTTAAGCACGGCAGAATCTTCTTCGAACAATGATCCCCAAACTTTTTTCATACAAGATCATAATTTTCGCAGGTTGGAAACAAAAATGTTAAGATAAATAACACATTTTTCAGCCTTGGATAATAAATAACCTGGAAGTACAGTCAAACCTCGGTTTTCGAACGTCTCGGTTCTCGACCAATTCGGTTTTCGACCAAAAATTTCGAGTTTTTTATGCCTCGGGTGACAAACAAATTTCGGTTCTCGAACAAACTGAGCGCACTTGAATGCACCATTTGACTCCTCTCGCCTTCCTTACACGAGGAAGTGACGCTTCCTCGGGTAGACGAGGAAGTGACGCTTCCTCATGTTGCTTTCCATTGTGAGCAGACGTGTTCAGTAAACAATTTTATTTTAAAAAGAGCGTGGTTTCGGTTTTCAAACAATTTCGGTTTTCAAACAATTTCGGTTTTCAAACAGCCTTCTGGAACGGATTATGGACGAAAACCGAGGTTTGACTGTACTGTCATTTTTTTTTTTTTAGGTCTTTCATCAGCGTTCAGACCGCCCACTTTGGACTGAGCCACGGCCTGGTGATTGGGGACCACTGGTGTAGAATATGCCTTACCTTATGCAGAGTGTCCACCTGGCCTTGCAGCTGAGACACCTATGGAGAAGCAAGTAGACATAAAACATTAAAAAAAAAAAAAATTGTATTTAATATGCGCGCAGGCCAGTGGTTAGGGACCACTATGCTGGTGGACAATAAAAACCGAGGGCAACACAGTCACTCACCTGACTCTCTGCTTGGCTCAAAGAGGTTTTAAGATTGTTTATCTCCTGCTGGTGTGTCTCCTGGAGTTTTTTATGACTGCTAAGGTTTTGCTGCAAAGAGTCTTTAGTCTGAAGGAGGTCCTTCTGCATGCGCTGAATCTGGCTTTGACGGGCCTGAGCCTGACATTGAACCGATTTCAGTTGGTTCTGTGTCTGCAATAGAGACCGATAGTGCGGGATGATGACTGTGGATTCATGTTGAGGAAACTCAGTAGCACTCGCCGGGGTTTACGTGGAGTTTTGTATTCCGATTCGAATGAAACCGAGTGACCAAACAAAATGAAAACTCAACACTCCTAAAAGCGTCCCATTTTTGAGGGAATATGACAGCCGGTGTTCTAGGGAAGCGCCGCTTACTGTACCTGCTGCGTGAGGGTCTTTGCTTGTTGAAGCTCTTTCTGACTCTGCTGCAACTGTGTCTGGGTTTGAGACAACTGGGCTTGAGTCTACCGAAACAAAAATACAAATGGAAATGGTTCATGATGCTTATTTAATGTCAGAAGACTAAAAAGGTGGTCTTGCTCGCTTTGACGGAGAGCTACGTAAATACAGTGGCTTGTTAACGTAAACGTCTCGCAGAGCCCCAGCCGATCAATCGGATTGAAATGGAGGGCGCAAATAGTTTTGCACACCCCGCTTTTCTTTTTTTTGGGGGGGGGGGAGGGTAAAATATAGCGTGAATATCATTCCACTTCAGGCCTGGTATTAAGTTTGCACACCAAAAAAAAAATACATTTTATACCTTTGTATTTGAAGCCTGAAATGTGAAAAAACATCAAAAAGTTCAAGGGGACTGAATACTTTGCAAGCCACTGTATTTAAAAAACAAACAAAACAAGACACATCCTCTGTACTTGTCTGAAAGCTACAGATTGCACCTCCCGATTAAACCAAAAATAAATTTGTAGTTACAATACCTGTGTTAGCTGATTCTGGTTCAGCGTCAACTGGTTTTGGATCTCCTGTAACTTTTCCTTGGTCTGTTGGTTTTCCTTTTGGGTATTCTGAAGCTCCTGCTCGGAGTTTTTGGCCTGGAGAAAGGAATCCAATTTTACTGGCATGCCCACACTTCATCAGCATTAAAGATCCGCGCTTATTAATTTCTCCTTTTATTATTTATCATTTTATCTGTGGTTTTATTGTTCTTGTTTTGATTGTTACGTGTCTTTGAGTGTTTTGAAAGATGCTTATGAATGAAATGTATTATTATTTTTAATTATTATTTATATACTCTGGAGAAATTTCCACACTAGTTTAAGGGTCTATGAACCAAACTCAGTCGTGAATAGAAAAAAGACCCCCCCCAAATGCTCATCATTGTGGCAAACAACTCGGGCTAAACATCGGCAACGTACAAAGATTCACTTTATCATAGTTCCTGGCGAACAACCCACGGTAAAATGCCATCAGGTGTCATTTATTTCATAACTCTCTGCACGGAGCCCCGTCTCCTCTTTATTAAATCATGGTTTGCGCAATCATTCGAGGCTTCGCACTTCGATAAGGGCCGGTTAATTTAACGCCGATGAAATCGTACAATTCTACAGTTTGCATGTTGTTATTCCTTGAAACGAGCGCGTCTCCTCTTTGGCGGCGGCTGCATGGTGCTTACTTCCTGCGTGGACTCTTTCAATGCGGCCAGCTCCTCTTTGACCTTGTTGAGTTCCTCTTGACTTTTCGTGAGCTCCTGCACCGGACTTGTTTCACCTTGCGTTTTAGCCGAAGTCTCCTCGACCAGCTGGGGAAATAGAATAGAGCAGATCTTACCGCAGCCGTCGACGACGACATTAAAAACCGAGGCGACAAACCGCAAGCCCACCTTATCGTGCTGGGCTTTGAGCTCTTCATACTGCGTCTTGTAGCGGCGCCCGATCTTTTTCACCTGCGTGATGGTCTTGTTTTTCTCAAGAATGTCATTGTTTTTTGTTCCCACTTCTTTCTTGAGTGCGTCTCTCTCTGCTGTTAGGCGGGTCACAGACTCTCTCAGGCTTTTCGCTTGAGACTGCGCCGAGTTCGTGCTGGTGCTGGATCTGGGATCAGAACATATTTCATCGTACTGGTTACTTGCATTTCAAAGTAATACGTTTCTTGACAATATTAACATCGGTGGAGAGTAATAAGATACTCATTACTTTTAAGTTACTGGAATTTTTTTTTAATTGCTTTTGACGTTGTCTTTTGAATGGTCTGATGTTTCTAGCGTTTTTGTTGTTGTTGTTGTTTTTACCTGGCCAGCTCAGTCTTCAGCTTGGCTGTCTCTTCCACCAGCTGGGAGACACGCTTCTGCTGCGCTTCTCTCTCGGCGGTGACTTTTTGTTTTTCCTGAACGTCGCCATCTTTCTGCTGGCTAACAAGTTGCTGTGGACAAGGAGTGGAAGAAAACGCCTTTTTAAAAGTACATTCTTCTGGGCAAGGACATGAAGAGCAGATGCTTCACTAAGTACAGATTGAGTGCGCCCGGAACGCAATAGCTTGTCAGTGATTCCAAACTAGGGTGTGGTGGCAGTCAAAGATTATCGGCGGTGCTGTGAAAAAAATGATCCAATTGATTTCACAGCAAGTCACTCGATTGGTGAATCCAATGAGAGACCATTATTAGGAATCCAGGAAATACGTTTACGCGATAGGGTCAAGACCTACCTGTACTTTGGCTTTCAAGTGTTTAATGTCTTCTTCTAACAACCTTTTGTCAGCCTGCAGGGAACCGTTTCTGTCAGAGAGATGATACAATGACTCATGGAGGGGGCTAATGTTGGACTCCAGCTTCTTCACCTGGTTGACACAAGAACAAAAGACGACGAGTGAGAATGAGGCAGAACGAAAATCAAAGCGGGCAATAAAACTTATATCTAGAAAGTTGGATTAAATCGGTATGTGATCATTACAGAAATTTCAAATGTGATTTTCTAACAATCGGGAAAGGGTGGCATTGCAAATGAGAATCTGTTCAATAGCCTTACTTGGATAAATAAAAGTTAAATGAGTAGGAACTCTGACATAGATATACATATATGAATAGAGATATAGCTATATAGATATGTAAGGATAGATAGATACACACACACACACGCGCACACACACACACACACACACACACACGCGCACACACACACACACACACACACACACACACACACACACACACACACACACACACACACTGCCATACTTTTGCCTGTGCTTGCTGTAGCTCCAGTTCCAATTGCTCTCGGTCCATTTTCAGCATCTTGTTGGTCTCTTGAAGAGTGCCGAAATCGCCCATGTTGTTCAGCTGAGCCTCTTTCTGAGCCAGGGTCTTCGTCGCGGCCTGACGGCATGACAAGATCTGTGTTTGTGTCCATTTACTCCACAAACTAAATGGCTTCCTTGATCATAAATGAGATGTTCCAAAAAATGTGTTGACCCATCCATCCATCCATCCATCCCTACCCGCAGCTTCTCTCTCTCAGCGTTCAGAGCGTCCTGAAGCTCCTTAAGTTCCCGGTTTTGGTGTTCCATTCGCTGTTTGTAGCGGAGAGCTTCGACTTCAGAGGCTTCACTCTGGGCCACGGCAATCTCCTTCTCTTTCCGTACAAACCTAAATCATGCAGAGATGTTTCAATTTCCCCCACTCGCGCTCAACATCCGACTCACAAAAAGGTCACATGGAAACCCTCTTCCTCAACCACCTTTTGCGGTGTGGGTTACGCCACGATACCTGAGTATTTCTTGGATCTGTTCAAGCGTCTTCCCTTCCTCATTGAATGAGAAGTCAAGCTGCTGCTGCTGCGGTTGACGACTCCTTGCGGCCATTTCATCCATTTGTTGGTGCAGGAGAGCGTTCTGCCTTCCTAGCTCTTCACCGCGCAAACTCTGACGAGCCAATTCATCCTGAGGGAGTCCAAGTGAATACCGATGAGTGACGGCGACCGTTTCCAGCATCGTGCTGGAATAAATTTAGTGTTAGTTTCTGCTTAAAAGTTCCTGAGTGCTTCTTCCGACCTTCAGCTGCTTCTCCAAAGTTGTCCAGCCTGTCGTTTTTTCCTCTAAGAGTGAGTTGGACTTGTTCAGTTGATCTTCAATCTCTCTCTTCCGTTCCGCATCTTGTTGCAATGCTTTCTTTAACTCCTTGAGGACTTCCACGTCTGCGGCATGAAGCATCAGCTCTCGCTCGTATTTAGCCTGAGCCTCACCAGCTTGCTTGGTCTGAGACAAATACAATTTTGATTGGGTAAAAACGGCAAAAAACGGATACGCACAACTGACCACGAGTCTACTTGGTTTCGTCAAAAACGGGTGAGCGCTCTCATTGAGTTATATGGGTATGCAGACAAATCCAAAGAAGCAACATTCTTTCAATGCATTGCGTGCTACGGGACAATACGGAGAACGACGAATCAAAATCAATTAATACAATGAGGCATCTGTAAAAGATGCTGCTGCGAGGACACACTCCCCTTTGACCTGTTCTATTCCTCCAATGCTTTGGTGGGGCCGAATTGAGGCGAGGCGTGTCAAGGTCAAGTGTGCCCAAGCACAACGAGAAATGCATGAGTGATTGTGCATGTGTGTGTGTGTGTACTACAGACCTGAAGCAGGCTCTCCTGTATGGCATTCTGCTCCAGAGTGACAGCTCGAGCGGCTCTCTCCAGGGCATCCTGCTGCTCTGCTTGGCTGGCCTTTAAACTGCGCTGCAGGTCACTCACCTAGAAAAGGAGAACGCTTAAATACTGCACTTCTTCTTAAAGGGTTAAGCCATTTATTATGTTTATTATTATATATTTTTTTTATATGTTATACAGCTCAGATACAATACTTGTCAAGTTAATGCCTAGCCCGGCATTCCAAGTACAGTCAAACCTCGGTTTTCGAACGTCTCGGTTCTCGACCAATTCGGTTTTCGACCCAAAATTTCGAGTTCTTTACGCCTCGGATGACGAACAAATTTCGGTTCTCGAACAAACTGAGCGCACTTCAATGCACCATTTGACTCCTCTCGCCTTCCTTACACGAGGAAGTGACGCTTCCTCGGGTAGACGAGGAAGTGACGCTTCCTCGTGTTGCTTTCCATAGTGAGCAGACGTGTTCAGTAAACATTTTTATTTTAAAAAGAGCGTGGTTTCGGTTTTCGAACAATTTCGGTTTTTCGAACAGCCTTCTGGAACGGATTATGGACGAAAACCGAGGTTTGACTGTACTGTATTAGCAAATTTCACACTCTGCACGTGTGGACAGCAGAATTCCCAGTTAGATTGAATTCATTCGCCTGCGACTAAGGTGTCAATAAGCGGGCCTGCGCAGGTCAACTTAAAATAATTATTGAGGGCTGGAACAATAGTGGAATGCCAGCGTGGCTTTCTAAAAATGTCCTTGTGTGTGTGTGTGTTTGACAAGACCTACCTGTTTCTCAAGTGTGTCCAAAGACTTCCTCCTCTCCTCTTGCGCTTGCTGATTTTTCTTCTCCGCCTCTAAAATTCTGTTTTCCAGCTGCTTCTGGATGTCTTCTGATTCCTTGAGTCTCATCTCAACAGGCAAACGTAGCTGAGAGGACATCAAGAAAAGGCTGAATGTGAAGGTGTGTGCATGCGCGCGCGCATGATCGCAAAAAGAAATGGCATCAACTTTACCTCTTTCTCATTCTTCAGACTGTCTTCCAAAGTCAGGACCACAGCCCTGTACTGCTCAACAGTGGCATTAGCATTTGTTAGCTGCTCTGTTAGTTTGCTGTTCTGTTCCTCTGCAGCACTTAGATTACTTTTGACTTCCGCCAGCTCGGACGGGCCGGGCTGCTGAGTGGTTTGAACCGGAGAGCGCACTGAAAATATGGAGGAGAAAATGGTTCAAGAAAAGGGCCATGACATTGACGAGAGCACCGCATTGTTTCACACTTAGAGGAACTTGTTACCTCTGACGGGTGTTCGAAGAGTTGCCGCTCTGGTCACTGGAGTGCTCGTACCCTCAGATGAGCCGGAAGCCAGTTGAGCTTTCAGCGCCGCCACCTGCTGCTCAGAATTCTTCAACAACTCTCTTGTCTTCTGCTGCAGGGTGTTTTGAGTCTGAAGTTGTTTTTTAGCTTCTACCAACTGAGCCTGGATGGAACAAAACAGGATACGGAGATGGATGAAATGACTGAGGTCCACAAGCTTTGTTCGAGTTATTAAATATTAAAACGCAAATAGGGTTACGTGCATCCATATTGCGTCCAAGGGTATGCCTCTGAGCTACTTCCTGCTCCAGCCGAGTCTTCATCGAGGCCAGTTCTGTTTCCAGATTCTCAATCTTACTGTTCAGTCGGTGACGGATATCTGCGTCCGTATGTTCCATCGTTAACTGCACCAGTTGAGAGAAAGAAGCAGCCAGAAGTGAAAATTACTTTGAAGGGATCATATGGAAAAATTGCCTTTTTGCCTGTTCACAAATGGTTGGGTTTTGATGTGCCTGCCCTGCCATCACGTGTGAAATCGACATCAATTTTTGTGAGCGGGCTATCTTTGACGGTATTTCTGTGCTGTTATTCTGTTCTCTCTAGAAAGCACTTTTTGGAAAACAAAGAAGAGGAAACATGAGAACAGAAAGATGGTACCTGTATGGTCTTGAGGTTGCTGAGTAGTAGGTTTTGGTTACGTTGCTCTGCCAGCATGACCTCTTTCTCTCGATTGAGTCGACTCTCTGCTTGTTTCAAGATGTCCCTCTCTTTAGTCAAGTTCTCTACACGCACCTACAGACATAAATACACGTCCATGTGCATTGGCAGTCGAGGGGAAACAAACAAACTGGATACGTGATGGGTGCGGTCGTCTCAGCATGCAACACATCTCAGAAACGTGTTTGTATCAATTGGTGTCGCAATATTGGGTGCAGAATGCCGTTCCTCACCTCCTCAAGAGCCAGTTTTTCATTCGCTTGCCGCAGGTCCTGGGTCATAGTGTGAATGATGTGCTCATATCGTAGGACTGTCTCGGACATTTTTTGGTTCCTGTCCTGGAGAGCTGAGGTCTCTCTACGAAATGCCGTGACGGTCTCTTGGAGCATCTCATACCTACCGTAAAAAAAAGTGATCCAGCTGAACTCAACTGTATTTATAGAGCACTTTAAAACAACCACCGCTGTATACAAAGTGCTGTACGTGGAGCAAATATCATATATACAACAATAAACAAAACAATAAATTAATAACGAAGACGGTAGAACGCACAAGACAGTAAAACTAAGATCAAGTCGGAGTCACGCTGAGTCAAAAGCAAAAGAACACAAATGAGTTTTGAGACAGCAAACAAATCAATTCATGGAGCCATTAACCCATCCACCCCCAAAAAAAAAACAGAACATGGCTCATAATGTACATTTATCACGACTGCTATTTTGCTCACACCTCTTGTTGCTGAACTCCACTTGAGAAGTCAATCTGGCATTACTGGAGCGAACCTCTGTCAGCTGACGCTCCAGTCTGTCATGAGAGTCATTCAGCATTCTGTCGTTCTCTGCCTTCTCTTTCTTATACAAGGTGAAGGCGTCATGTAGCTGGAGGAGCAGAGACCCACATTGAGTTGAACACACGCTCGATTTGAACACCACTTGATCACGGCAATTCAGAAGAATATTTGCTTTACCTGCTTTAATGCAGCTTTAGCCTGGGCAGTTTGTGCAGACTCGGTAGCAGCGGCGGCTCTCTGAGGCGTTGACCGAGTTACTGGGGCTGACGGCCGAGTGGGTGCAGGGGGCGAAAAATCTGGACCGAGGGAAATGCATAAAATAAACAAATGGATTTACGCCTTTTCAGGGAAGATTCATTATCTCATTTGTTTTGGAGTGCCTGGATGTTGACAATCAACATTCTGATGAGAGTGTTGCTCACATAAATTCAGTCAAGTTAGGATCAAATCTGCACAATGAAACCTGTGACCTGCAATTTGTTGTTTCTTTGTGAATCACCTGCGCAGCCACATTCTTCTCTGACCTTATTGCATATTAGTTACATAGCAAATTATTCAAACCCATTAACAGGTCCGAAATGGGGTTCTGGAGGTCACCTTGAGAGGGCAGGTTCAAGCCGCCGCTGCTCTGCGTTAGCAGGGCTTTGTACATGTCTCTCTGCCTAGCGTTGGAGTCTGCAAGTTGCTTCTGTTGGTTCCGCTGCTCTCTCAGCTGCTCTGACTCCTTCTGGAGTTTATCCACAACGGCCTCCAACTCTGAGATACTGCAAGGAAACAGACAGGCAGATGTTTCATGGATTTCGGAGCATTTATTTAAAGAAGATCGTTCATTAGCCGTAGAGCGTTAAAAACCGGACCGGGCATTAAATGATAGTGGGAGTGCATGTGTGGCGTGTGGAATGATTGCGCAATTTACTTTTGGTTTTATTAAATGCAGTTGAGTTGAGATGAGTGCTTTCATCAGTCACACAACAGGGCCATATTTTTGACATAAAGTTCTTAAAATGTTGAACCTTTTAGTTGTAATTCTCATATTTGAAATCAAAATATCTAGAAAGTGGAATTTGGAGCGTTAACATGTCATCAGCTATGAGTAACGGCATTTCAAGCAAGGCATCATTAAAAGTTGTTTTTTTTTAAAGTAGTAATCGCAACGTTACCGTGTAGATGTTGCATGGGCTTGCTGCCTCGTGTTCTCTTCCTCGAGCTTCCTCAGCCTTTCCAGCAGGCTTCTGTTTTGCGTCTGGAGCTCCTCCACGCTGCGGAAGGAAATCTGTTGCGGCCTGGTGACCTGGCCGGAAATATTCGAGGAACCGCCATCGTCTTTGGTCACCTGATGACCTCGGGCTTCTTCAAGTTCAACTAGCAGTGCACACACCTGGAAGGGAAGGAAAAGTAATACCACGCTGAGGAAATTATTTCAGCGATGCAAACCGTGGATGAGAACTGAAATGTTACAAGACAGGTGACTTTCTACGTGCTGGTTATGATAATGGTGCTTGGCTGCTTGAAACACAATTGGGTGTTTGGTGTACGTGGCTATTTGTAAAGTACTTGGGTGGATGTATCGTCCAGCAGTCTTTCTGTCCTCAGCTTGTCCTTCTCCAAATTGTCACACTGTTGCTTGGCCTCGTCCTTCTCTTTCTGTAAACGGTAGATCTCCTAATAAGGACACACAAGTTGTATTTAGGGAAACATTCCGTTATTCCTATTCATTTTCCTAGGAATTGAAATGATGTGCGCATTGAATGTCGACGTCTCGGACCGTTCGAGCCTGTTCCAGTTTATTCCATAGGGAGGCCATTGAACTCTGCATGGTTTCGTACTCCTCCCGCTGACGTTTGAGGACAGGCGCTTTGGATTCCACCTCCTGGATGACCTCATCCAACACTTTGCTCACCCTTCTAGTCTCCTGCTTCTCCAGTTGCAGCCGAGTTTCACACTCGGAATATGCATTATACAGCTGACAGCACACAGACAAAAGAAAGATGGCAAATCAGTCAACGGAACAGTAGCGCGCAAAAGACAATGTTGAGCACCCATTTGACCGTTTTTTGGTTTTACGACAATCAATGAGATTGCATTTCCAGTTTTGTTGCCCATCATTTCCAAGAATGAATGATGACGTACGTCAAACATAAAACAACGTATCTCACAGGATCCTATATGTAAACTCAAAAGGTGGTTCAAGAGAGGCTTGTTGTTCAACTTACGTCAAAGAACTTCATTCCAGGCTTGACGATGGCAGCAATGGCGGCTGCAGACGGACACATGGACTCCAGCTGCTCCTCAGTCAGTGAGGGCGCACCTCAAGGAAAACATTCGACACGTTTTAGAACAATGGGCAAGAAAGACTACATTGACGAGAAAGCAGTAACTCCCAAACTTTATGTCCACCCTTTATATCTGAGCAAATTTGCAATAATGTGGGCTAAAAAAAGATTGGCAATATATATTAACTAATGTCCAACTATTCAATTCAATTGGAGTTTGTTTTTTTTAAACCAGATTCAAATTAGAAAACAGCATGGGAACCTTTCCAAAAGCAAACAAAAATTTCCATCAAAGGACGGAAATAAAGTGGTGCTCTTTTCTTACAACAGTATTTGCCGGAGGCCTTCGTCACAGAATTTTCCAAGTCTTTCTCCATTTTCTTGATCTTCTCTTGAAGCTCCGCCTCCAAATGGGCCTTTTGCTCATCCGCATCAGACACCTTCTTTTCCAGCATTTTGTTAGCTATCGGGACACAATAAGAGAGAGGACGTCGAGGGATTGAGCAACAAACATGCAGGTTTTTCCACATTTTCCAGCGGAGGTACACCAACTGCCTTGAAGTGGAAGCTTATGATTATTTGCCCAAAATAAATAATTAAATCATCAAGTTCATCAGTTGCAACATATTGTCTTTGGAGTCTACTTAATTCAATACAGGTTGAACATGCTTTGCAAATCATTCTATTTTGTTTTTATTTAAGTTCGACACACTGTCCCAACGTCATTGCATTTGGATGGATGGATGTGACGACGGTCAATTTATCAAGTGACCAGAAGCATGATGGATTTGAAAGGGGAAAAAATAATCAGCAAAAAAAAAAAGCATAAAGTGTCTCAAATGGAATCAAACCTTCAGCAGTGTTTTTAACCAATTTGCCGAGTTCTTCTACTGCTCTGCTCAGTTCTTGATTCTTAGTTTCCATCTCTGCTGCTACACCCTGCAAAATGGGATGTGTTTAAAAAAAAAAAAGGTTTTATATATGAAGAGAAGAACATAACTGTGATTACATGCAAGACTAGTAACTAAGAAAGACAAGTGCCTAGAAAAGATGAGCAAATAGTACACATTTGTTGATTCTACAAGGTCTCACACCTTGTAGAGAGAAGACAACTTGATATGGGCATTGAGCTCATTCCGGTATTTCTCCTCCATGGCACTCAGTTCATCCTTAGCCTAGAGAGTTGAACAGAAAGTAAGAAAACTGGGTCCCATTTCACATTTACAACACACACCTCATTATTTATCATGTACCGTATTTTCCGACTATGTCGATTATTTTTTCCACTGAGGCAAATGTAAACCCAAACTCTGAGGTTGAGATAACAGCAGTAAACAGTCAGAGCTTTTTCAGTAGCCCTTACCTACAAAAAGAGCATGCTATAGTTGACATGTCGAGTTCAAGGACCGTGCTGACGTATCCATTTGTTTACCTACCTGTTTCAGTTTGTTATTGAGGTCTTCGGCTCGTTCATGCTGGTTTTCATTGGACTGCTTCAGAGAACCGAGTTGACTTTCCAGTCTGGCCACCTATTGACAAAAACACAATCAATAGTATAAATGCTGCACCATGTATAGAATCGTGTGCTTCAAAATCCCCCCGCCTCTTTTTTTTTTTTACCTTGACTTATGACATTTTTGAGCAAGAGCAATTGCAACAGCAATGTGTGGGGGAAAAACTAAACAAAATGGTAGCTATTCAAAAACGTGTATATTATGGATTTTAGTACAGAAGAGATTTGTCGGTGTCTTTTATAAACCCTCATGGCATGGTCGTGGAAGTGAAGTCCTACTTGTTTGACAAACTAAAAATCTTATGTATCGTGTTGGCTGGACTTGGACAAGTGACGAACAAAATAAAGGCATATTTATTTCGATTCATTCCAATTTCAAATCCTCATCGTAGCTACCCCTGTTTTACACAGTAGACTCACTTTCTGCATTTAACTCCAGCGTTTGTGTGTTACCTGCTCAGTCTCGCTTTTCAGGCTACCCCGCAGCTCTAGAATCTCTTTGCCCGTCTCTCTGTTACTGCTCAGCAGTTCCTCAGTTTTGGTCTTCAGTTCCGCAGATAACCACTCAATTTTCTGATCCAGCAGTTCTTTTTCCTGCTCCATGCGCTTCTCCCGGTGCTACGGGAACATGCACAACCAGGAGATATTTGAGCATTAAAGCAGGATGTTATTATTAGCTGGCACACGATAAGAATAACAGGGTGGACATTTCCATTAGTACAGTTTAAACCAAAGGTTCCTAGGTTTCATATTTTCACTCACAATCAAGAGCGCTTTTGTTGACGGCTCAAGTGATACCAGTCAAGTCAGCATGTTAAAGCACTCCTTCACCGCCTTCCATTCTGACAAAAGATTGTTTCATTGTATACCTGCACAGAGGCCTCAGAGGATTGGATCTCATCCAGTTTCAACTGCAACTCCAACTTGACTTTGTTGGTCTCCATCAGTTTCTCATTTAGGCGCTTTACATCTTCTAAAATGCACAAAATTACAAGCAAAAAAAACCTGAAAACCATCCAATTAGGCATATGTGCAGCAATGGCCCTTCACGTACTGGACCCTGGTTTGTGATGTGAGCAAGCATACCAGTCAGGTTCTCCACCTCTTGCGTTCTCTTCTCCAGCAGCCGCGCCAGTTCCTTTTTTTCCGCCTCAATCTCATACTTTGACTTGTACTGCTGCTTTCCGATACACGCAGACAGACACATTTTTGTCATAGCGTCACATATTTTATACAACTTTAAATATTATTGACCCATACCTGCTGCTGAGTTTTATCCTCAGGAGTGTCTCCATCAATTCCCTTCAGAGCACTCAACTCTTCATCTGTGCAAAGAAAAACAAACATCCTATAAATAGCATAATGTAAAAGTTAACATTTGGGGACTCTTGTGGTGAGTGTCACAATGGACCGATTATACATCCAGCTATCAGTGTTAAATTGAAACAAAGTAAAAAATCCCAAGTACATCTCAGCGTATGAGTGAAAACCCACTTAGTTTTTTATTTTCTTCCTTGAGTGTCTGCAGGTCTCGAGTGGCAGACAAGATCTGTTCTTGACTCTCCCCAAGTTTCTTATCGATGTCAAAATACTGCTGTTCTGTAGGGGAGAACACAATGAACAAATCAGTTTCTCGGTGACACAAATACTGATGAATTAGTTTCCTAAAAGCATCATTATAGTTGATGCAACTAAATATACTCCATGTTGTCATATACACACACAGGAAGGAGCTTACTATGCCGAATTGAAACAGCTTCTGATAAAAGATGCCTGTCGCCAAAGTTAGCCAAGTCGCTTTCGTTAGCCGGCGATGGTAGCATCATGTGCAATACATTGCATTCCCAAATTCATCAGAAGACGGATTTTATATAGTGTATGTAGTCCCTCCACTAAGTGAATCCACGGCAGTTTTCATACTTCAAGAAACTAAATTACGCTACGTACCACTGTCCGCTTTGAATCTCTCCTGTTGGGTCCTGAGAGCCTCGTTAGCATTCTGAAGCTCCGTTACAAACTTCTCCAGCTTATTTTGGACACCTTTAGTGAGCTTATTCAACTCCGCCCGCTCCAGAACTTGCAACAGGGCGGCCGCCATCTCCGACCAGCATGCAAAACGTTTAAAAATGCATTAAAGTTGCCCGGAATGCATAACTTGCTGTAGCTACTTAAGAAAAGCACACGGGTAACCTTTCAATTTTCTCACACGCAACATCAGGAAGCCAACTTTGCACTTCAAATGAAATCCAAAGATACCCTCTAAGAATCGAATGCAACGCAGTCTATTGTTTCCTATTTTTTTTAACTGTCTATTGTTTAAAAACTATTATTTTGACCAAATAATCTTCACCTAATTGTGGCAAATGGTGTGGGGAAAATATTATTTTACTCGTTGCAATTCTTTTATTTTGAAAACTAAAACGGAGTTGAATGATTGCAATAATAGAACCAAAAGTGACGGAAACAACATGCAGATGCGACGGAAGTCTCAAACGCAAAGCATTCTGGTAAATATAGTTTTTGTTCTATTGCTGATCCACCCCAACGTGTCAAAACTAGTCAAATCCCAGCATTTGAATTTATATTTTGGCAAGGGGCTTTTTGTAGGTATCTTCCACACTGTACGTTGATGGGTCATTTTTGAGTCTGTACGTCAGTACTATAACTGCTACGTTCAGGTGACTATCGCTAGCTAAACTTACTTTATTGTTGTGTGCTTGCTAACTTAACACTGATACTGTACTTGAGTAACATTAAGCTCTTTGTAATGTAATGTGTCTTGCTTCGACTCACTGTTACGTTCAACGTGCCTAAAGTTTTCTAGTTCTTTTTTTCTATGATGCCTCGTCTCTGCTTCCCTTTCCATTCTGATTGCAGCCTGACAATTAAAACTTCATTTAAAAGGAGTTCTGTGTTATTATGCAGGGAAGATGGGCCGTAGTTACATAGTAGACGATACTGTGGAGGTATATCTGTCCAAACTATGTGAACAACAATCGGATCATGTCACTGGCCTGGTCATTGGACAGGTAAGTTAACATCTGTTGCAGTTGGTTTGAGAGCTTGGCCAGCTGGTAATATTCACCAGACCTAAGCAACCTTTTGCTGACACTTACTACATTGTAGTTATAGATAAGTGAAATATTTCAAGCCTTTATTTGTTTCCATTTTAATGATTATGACAGAAAGACACAAAAATCCCGTATTTTTACATAATTCGAAGAATCATCAGAAAGTTCATCATTGTAGGCTTCTTGTGTCCTGACCTTGACGGCTAATTGACACAAAACAACTGCAGAGGTTATTCGCAGCCTTTAAACGGTCTCAGTATGGCTCTGGCAAAGTAGGCTTCAGAATCATGGGGAAGACTGCTGATTTGACACCCTCCAGTGAAGGTTCTCAAAAAGAAGCTGGAGGCTCACAGTACGATGTGTGAATGTACATGAAACAAACTATTGATATACATGAACTTTCCCTCGATATTGTCATTTTTATTCTTGGCGCCCACCTGTATGCAGTATATTGCTTCAGCACAGTCATGAAATTAAGACTGCCCTTAATGATTGCACATTTCAGAACTCAATTCAGAGGGATTTTGTCGTCATGGCATGTCGAACACCCTCAAGAGAGGAGCCCCTTGTTGGTGCGGGAAAGTCCCCGGACAAAGAATGGATCAGTGAGCACGCTCGACAGGTATGAACTCGATATAAGACGGGGATGACCATACTCAGGTGGTCATGACCCACTTCTGGGATTTTTTTTAGGCAGAAAGTCCAAAGAAAATGAGTTGTACAATGTGTAAGATGTCCAGTAACTGAATCACATCTGTTTTCACCGGTGTGCATTCTGAATTGGTTTGTGCAGGTTTCCAGAATGTTGCCTGGGGGCTTGTCTGTGATAGGAGTATTTGTCATCTCTGATGCCGATGCAAAGGAAACACTAGCCTCACTTCGTCAGGTGAGGCTCCTTTTTACACTTAGATCAATCCTTCTCAATTAGGGAGAAGGGCTGCTTTCTATGTGTAATTGCACATTCACTACACTAGGTGGCAGTCCTTGTATTTATATACAGACAGACAGACAGAATGTGTATGTGTGTATAATATATCAAAATCTTTATTTTCTTCCTCATTCAAAAATGTTTATTCAATTACACAATAAGTGTGTGTGTGTGTGTGTGCGTTTGTGTTTGTGTGAAGCTGGCGTTTGCAGTGCAGCGCCTGATATCCTCTGAAATCCTGTGGAAAGCTGATGATAATGAAGTCACAGACTGCGTCACACTGCATATCAACCCCAAATCCAGAAAGTATCCTTTGGCACGACTGCCTCAGTGGATTGTGCTGAATGGCTGAGTTACTTGTTGTACATCTTTAATCCGTCCCATCAGAATTAGCTGCAGAACATTTGATACAAAAGATCCCAAGGTGAGTCCTCAGTCATATCTTCTATCTGCAGCTTTTAGAAAGCTAACGGACCTTCCGGCAGTACTGACGGAATGCCCACCTCTGGATACCTTTCCATGGCCCTCAAGGATTTTTTGTGAATCTCTTCCAGAGTTTGGCCAAGCCTGCTGATTGGAAGTATCAGTCAGCCGTATGTTCCTCCTGGTCCACAATGAGTTGTTGTGTAAAGGTGGACTTACTCGTTCCGCTACCAGACAACAAAGCCTGTACAAAGAGCATGGATGAGTGTCTTAAGGTATGCGTACTGACATTAAATCAGTCTTGCAGAATGTGTATGGATCTATTCAACGTGCCTCCCATGTTTCAGGAGGGACTGAAAGTGTGGACGTACCAGATTGAGAATGCAGTCTGTTTGATTGATGGCATCCAGCTGCCCGATGATGCAGAACTCACAGCAGGACAGGTTATGTAAACATGAACGGAAAGAACTACTTTTTTCGCCCCGAGCGCAAGTTTAGCACCAAGCACAGTGTAATTGTGTGCATGGGTGGAGATTTCTGCCTTTTGGTATTTTGCGAGACTCTGCGCCAGTAGAATTGGGCGTAATGGGGCATTTGTGCCATCGTAGAAGTAGTCGAAATAATAAAATTGGTACCACATGAAATCCTCAACTGCATCAAAAAGCAATCAAAGTTAATCGTAACTCGAATCGAATCGTCCCTTGTAATTTGAATCGATTTTCAGAAATCTGAATCGATTCTCAGCCTTAGCGAGACACACGTACAAGGACAGGCCTGTTTTTAAAGCATGTATTCTAAAGTCTTACGTCTGTTCAACATTTTGCAGAAGAGGAATGTGAGACAGGTGCTCACCGCTCAGCTGCTCATCACACCGGTAAGATTCAAACACGCTGCTTTCACACCAACGTATGCAATTACTATGGCAAGATTGAAAAGTTGTCCCCTTGTCCTGACATTGTCCCCTACTTGGTCTTGAGGAACATGTGACAGTGCAAAATGCTCCTATGAAGTTTGGCAGATGTCAAGGCATTTTCTTGATGCATGGCAGGCACAACAGGACACTTTAAGAGACGTGGTCCAGCAATGTGGAGGTGCCTTGTCTGTCAGAGGAGCCATCCACAGTCGAGCTTACGTACACAACAACAAACCAAAGGCCAAACTGGCTGAGAAGGTAGACCTTTCTTTCGCAACCTCAAATTCTCTCCTTTTTGTCATGAAATCTTCAATCTTTCTATAGATTCTGAAGAAAGATGTGGTCTCTACGATGGTCACGAGAGTTCAGATGCTGCTTGATGAGCTTTTGGCTACGGAAGATGAGAGCAAGGGAGTCGGCAGAGACAAACCGGGGACGGGTACTTCTCCGCACCTCTGGCCTCATTTACTTTGTTTAATCATCAATCCACTCCATCCGCGTCCGCTAGCTTTCCTCTACCAAACATATGGTTTGGTCATGCGTTACAATACTGACCTTTGAAAGAGGCATGAGTGCCCCCTTGATGAATTAAAAAAACTGTCAGTTGCACTGATGAAAAATTGTGGCCCCCTCCAGCATCTTTTTTTAGAATTTAAAAAAAAAAAATGATACAGCGGTTCATTCTGTAGGATTATAATATGTCATCCAACACAAGAAAACACGTCTAATCCTCAAGAGCAAAGTTCATCAGTTAAATCTAACACAGCAGGTCGATACAAATTCACTAAAGTAAGTGACTGATGTCTGTTCGCTAGGGTCGTTGTCTCATTACATTCTAACGTCTCATTATCATGAGGCCACTCCGGAATTCATAACGTGAGTAGCCACACGTTTTGCCAACTGACATTTCGCTCCATGAGCTTTTGGGATCTTAAGGACATCATTTCCGAATGGTTGCTAAGCTGCTTTATACGCTGATATAGTGTGCTATTGATCTGAGAGCTGTATTTGGTAAATTGTCGGTTATGTGTTGTTTTTATGGATCCTTTGTGATTTGAACTTCCTTTGAATATCGTACCAAGGACATGTTTTGTGCATTAAAAAAAAAAAAAATTGGCAGTCATAGTGAATGGCATTTTGAAGTGCCACCTCAACTCTTTAAACCTTTGTTAGCACCATGAATGTGAAATGTAAAGGCTGTCCTTTCAAGACTGGGGCAACTTGTTTCACGCAGTAAAATTCTCAAAAACCATTTCAGGCTTTCATGTACTAAAATGTATGATGATTGGTCATGTCTTTCAGAGCAATTCTGCCTCCCTCATCGTGTCTTTTGTCCTGCAAAGGGGAATGGGACTCTTTGTGTGTGTGACTACCGGTTCAACGACGACGACCCATCTGAGGTCATCGACAGGTTGAAAGAAATGTTGGACGTGAACACAGCTGATCAAAACTTGGATACCAAGCAAGAAATTGTTGCCGAAATCATCGAAAGTGGAGAATCGGAAGGTGAGGAACCGTTCCTTCTGTGTCATATCGCGATGGTATCAGATGAGTGAAGAAGTCATTGTGGGCGTGAACACAGCCCTTGTAAGCACACACACACACTTTTGCTAAGTGTGTGTGTGTGTGTCCATTCACTGAGCCAAGACAAACAGAATATCATGTGTTTGACCTCCAGGTTTTTCTGTTCCTTTAGCACGTTCAAATTTTGTATTGTATTTGAAAAGTGTGTGTATTTGAAAGCGACATTGCGCTTGTCTTTAAAGGGCACTTGTGATGATTGCGTTGTGTTTTTGTTGTTGTGTTGTGTTTCCAGAGTCCACTGCAGAAATTGCTGATGAGCAAGAACCAAAGAGAAACAACTACATAGGTGAAACATAACGCTTTCTGGCCTCTCTTTGTTGTTAAAGGTTCTTCAGTACAGTATTACTAACTGACTACAAGCTGTGTTTAAAAAAATAAAACATTCTGAATCAGCTAATGAACACTTATTGCGCAACCAGGTTTGCTCTCTACTGCCCCCCGTCGTGCATCACTATATCGTTACTGTAGTTAACGCATGCACTGTTCTGATTCTGAGCTTTTGTGTTTAGGTGTTGCCATGGCCACTGTTGTCGCCCTTCTCGCCACTGCCGCTTCGATGCTCTACCTTCATGACATTTGACACATGCACACCAAAATATTTGAACATCAAATCCAGATTAAATCATTCAATTGACTTCTGCACTGGATGTTTTTTACTGTGACGGTGGGTTGTGCTCATAACTTCAGCACATAAAAATATTTTGTCATTGTTGATTATAGAGTTAATACATCCATATGTTGTGTGTAATTTTAACATGATTTCTTATAATTGTCCGTTGTTTTTAATTTAATAATTATAACAACAATTAGTAGACAGATTTATGTACAGTGGATTTTAAAAATCTATACTCCCCCTTCTCAGGCTTTTGTGGGGGGGGAATTAGGCCCCCACAAAAAAACTAATTTTTGAAAAAAGAAAAAAAAAGAAATGTTATTCAAACACGTTAGGTCTTCCTACCTCTTATGACAGGGATGTGGCTGTTCAAAATTAACAAACTCATTTTAAACCTCCTGTAAATGTTTTTTTCCCCCAAACCTTTTATATTTTCCTCCACCTTGCGGCGCCAGGTCCAATTGAAGAAAAAGAGCCCCCAAGCATGACGCTGCCATCAGCGTACCTCCCCCCCCCCCCCCCAAAAAAAAGGTAAAATAAATAAGACAATGATCACAGAGGAGGTGGAGTTTGTAACCGACACTTTGCAATGGTTATTATTCAATCTATCCGGAGTTTGCTAAACACGGCACTGCTAAACTTTGAGCCCTGAAGAGTCCAATAAGCTCCACCCTGGTCTTCCGAATTGCCAGGTTCAGCGGGGAAAAGGCATCTATCTCATGACTGTTGTATAACAAGACGCTGATAAGGTTGAGGGAGCTCTCCAATTTCCAGAATCTTCAGGAACTCTTTGGTGCTGCTGACAAGGAGAAAGGAGCCGTCATGCTAAGTAAAGATCTTCAAGACATCGAGGTAACTTGGTGTGTTTTCTGTCTGTTCAAAAAAGCATCCACCGCCTCGTAGAAGGGACAACACAACTAGGCACGAGAATGGAGCAAAATGTGTGTCGAAAGTTCGAAACCATGAAAACAGCACTGCGCTCTGCCTACTGTAACGTGTGGATACATTCATTCTTCTCAATCTAACAATTTGTGTCATTTCCTAATTTTACATGCACGTGGGTAAAATAATTTCATTCATTCATTCACTCATTACGGAGTCTCATTATTTTTTCATGGTAAAAATCATTAAAATGTCGTTTATTCATAGTCATATACTGTTTACACTGGAAAAAAAATGCTTTTGTTGAATTTACTCAATTTCATTTGGTCGCGGGCAATTGAATCATACGGATACAGATAAGTTTTAAGTCGATGTTTAGTCTCCTTTAAAAACTTGAATGCAGATGATTTTATCGCGTGCAACCACCTGACAAAATAAAATAGAGTAAATTCAGAACACCGTTTTTTGTAGAGGAGCAATGTTGTGGAAAAAAAAGCTTCTAGACCTGCGTGGTCTTTTTTTTTTTTTTGGCGCACTTCAAGTTGCACTAATACTTTAAAGTGAGGAAATATTTTTAAGATAAGCGATGTGTTGTGCTACGATTGTCACCTCAGCTACGGTAGTGTGAAAGTAGTGTTGAGGAATGCGCTGGCCGTTGTAGATTGTGAAGATGTGCTTTGATAAACAACCTCATCTAACCCTGAACATGTCATTGCCCCAAGGCTAGTTCTTGAAATTGCTGCGGTACGTAAACAATCGTACAAATACTCAGCAATTATTCAAGATACTGATGTAAAACCTACATTAGAACCTCGCCTTTCCAGAAACCTCGTTCTAATTTTCGAGTTTTTATTAAAATAACAGACCCCCCCCCAAAAAAAAAGAAAATAATAATTGTCTCTCTTCTCATTTCAACTCAACTTTATTTATATAGCACAGCTACACCTGTTGCTGTACAAAGCACGCTACAGAACGCACGACATAAAACATTAACCAGAACACAATCATAAACATTTTTCCCCCCATTCCTATTCGATTTTTTCCCCCTTTGTTTGATTGCGTTATCTATAAAAGAGCAGTGATTCCGAGTCTCTTTTCACTGTCTAACTTAAGTTTTGGCCATGCTATGGATTGGCCGTGTGCGGCCGGCAATCCATCTTCACTCAAACTAACTTTTGACATGGCCTGCAATGATATTTGAATCGAAATGGCGCTTGCATTTCTCTATTTTTCTATATGCAGCTCTTGGGAAAAAGTTTGGGCATCCCTGACACAGGTATTTAGTTTTCACTGAAAATGAATTGTTATCTAAAAAATAAATAAGGCGGAAAGTACCTGTACCAGTAAAGCCACCGCATAACAAATTGCACAATAATTTCCAGGTGCAGAAACTCTGAACCGAAATCGATTGGAACCCCAATTCATGTGATTCTAAATGTTTGCATTTTTAACCATGTCAGAATGCCTCTTTTCCTAGCAGATGTCATTATGGTATAAAATTCAAGACTTTTTTTTTTTCTTTTGTTTTGTGCATACCCTCAACCGGGCACAAAACCTCCGTGCAATGACCTGAAAGTGCTTCAATATCTTATCTACTCGACCCCAAACAGTCAAACAAGCAAACTTCTCAGAATGTTCCATAATGTCGGTGTTTTGCCATAAAGGGAGATAACAGGAATGTTACTAAGCTCTACAATGCAGCAATAAAACATAACGTTTGAAAGACACCGGATAAATGGTGGTGGTGTTGGTGGGGGGGGGGGGGGGGGCACGTGTGTGTGTGTGTGCGTGGGCGTGTGTGTAACTGTATATGACCAGCAAAATCAACATGTCTCACTAGCAAGGTTTCTCTATGAGCTGAGATGTTTGATTGTTTCCTTGTACTTTTTAGAGCATCTTGGCTCTGAACCCAAGGGTCAAGACTCACGCTCAGATCATGTCCACGGCGAGCAAAAAGAAAGAAAAGAAACACTGGAAGCGCAATCCTGTCAGGGGCTGTGATGTAAGTCTTGCTCTGCTTGACGTTCACGTCAAGTCGATTAACCAATGAGTCGAAATTTGTACACCAGCACTCAAAATGACTTGCCTAGGTGACATCAATTTCTCTCTTGAGTAATTCTATCTGTCCCCTAGTCCTGTGTTAAGTTAGAGAACAACTTTGATGATATAAAACACACAACCCTGAGTGAGCGGGGAGCTCTTCGAGAAGCTCTGAGGTGAGCATCAAATAAGTCCGTCCTGTCATCCTCTTCGTATTCCAAATGACATGAATGAATGTGACATTTAACGGTAGCGCCTATGTTTTCATCCGAGTGATGTCGAAAGAGCTTTGACGAACTCCGCAAATGAACGGCGGCACCTGATTACGCTTTCAACGGTGTCAATTCTGTGATTAGGTGTCTCAAATGTGCGGATGCTCCCTGTCAGAAGAGCTGCCCCACTAACTTGGACATCAAGTCATTCATTACAAGCATCTCGAATAAGGTACTG
The DNA here is from genome assembly GCA_018466805.1 of Hippocampus abdominalis. Lineage (NCBI taxonomy): Eukaryota > Metazoa > Chordata > Actinopteri > Syngnathiformes > Syngnathidae > Hippocampus > Hippocampus abdominalis. The sequence goes on from CM031708.1 coordinate 10,561,576, forward strand.
CACACACTCGGGGCTCGGTATTCAATTGCGGCACAGCTGAACTTGACTGTAAAAACAGGCGCGCGTCTTGATTCTTGTGCTGTTGCACAAGAACGTACAGTCAAACCTCGGTTTTCGTCCATAATCCGTTCCAGAAGGCTGTTTGAAAACCGAAATTGTTCGAAAACCGAAACCACGCTCTTTTTAAATAAAAATGTTGACTGGACACGTATGCTCACAATGGAAAGCAACACGAGGAAGCATCACTTCCTCGTGTAAGGAAGGCGAGAGGAGTCAAGTGGTGCATTCAAGTGCGCTCAGTTTGGATGAGAACCGAAATTTGTTCATCATCCGAGGCATAAAAAAATCTAAATTTTTGGTCGAAAACCGAATTGGTTGAGAAACCGAGACGTTCGAAAACCGAGGTTTGACTGTATAACCTCTATGTAAAGTGCTTTTGAAAGCGGGCAAACTTAGAAAGTCTCCGCCACCGTATACAAGTCTCAGATAATTGTGAAGGAAGTGTTTCTATGTGCGCATTTGCTGTATGTATTTGCTTTCCACATGTCAGAACTACTATGGAGCGGCGCGGGTCATCCTGTCTGACAACCCTCTTGGTCTGACCTGTGGAATGGTCTGTCCCACATCGGAGCTGTGCGTTGGGGGCTGCAATCTGTACGCCTCTGAGGAAGGTCCCATTAACATTGGAGGGTTGCAGCAGTTTGCTACTGAGGTACAACCAACACTAAATTATATTTAAAAAAAAAAAAAAAAAAGAATGGCCACAAATTATATATATATTACCGTAATTTTATATGGATTTGGAGGCAATCTCGAACCGTTGATGTGCGTGCATCTTCGCAGGTCTTCAGTAAGATGGGCATCCCTCAGATCCGAAATCCCGAGCTCCCGCCGCCTGATGAGATGCCGGAATCTTACCACGCGCCCATTGCTCTTATTGGCTGCGGCCCGGCTTCCATTAGCTGCGCCTCTTTTCTTGGCCGCCTCGGCTACGATAACATCACCATATTTGAGAAACAGAAATACACCGGAGGGCTAAGGTAGCGTCATTTATCAAATATTCCTACCCGCTGTTGAACAATGCGGTTTGTCGCGAGTCGTGTTGCTCTGAGAATATTTATTGAGACAGCATCGACGACATCGTGTGGTACGCAGAGTTACAAGCAAACCACACATCTGAAGTACCGGGTGAACCTGGTGTCTCAATCAAAAACAAATTCACCTATGACGGTTTACTTTTTCCATTCAGGTTGGTTTTCATACTTGCCCACGTGTGAAGCGGGTTTGCCAAAACAAAGGAAAATATTCCTTATCATATGTATTTGCTCAATCAGATGACAGGGTAATTTATCAACAACGTAAAAGAATTCCTTTTGTGCTTTCATGCAGCACAGCGGAAATCCCCCAGTTCCGTCTTCCATATGAGGTGGTCCAGTTTGAAATAGGCTTGATGAAGGACCTGGGAGTCAAGGTATGAGCTCCATTTTCCATTTTGTCTCGTACAATAATGCGTTAAAAATGTTGCCCGCTGGGCATCCGTTGCAACCTGGTCATCCTGGAAGGGGGATTCCCCCACCCGAGCCGTGATTGGTCGTTACCGGAGCCCTCAGGCACTGTGATGTCATTTTCATGGTTGCTTTGTGATCCAAACCAGGTCGTGTGCGAGAAGGGTCTCGGTATGAACGGAATGACTCTGAATTCTTTGAAAGAAGATGGATTCAAGGCAATCTTCGTTGGAATCGGTGAGTGCTCTTCCACTGAAGCAAGCCAGGAAAAAAAAAAAAAATCCTGATGTTCTGGCGACTTGAACATGAGCGTATTTTTCAAGTTGTGTTGCTTGGAGTCAGACTTTTTAAGGGCAATTTGATCACTTGAACTTGAAACAAATGGAGAAAATAATGAAAAGGTTATCATTAAGTCGAATGAAAGAAAACTCATATGTCAATTTTAGGGCTCCCTCAGGCCAACAGAGCCAAAATCTTCCAGGGTTTATCCACGGATCAAGGCTTCTTCACGTCCAAAGATTTTCTTCCCCTGGTGGCCACGGCAAGCAAGAGAGGTTTTGCACTCGGCGCACACGTCCGCACACTCACCGTGCCCACGAGTGTCCCATCGCGCCGTCTCTCTCCCTCCAGGGATGTGCCAGTGTCGCTCCTCCCTTCCTGAGTTACGAGGAGCGGTGATTGTCCTGGGTGCCGGCGACACCGCCTTCGACTGCGCCACCTCTGCCCTCCGCTGCGGGGCCAGGAAAGTGTTTGTCTGCTTCAGGAAGGGATTCACCAACATCAGGGCTGTTCCTGAGGAGGTAAGGATGTCCGTGGAGGAATGGACGTGGATAAGCAGGGAGAAAGACAGAGAAACGAATGCCCCGTCTTTGATCAGATGGAGCTGGCGAAGGAGGAGCAGTGCGAGTTCCTCCCCTTCCTTTCTCCACGAGAGGTCATCATGAAGAACGGGCGCGTCACCGGACTGCAGTTTTGTCGCACTGAGCAGGCCGAGGACGGAAATTGGATGGAGGATGAAGACCAAGTTGTGCGCTTGAAGGCGGACTACATCATCAGCGCCTTTGGTTCCATGCTGAGCGAGCCGGCAGGTAATCGGACTGGAAGGCAAGGCGATGGAGGGCCCATCATTTGTTCACATCGGCCCACTTGTGTTCCTTGCGAGGAGAAGCGGATTTGAAAATGGATGGCTGGAAGCAAAGGGCCGTCTGAATAGATTTTAATACTCGCGTACACAACAGCCGGTCACCAGTTAAGCCACTGCATGCCTGTGTCACACTATGAAGCGTTTTGGGAGGGCTCAAATTGCGTAACCCATCATGCAATTCAAACTGTCCACTGTTCTTGTGAAAACTAAGTTGCCGTTTGTGTACTTTGGAGCGCTGGTACTGAACTTACCGACTCTGCTTCCCAGGCAGCATTTTCATAAGTTCATAAGTGGGATCTTCCATCGAGGGGTGAACACTGTTGCTGCAACTCAAAACCGCCGTGCCCCGAGAAACATTTTCATTTTGAAAAATGAGTCGAGCGCCACTTTGAGTGTGGCCGGTTGACTGGCCTTACTCGATATTGATCCTATTTTTTTATACGTTTATTCCGTGTGCAGTGAGCGAGGCCCTGTCTCCGGTCAAGCTGAGCCGTTGGGGTACTCCTGAGGTCAACACAGAAACCATGCAAACCAGCGAGCCCGGGGTGTTTGCAGGAGGAGACATCGCCGGACTGGCAAACACCACGGTGGAGTCCGTGAATGATGGCAAACAGGCCTCCTGGCATATTCATCGATACTTACAGGTCGTGTGCATCGCAAACTTTTTCCCGTTCTGTCCTCACGTTTGAGAAGTCAATGAATGAAGAGCGACGAGAGGAAAAAGTATCCCTTTATTTTTAGATCACCACACAGACACAATTTTCATTGAATAATCAAGAACGACCAAGAATCGCATATTTGGCCAATTCTACTGTCCCAGGCCATGTCCATTACTTTTGAAAAGTACACATTGATTACTTGGTTTGGAATTATTTTTACGTTCTATTTCTTGAATTGGAATTATTCCGTGTGATCTACTATAACGATGAGCACTCTTCTTGACAACATATGCCCCTCCTTTAAATCCACAGCTTTGAGTGCGTCATTGTCAAAATGTTTCATTCGGTTTATTGAATGGCAGCTCATATTTTACTGCAAAATTGTGCTTTTTTTTTAACAGCTAGAAGCGCAGGAATCAAGGCTAAAATAAGGATACAAATGATAACTTTAAAGTGCGCGCTTGCCACTTGAGAGGGAGCAAGAGACAACACTTAGCATCTGTGATCAGTGAAAGAACAGATTCCAGTTTTCATCACACTTCCTGTCATCTTTTCACATACTTTTTTTTTACTCCCTTTGTCATATATATTTTGTCTTTTTACTATGGTTGGAAGTCATATCCCTCCTTAAATTGCAACCATCAGAGTGGAAAAAAAAATACAAATTCATTTAAGCAATGTCACGTTGCGAGGTGGTGGTGGACCCCAAAAAGCAGGCAAGAGGGAGGAGCAGGGTGTATTTGAAAAAGTGTATTGATAAAACGCAGAAAACTAAATCCTAAACAAACAAAGTCCTGAAAACAAAAAGAATCCAAAGTAGCAAACAAAAACCATGACTGAAGCTCAAAACTATCAATAACAGAAACATGACAGACAAACAAACAAACAAACATGACAGTAGCAAACAAACAGCAACAATCAATGACCCGGTTGTGCCGGGAGTCCTTTTAAACCGACAGGTGTGCAGCTGCAGGGAGAGCCCTACAGTGCCACCTGTTGGTTCCAAACCGAATCATGACAAGCAAAGAGCATGTGCAAAATGCACGGGCTAATGTCACAAGATAGTTATACTTTTGTTGTTGTTGTTGTTGTTGTTAAAGATCCCATCTGTTTTCATTCTGCAGTCCCTCTATGGCCAGACAGTGGATACGGTTCCAAATATGCCGCTATTCTACAGCGCTATCGATCAGGTGGACATCAGCGTGGAGGTTTGCGGAATAAAGTTTCCCAACCCGTTCGGCTTGGCCTCAGCCCCTCCCACCACCAGCGCCGCCATGATCCGAAGAGCTTTCGAACAAGGATGGGGTTTTGCCTTGACCAAGACGTTCGGATTAGATAAAGTAAAGGCACACTTGCCCCGCAATGCTGAATTCTGCTCGGATTATGCCGAGTGACGTTGCCATGCGTTGATGATCTACCGAATGGCCCGATTGCGTTCCTCTGTCTCTGCAGGACCTGGTTACTAATGTTTCTCCTCGTATCGTGCGCGGTACCACTTCCTGTCACATCTTCGGACCGGGTCAGGGATCGTTCCTCAACATTGAGCTGATCAGTGAAAAGACGGCAGCCTACTGGTGCCAGACAGTAGCTGAGCTTAAGAAAGACTTTCCCAAAAATGCAAGTTGATATTCTTGCTCATTACATGACTTTTCTGTTGCAATAGATTTGCGAAAAACATACTTTTTTTTTTTTTGTCCGTCAACCAGATTGTGATCTCCAGTATCATGTGTGGTTACAACCAGGAAGACTGGACAGAACTAGCTCAGATGGCTGTGGTAAGAGTTGACTCAAGTGTTCTCCACATGTTAAAGTAAGCGTAAAATTGACGTGGATGCTTCATTAGAAATCAGGTGCTGATGCTTTGGAGTTGAACCTGTCCTGTCCTCATGGGATGGGAGAGAGAGGCATGGGGCTGGCCTGTGGACAGGTACACACTCTCTCTCTCTCTCTCTCGCTCTCTGCTCTCTTCCCCATACACATAGCAATCCACACGCATAACTTAAGTGTCCCTTTTTGGAAAAGTTTGGTCATTTACAGTGTATATAACACACTAGGACCCTGTGATGGTGCGTAACATTTGTCGCTGGGTGCAAGCTGCTTCTTCCATCCCATTCTTTGCCAAACTGACCCCAAATGTTACCAACATCGTTGATATTGCCAAGGCCGCCTATGAAGGTATACGCATGTTTTCATACTCCACTTGTTTTGCCTTCTGTGCGGAATACTGCGCATGGCTGCATCGGAACTCAAATACTAATCGATTACAAATGCTTGGATACAACCAATGTGTGAATCAGGTGGAGCAGATGGAGTTACAGCCACAAACACGGTTTCAGGCCTGATGGGACTGAAGGCAGATGGCTCACCCTGGCCGGGTGTTGGAGCTGGCAAGCGCACCACATACGGAGGGGTGTCGGGTAAAGACACGGACGCGTCACATGTTTCAGTTTGGCACCTTGCGTATTTTTCACAATGCAATTCCTAAAACCCACCCTGAATTCATGAGCCAAGCCAAAGTGGGAGAAAAGAGCGAGAATTCATTTGGGAATTCAAATGCAGTCGGTTGCAATATTGGTTACAGTTTTGCAGATCAATTTCCGTATTAAAGCATCATTCATCATCGGGCCATCGTAAAGCTAAATGCTAAAGTCTTTTTGAAACTTTTGGAGTGACCGATGGATAAGCATAAATAGACTTTATCAAATCACTGGCACATGGCTTGCTGTTATCATTGGTGCAGGTAACGCCATCAGACCAATTGCTCTCCGAGCCGTATCGGCCATCGCCAGGGCACTTCCCGGCTTTCCAGTTTTGGCCACCGGGGGAATTGACTCAGCAGAAACCGGTTTACAGTTTCTTCATGCTGGTGCCTCCGTGTTACAGGTGACAAGATCACTGGGACAGTCTTTGCGCCCATTTGCTTTTCTTTCATGCGGTTGAATTTGATATTGTTACGCCTTCATTTCCTGGTTGGCTAGAATAGGTCATGTGATTTTCGACCAGGCACATGAAAGCCATTTCAATTGAACGGCATCCATTTTCTATGGTTTGGGTGACCAAAACAATGTGTATACACAGGTGTGCAGTGCTGTTCAGAACCAAGACTTCACTTTGATCGAGGACTACTGTGTGGGTATGTTGCACCCCCATCCATACATTTAGTGTGGGTTTGCGAATACGCTGTGGTGAGAGTTCTGTGGATGCATAGGTTTAAAGACCTTGCTGTACTTGAAGAGCCTTGACATGAGCGCCTGGGATGGGCAGTCTCCTCCAACAGAGAGACACCAGAAGGGAAAACCCATTCCGAGACTGGAAAATCTGGTTGGACAGGTAGAGTGTATAAAATGTGGTCATAGCAATCGTCCTATAATAGTGATCCATAGACCATTTCCATAGACAGGTGTGAATGCTAGCGCGAATGGTTGTTTGTCTATGTGTGCCCTGCGATGGGCTGGCAATCTGTTCAGGGTGTCCCCCGCCTTCTCCGGCAAATAGACTTCTGCATGGCATCGCAGCTGTGCCACGAGTGCAAATATAAACATACATACTGTTTAACTCATTCAGTACCAGACCATTTTAGACCAAGTCTGAAAAGACGTTTAAAAACGTCTTTGGAAGTGAATGAGTTAATGCACTAGTATTTTTGAAGTGCTTCATTTATTCTCATCAGAATATAAATGCACTATTACGTAATGCAATATTAGAGATGTTATAGGAGTATTTGATCAATTTCCGAGCTCGCCCAGTGAGCCGAAAAGCTGGATATAAAAATGTGTATTCGGTTTGACATTTCTCATTCCTGTTCAAAATTTGTATATGTTGAGATTGAGAGAGAGAATTTGCAGATCTTGTGTGTGCTTGCGTGCGTGCGTATGCACGTGTGTAGAGTCTTCCAAGTTTTGGACCATACCTTCAGAAGAAGACAGAGGCCATTGCACAGTACAAGAAACAGCTCAAAGAAGCCGGTGGTGCAGATGTGATGGAAGCCTCCGTCGCCAAAATGAACGCACCTAAAAAAACAGTTCCAGCTGTCAAGGTGTGGTGCGCGCGCTCACACATTCCGTCTACAATCTATTGTGTGATCTGTTCTGTTCAAATGCAAAAATCAAAAACAATGCTTCATCAACGCTCACCTTAAATGCGTGCTTTTTGTGTGCTTGTTTGCAGGATGTCATCGCAAGAGCGTTGCGCCACATCGGAACCTATCAAGAGCTTAACAACATGGAACAGGTAATAATTGATGTATCGCTGACTTGCGCCAAGTTGGGATAAAAGCTTTTCGCTGGGATGCCCAAACTACGGCCCGGGGGCCATTTGCGATCCGCCATCCATTTTTAAGCGCCCCGTGGCATGACAAAAAATATGGAATGGAATGGAATACAACTTTATTGTCAAATGTGCTGTACGTATGTACTATATTAAAAATTATATTGGACTTGGGTCGCAAGGTTAGTTCAAAAAGGTGAAGGTGGGCAGAGTGAGAAGGGAGGGTGCCCGTAAAATAACTGCCACGACGACTAATACATTTGTTTATATCCTGTAGAACTTTTCTCTCTATTCAAAGATGCAATGATTAAGTTACGATGAAAAGAATAACAATGTATCTTGTCTAATTGTGATATTTCATTTGTCCTACGTTTCAGGTTCAGGCTCTGATAGATGAGGAGATGTGTATCAACTGTGGGAAATGTTACATGACCTGCAACGACTCTGGCTATCAGGTAGTTGTGTGTGCTGATAAGGAACATGCCGTACGAGTACCATGCTTGCGTTTGTCATTCAAAGTCAGGCATATATCTTCAGCCCTTGTTGATATCCCGGTTTATCTGGCTCCTGTTTTGGGATCGGCAGTATCGTGGACGAGTGGTTCGGCAGTCGGACCCACAGCTCCCTGTGGGTCCGACTTACTAACGCCAGCTCACCTTTAACACTGAATAGAGTAGACAGCCAAAAATGGATTGATGTAGCTCATGTTGGCTTTGCCGATTTTAATGAGAAAAAAAAATCAATCTTTTACACGCTCCCTGACACTTGCATCGAGACTGTCGAACTATCCTTTTACCACGCATATTTTCACAAATCTCATTTCGCATTCATTCTGTGCCTGAGTGACATTTTGCTCCTTGCCTCTCTCCAGGCTATCACGTTCGACCCAGAGACCCATCTTCCATTTGTAACTGACAGCTGTACAGGATGCACTCTCTGCCTGAGTGTCTGTCCAATCATAGACTGCATCAAGATGGTGAACAAGACAACACCGTATCAACCCAAGAGGGGTGTGCCAATTAATCCAGTCTGCTAAAGCACACTTTCCCTTCTTTGGCCCGTAACAAATGGCTGAAATCTGTCACAACACCGATCGGTGCTTGTGTTTGATGAACAGAGTGCGATTCTTCATGAAATTCTGTTACCTTTTGATCAGCAGACACTTCTTTTGTGGCTTGTGTGTTCTGAAGATTTTTTGGTTTTTCTTTTATTCCAAGGAGCATCCTGAAATATACGTTTACTGTCAGGTCTCTATAAAGCTATTACCTATGGAAATCACGGGATTGTTACATATTCATACTGTAATGTCGTTAGGATTTTTCGACCTGCAGTTTGAACTGAACAAAATCATACATACATTTTAAACATTTGACATGCATTAACTGTTGTGATCAGCAATTTGTGACCCAAATTAGCACTTTTATAATTATCAGCATTTGTGGTGATTGGGGTTTCAAAATGAACAATCTGTCTAGGAAAACTGTTGATTAAAAAAAAAAAAGATTGGTATTTTATTTTGAAATGAGAATGTATAATTGCGTTATTTTAATTCGACCATATACATGTGCCAGGATTTTCTTCAGGATCAATAAAGTACCTACTTCTAGCGGTTGAATGGGTTATTCCACAAAACACATTCAACGGTTAAATACATTTTCTTGAAACGTCCTACATTAGATATAGACATTTGGGGGTTGGGGGGGAGCTTTGATTTTAATCAGAGATGCAAAGACAACATGGGATTAACAGTAGGTGATTAGATACGTTTTGAATTGATTACTACTTACATTCTATGATTAAAAGGGCAATGTTTCAAATTATAATTTACACTTGCAGAAGTGTGGCACAGTGGCCGACTGGTGAGCACGTCTAAGGTTCAGTTCTTATGTAGAGTTTGCATGTTGTCCCCGTGCACATTCAGGCACAAGAAGAACATGCAAACTCCATATAGGAACGCTGAGCCCGGAATCAAACCCAGGACCTCTGGTCTGTGGGGTGGACCACAACTACCCATCATACACTCCAGGGAAAGTATAAAATATATATTTTTTAAAACAACAACCAAAAAAGGCTCTAAAGAATACAATGCAAAACGAGATAAATATTGTATAAAGTTTGCAATACAGTAATTATGTTTTTACAGCGTTTTGCTACATACAGTTAAATAGAGTGCACAAATATTGTTTTATTTATCCAAAAAAATAAACGGAGTTTGGTTTCTTACACATACATTTTGATCAATGACGAGGCTGTAGAATTTTGAGAAATACCAAATGTTGGTACCATCAAGACTAAATGCAAATGCGTTGATGCCACCCTCCAAAGCAGAAGGTGGCGGTATGGAGCCTTCTTTCCTGTTGATGAGAAGGCGCCCATTTTGCTTCCACTTGTTCGTCGTCGGTGTACGTTTCGCAGAAGAGGACAAAGAGCTGCAATGGACGGGTAAAATGTCCTCGATTATGGACGCGTACGTCTAAACGCTCGCGTCTTCGTAATGCATGAGACATCTGAAGGGACGCTGCTTTGCGTTCTCGGTTTCAGATAGGCTAGCCGTTAGCTGAGCTGCAAACCTTGATATTGCATTGTTACAGGACCTGGTGACAGCTAGCTAAACATAAAATCCACCCATGAACCGGGCTAGTATCATGAGGTAATGTCATTTATATTTGTAATGTAGGTATTCCTAATTTGATATGCAGAGCGATATTAACTGGGAAGTATGGTTGGCTTAACTTTAATTCTTTCCTGGCGTTTTATTAGAAGGTCGCAATTGAATTCACTTTTAGCCGCATTAGTCACAGGCTCACAGTAGAAGTCGCAACAGAGGGCGTAAATTTAGGAAATAGCTTTATTCAGTACAAATTAGGTGCTTACAAACTGACCAATGAAAGCATATTGCTAGCCTGAAATTAAAAAAATAAAGTCATATGATGTAAAACGTGAAAAATGACAGGTAAAAGTCAAGAAATGATATGTATTACACACGCACTTGTCGATAGATGTACAGTATGTTCTATTTGTCATGCACATGTATGTGTTGGGACTCGCTTTTCCTTATCAATGCATTCTTCACTTTTGCAGTGATGTTGGGGTTGGTGTGAAGGCAAGTATCCTCATTTACTATCTGAGCCTATATTAAACATTTGACTTATATTAAACAATAATGATTTTTTTTTCTGTTCTTTTTCACACCAGAGAGGCTCGGATGAGCTCAATATGTACAGTAGCAGCCCTAACACGATGACGGGTAAGAAAACCTTGTTGTTTCGTTCTTAAATTTAAAGCTGACATATTCCTTGCGTCAGTTTTCAATGTTACCTCATGTATTACTTTAATAAGAGCTGTTTCTGTGATGTGATGAGGTCTGAATCCCGATTGGACTTTCTACCAGGCTTTTTGAAAGTGAAATGAAATTGCTCTAGTTTATTTCTGTGCACTGTTCGGTACTGTGACTTTTGGTTAACGTGCTTGAATAATTATGTGCATGTTCAGCAAACGGCAGCGACACTAAGAAACAGCGTCTGGATGAATCCCCTCCATCCAGAGTGCTTCACATCAGAAAACTTCCCAATGAAGTATCAGAGACAGAAGTCATTGCACTGGGACTTCCCTTTGGGAAAGTGACCAACATATTGATGCTGAAGGGGAAAAACCAGGTATACGCAACAACATGGTTTCATGCGGTTACTGTGAAGTGAAATGTTTGGCTGACAACAAAATGTTTCCTCCAAGGCATTTCTGGAGCTCAGCACAACAGAAGCTGCCATCACCATGGTGAACTATTACTCGGCTGTGACGCCGCAGGTCTGAAATACGTTCATGTGATTCTCTCCTACGCTTGATGGCGTAATGAATAGATGCATGTTTTTACTTGGCGACGCATTTTAGAATCTGTGGATTCTTTTCTTTAGGTCAGAAATAGTCCCGTCTTTATCCAGTACTCTAACCATAAGGAACTGAAAACAGACTCTGCGCTCAACCAGGTATTTGCATCGTTGAGAAAAATCCCAGCTCGAGGAAAAAAAGAAAGGCTTGGCCTGACGTCGGATTTTCTTCTGTTCTCCCAGAGAGCCCAGGCAGTGCTCCAGGCGGTCTCGGCGGTTCAAGATGGGAGTTCTCCATCATCAGACCACGGCGTTCTGGACCTTGCTCCGCCTCCCAGTCCCGTCCTGCGTATTATTATCGACAACATGTTTTATCCCGTGACTCTTGATGTTCTGCAACAGGTATTACGCTTTGAACCGGGGCTCACGCGCACATTTCGGCACTGGCAATCTCAGCAGTCAAGAGACAAACAGAGACTAAATCACATTCTCAAGCACAAATATTCAGGGAAAAAAATAAGATGCAGCCAATTAAAACATTTCTTAATCTCTTCATTACAAAACTTAAAAAACAAAGTAAAAGTTTTAGCTCGGTTTGCAATAAATGGCTTACACACTGTTATGCATGCCTTTTTTTTTTAATCTCACACAAGTTGTTAATAGCAAAAAATACGATTTCCTCTTGCATTTGCTTGTCTGATCTCAATTCACCTTTTGTTGATCTTTTGGTGAGCGTTTGTTGTCTGATGTTTGTCTTCATAGATTTTTAACGACTCTGTTCGAAAAGACTAAATTGCTTATGTTGTTTTCCCAAATCTTTTTCAGATATTCAGCAAGTTTGGGACGGTCATGAAGATCATTACCTTCACCAAGAACAACCAATTTCAAGCACTTCTGCAGTTCAGTGATCCCGTCAACGCCCAGCAGGCTAAACTGGTTGGTCTGCGAGATTCTAACACTCTTAACCGGTAGCATAGCATCGCGGTCACTTGTGCGCACTTGTCTAGTTTGCGTATCATTCACACATTGCTCTATGGACGTTTGGCTCCCTTGGTCGTTGGCCTTGACACAATATAATCCCCCCCGCCAAAAAAGTTCTTCAGTTAATTTTCTCAAACGTTCGCAGGGAGCAATCCAAATCTGTTTCCGTTTTTCATCCTGGTTTTTTTGCAAGGACCATTCACCTGCACACTAACACGGTCTTGTCTTTTGTCTCCTCCTCGGACAGTCTCTTGATGGACAGAACATCTATAATTCTTGCTGTACGTTGAGGATCGATTTCAGTAAACTGGTCAATCTCAACGTCAAATACAACAACGACAAGAGTCGAGATTACACGCGACCAGACCTACCGACTGGGGATGGAGAGTCAAGCAAGGATCATTCTTTATTGGGTAATTTCGTGTTTCCCTTTTATCGACTGCCTACTGTGCTCGGTTCTATCTCCGTTTGTGGTCCCAATTCGGCACGTGTGCTTTCTTGAAGGTACCCCGTCTGGAGCGCTGGCGTCGTACTCGAGTGGGGCAGGTTACTCATCCTCTCTCTCCCTCTCGCAGGGTGCAGGTACCTCCAATGTCTAGTTTGCTGTCGATATACTTTTTGGATGAGAACGTTTTTTTAGATCTTTCTTCGATCAGAGCCCGTTCAACTCGACGCTATTCCTGCTGTCTGCATGCATGCCGCTTCTGTAGGATATTGTTGTTGCTGAATGTCGTGTATGAATGCACAAGCCCCGCCCCCCTGCTTTAAAACATCTGAATGACGTGTTGGATGACGTGTTCGAGAAGATGTTTCTGCGTTCTGCTTGCTCACAGGAGCCATTAGCCCTTTGAGCGCTGCCGCCGCCGCGGCAGCCGCCGCAGGACGTGTCGCTCTGTCGGGGTCCGGAGTTTCGGGAGTGCTGCTGGCGTCGAACCTGAACGAAGAGGTACATGAAGCGTACACATTCTCCCGAGAGCTCATTCGACTTGCCGCGTCTTTGTTAGTGTTGGGGAGCAACCGGATGTGGTTAAGTATGTCTTTAATTTGTCTCCTCAAATGTTTGTATATTTGGATGAATGTAAACCTCACAAATTAACATCATATACAAGACAAATGAATATTAGACGATTATCTGGACACTAGCATGCTTGTACTTTGGAGCTAGTTTTCTGTTAAGTGTCCATTTTCTATCAGCACATATACACACGAAATTGTTATTTCTATATCAAAAATCTCTTCTTTGAATGACCTCTCTGTCAGAGACTATTTCTTTCTACTATTTCAGTCCGTCTTTGTTTATTTCCCTTTTGAGAGCGCCTTAACCTCGGAGTGGTGGTTTTCACATGTCTGTCCCCATTTGTCACCGTCTTTGTGCAACCGCAGCGTTCATTGCCGCCTCGTTGTTTGAATGGTGGAACCTCTAAAATTGAACGCAGTCTGCTTAAACCACGGTCGTTATCCAAAAATCGTGGAAAGTTACAATTTAACATGGACATTTGGCATAAAATTGATTATTTAACCGTCAACGATAACATGTCTGAACTTGCAAAACTATGAGGGGAAGTGACTCTTAGGGCAGACACACGGAATGAGTCGGACTTTTCCTCCTTCTCCGGCCCCATGATGAGGCTGACGGGATTTTCTTTGGATTACCAAAAGTACCAAAGCGTACGGGCCTTTGATTTTAGAGGTTCTGCGGTCGTTGAAATCTATCGAGGTGCTCAGTTTTTGTCTTGCTCCCATTCCAATTTCAGTCAGATTCTTTTCCTGCTTTCAAATACCCCCCTAAACTTCTGTGGGCATTTTTTTTTTTATTGAATCTAATTAACACTTGCTGAAGCAATAGCTCCCTTAATTGACAGATTTGATTTTGCAAAAACGTTAGCGCCAACAGGCCGTACGCGTTGACATCTGTCATAAAAGCGCTTGTCAATAGCGACCTGAGCGTTTGGAAAAGCAGCAAGTTCAAACTGGGGTTTATGGTTTTCACAGAGAATTTCATTGTTGTCTGTCACACCCCAGTCCCCCCCCCCTGAAATCCCTTTTATTGTAAACTATGCTACGAGTAGCTCTTAGCATTGCCATTGGCAAGAAGTGAAAAATCTGACCCCAAGACCATGAAGGTAAACCACGGAGGGATGAAAAATCTCCCGCGGCCGAGGGTGTCATTGGCAGATCGAGTGACTGACGTCTGTGCCGATTGTCACCTGCCAGTCAATATCCCGAGACTGACTTCCACTTCCGCGCCCCCCCCCCCCCCCCTCCATCGTGGTTTGATCTATTCCACCCGTCTGTCATTCATCTACGCTCGCCATTGGTTTCCTCTTGTTCATTTTCTAGTTTTGTTTTTCCTACGCGGATGAATCCATTCGGCAGTATGTGTGCGCGCCCACCTGAGGATTTTGTTTGTGCGCGCGTGTGTGTTTGTTGAATGAATCAAGCCGGCACTCATTCACTCCGTTGATGTTCCACTGATGCTGTTGACTGACCTCTGCTTTGGTTTTTGTCCTCCTCTCCTTTCTCCTTTCCCCCCCCCCCCGCCTCTTTTCTTTCATTCTCTGCTCCCGCCCCTTCGACCGCACGTCGTGTTGATTTGTCCCTCCTTATTACCCCGCATCCTTTCCTATTGTATGTTTGCCCCCGTTTTTTTTTTTTTTTTTTGTGGTGGATGTCCCCTTCTTTTGGGCAATTGCGGTCTCACCCGACCGGTGCCATTGTCGACCTCTCCCCAAAACAATCTTTGCTCTGATCGTCATCATCATGGAAACCATCATCTCCCCCCCTCGTCCAATGCCGGGTGGTCTGATCTCTACCTTCGTCTCTCCTCTTCTTCCTCCTCTGCTCCTCCTCTTCCTGTCCTCTACTCTGCGGTCTCTCTCTGTAAAGATGGTCACGCCTCAAAGTCTCTTTACCCTCTTCGGTATGTTCAATCTCTACTTTTCAATCTGTTTATCTCTCTCTGTTTATCTGGTTTGCTCGACTTTTTTCTTCGCGGGTGTCGTGGACGTTCGTTCGATCGTGACACACCGAAGCTTTTTTTCCGTCGTATTCGCTGCGC
Source organism: Hippocampus abdominalis (assembly GCA_018466805.1). Classification (NCBI taxonomy): domain Eukaryota; kingdom Metazoa; phylum Chordata; class Actinopteri; order Syngnathiformes; family Syngnathidae; genus Hippocampus; species Hippocampus abdominalis. Next base: position 10,577,013 of record CM031708.1, read on the forward strand.
TATCGGCATTAGAAGATTGGCAATTCCAGAGGTGGTCTGATGGCCTTAGCGATGACCTCATGAGAACAAAGACTACTACTGTAAATCGCCAACGTGTTATACCGCAGCGATTTTGCACGCACATCTTTGTGTCAAAGAACTCCTCAGGAAAGTGGTTACACTTGGAGTGGACTCCCGCATATTCATCATTTGGCACCCGCAGATTCACGGCATTGTGGATTCCTAGCCCCCGCCCCCTGACTTTTTTTTTTATATTTATTTTTTTACGAGCCAACCCCTGTTTTTCATGGAAGATGCATACTGGCAGTTTTCCAGCGTTTGTGGAAGTATTCTTTTATTTTTTCAGAGTGCATTTCAGTGGCTGTCAATTCTTGGCAGGCCGATTTGCTTCCTCTCCCCCGTGAATGGCAGCGGTCAATCGTAATATGGTTGGTCGTTTGCGCTCTATGTCTGCATGTCCAAACAAATAATTGACCCATAATGCTAGGAAGTTTTTTTTAGGCCTTCTTTTGATACAACCCAGCATACTAAATTTCTTCCGTTACTGGCTTCTGCTTTTTATAAACTCTCCGCCCATATTTATTTATTTATTTCTGTTTAGGCATGTCTGAGCTGACAAAATTCCGATTTTTTTGGGGGGGGGGGGTGCAGCGTAAAGAGGAAAAAAAGCCAACGCATGGAATCAAATGTCTTCAGATCAGAATCAGGTCTCTTCGAAATGTCAATACAATTGGAATGCATATTGGACATCCCCTAACGAGAGTGGAACGTAAACACGGATAAATCTACAGTAGCCCATCGATGCGTCGCTCCAACGATGACATTGAAGGGAATAAACAAAGGAAGCAAATAATCTGACCTTTTGGCGCGAGAGGATAGAGCAGAGAAAATGTGCATATAATTGACGCCAGATGAAATTAAATATCGGGGGGGGGGACCTCAATTCCCCCCATCCCAAAATGCTGCCCCTCCCCCAACAAAAAAAAAAAAAAAAATTTTTTTAAAAATATATAAATATATATATTGTGTGTGTCTGCAAATAGGTGAATCGGCATGTGCCGAACTGTGAATATGTGGGTGTCCATTATATTTTTATGTCGACAGATTGACGTGACATTCCAGTCCTCGTGGCATTTTGCTGCTTCACTCTAAAATAGCTGCACTCAATTCTCTCATCAGATGATTTCCTTCGATTGTTGAATCCTCCCGTGTCTTTCGAAGTGATGGTATGAAAGACGTGCTCTTGCGATTTGAAAACTGTTCCAAACAGCGAAACGGCGCCGTCGGCTCTTGTCCCAAAATGAATGTTCTTCCAATTTTCAACGGCCGCCAACCTGCCCGCTCTTCCAGGTTGTCCTCTTAAATTATTGCTGCACATGCGTCACCCCGCGTTGACGCTCCAAAGTTCCGCTGCAGCTCTTTCTGCTTGCGTGCAGTAGCACAGCTGCGCTTTGAAAAGGGCCTTTTCCTCTTTCACCACTCACCGTATATTTTTTTTACGGCTCCTCTGTTTTACTTGACACACACATGCTAAATGAATCAGTCATGGTTGACGGTCCGAATCCAAAACGAGCGTGTTGTATTAGTGTTGTATTCAAGTGGCAGTCAGATGGGAAGAGCCTGTCCTTTCTGATCCTTTGTCTCTCTAGCACTAACTGAATTCCTTCCGTCCTTCACACCTCTTTTTTTTTTTTTTTTTTTTTTTTTAAATCTACGTCGGCTCCTCCTCTCCTGCTCTGTCTTTTCTGTCCTCATGCTCTCCTACATCCTGTGCTCTCTCTCTGTCTATCTTTCTCTCTCCCTGTCTTGGTCCACTCTCTCTCTCTCTCTCTCTCTCTCTCTCTGTCTTTGTGTCTCCATATGTGTAGGCGTCTATGGCGACGTGCAGCGGGTGAAGATCCTCTACAATAAAAAGGACAGCGCTTTGATACAGTTATCAGATGGTAACCAGGCTCAGCTGGGTGAGTGTCGGGGCTTTCCATAGTAAGATCGTTATCGGGATTTGACATTCTCAGTCTACGTTGTACCCCCCCCACACATAGAAACTGACATGTTTCTCTGCTTTGTCTGTAGCGATGAGTCACCTGAATGGTCAGAAGGTGTTTGGTAAAGTGATGAGAGTGACACTGTCCAAACATCAAACTGTGGCTCTGCCCAGGGAAGGGCTGGACGACCAGCTTCTAACCAAAGGTAGAGCGCGCTCGCGTCACGCAGCGTTCGCAGGCCCCCCCAGAAGACTTCACGTGCGCTTACGCTTTGCAGATTTTTCCGGCTCTCCGCTACATCGCTTCAAGAAGCCGGGATCCAAAAACTTTCAGAACATCTTTCCTCCCTCTGCGACGCTTCATCTCTCCAACATCCGGTAGAGCTCCAACAGTCCAGCGTTCTTTTCTCTCCTCAGTTTTCTCTCCTGGGTCTCGGTTCGTTGTCATTTGATTTGTCAAATGTAGAGCTGCTCCTTAACTATTTTAGTTAGCAAGTAATCTATTTTTTAAACTGATTAATCAAATTCACACAAAAAAAGAAGAAAAGAATGCATCCAAATTTCCATCCCGTACAAAACGGAATATGATTTGGGATTGAGGGTGTGGAAAATGCCCTCTCCAAAAGTATTGGAACTGCAAGGTGAGCAAAATGTTTCGAGTTACTCAGGCCTTACCTTTTAAGTGTGATTTACAGCGGGGAGAATTTGCCACGCCGCGGCGGATTGCTGCCTTTTCCAAACCAAAATGACTATTCTTGAGATCAGTGCAGATCCAAGGAGAAATTTTCGGGTTGGGGCTGGTTTTTCAGCATTGCGGTCGAGCGAGAGAGTGACCCACGCGACGAGCAGGTTTGTTCATCGATTAAAGGCTACGCGCTGTGAAACGATTTACAACCAGCGAAGGTGTTGTTTTTTTGTTGTTGTCGTTTTTACTCGTTGTCCATGAGCTCATAGTTGAGAACCACTTTTATGGATGCCTGGCGGGGATACGTTCCGCTCATCAAAGTCCACTGCGCTCATCGTTTTTGGCAACAGTGTCACGATTGAGTGCGGGGGTAGCTCATGTTTTGCCTTTGCGGGCCTTTGCTTAAGCTTACTTACTGTTGGTGTGAGCGACAGTGTTGCGTTGTCGTGTCTCGAACGCTTTGTCTTTTTCCAGGGACGGTATCGGAGAGGACGACCTGCGTCTTTTGTTCTCCAATAGCGGGGGGGCGGTCAAGGCCTTCAAGTTCTTCCAGTAAGAAGCCCTTGAAGTTCAATCACTGCCATCGCTTGCCTACCATTTCCATGTAGCCCGTGCACCATTTACATCCATAAGAATACAGTTGTAACAACTCTTCCAAGGTATGCCTTCTCGGTAGAAGCGGTTATCGATGAAAGAGGAGAGAATCTTAGTTTCCTTTCACCGGTGTTTCAGACGTCATTATTTGTCCTGCATAGTATTCCAAAGCCTCAAAAAAAGATGAGGCCTACTCGCGCGATGTCGGGGGCGGCATGGCTCAGTAGTAAAGTGGTCGGGGGGTTCGATTTTCAGCCCTTGTGACCATGTCTGAGCATCCTTGAGCAAGATACGGAACCCCCAATTAGTAAATAGCAGTTCGCAAATACCGCCCTGTGTGTCACTAAGAGCCACAATCTTCAATCTTGTCGATTAAATCCCAGTGTCCTGTGCTCCTTCCTCCTCCAGGGACCGTAAAATGGCCTTGATCCAGATGTCGTCAGTGGAGGAGGCCATCCAGACTCTGATGGATCTTCATAATTATGACATGGGCGGGAATCACCATCTCAAAGTTTCCTTCTCCAAGTCCACCATCTAAACCTGACGGCCGACTTGGAAGCGCTGCACTGAACGAGGAGGTCGCTGTCATTTTTACACGATTGTAAAAACCACGGCGTCAAATTTAAGGTTTCGCTGAGGGCTGAAGAAGCTTTGCAAGTGCGCGTGCACCTCGCAAACTTTTTTTTTTGGTCAGGGTATGTACAATGTTGTAAACAGTCGCAAAGACTTTCGCCAAACATTCCCAAACACTTAACTGGTTGCAAACATTTTTCTTGTCGCCATCAAATTTGGAATACGTTCAAAAGTTGTTTGCGACAAGAAAAACTGTATGAGACCATTAAAATTGTTGGTCAATGGCTTTGTGACCATTTGCGCTCGGTGCCCACGCACTTGCGAACCTTCGCCACTCAGTGCGCTCCGGACTTGAGGCGCGAGCCAGCATCACGTCGCAACAGTTTGAGCCGGGCCTGCAGTCTGAGTCCAGGCCACGCCTTCTGCCCTTCTCTTTCAGAGTCCCTTAACAGTAAACGGTGTGACTCCTGGTCACGTATATCACATTGAAACTTGAACAGCCTCTCCGCCCCCGCCTGTTACTTTCGGATCGTGCTCAACATTGAGCCAGGTCGCTTTTTGAAACTGAGAATCGTTTTTAAAGCGGGCAGGGCTTGCTGTTGTGGTGATCGACCTCGGTCCATTAAATGAGAGAGCCAAAATGTGAATATAGTACACGTGAGTTTGATCTATTACGCGGGATGAACTTGACAGACCCTGTATAGATAGTCAACTGAAATGTTTTGTTCAAGTCGTTGGGTCAAACTGTTCTGGATGAGGTTTCAACACGTGTTCCCGGTCTTGGTCTCTGGTTTGAGAAGTTCAGATCAACGTACATGTGCCTTTAGTCTGTTTAGATATGACACTTGATTCTTGGCTATTTCAACCGTTCCCCGTCTCCATTTATTAAATGCGTGACTTAGTGTTACTTGTTTGCTTTTTTTTTCCCAACAATGAAACGTTTGAGCTTAGATGATCACAAATTAAACGTTTTTATTTTATTTTTTATTTTAAACCAACACTTGGAGTTAAATTGTGTCGTGTTTTCAGACCAGAATGTCTATCCTCTCTTTCTTCCCTGTCAATAAACTGTTCTCTGCTCGCTCTTCTTTCTATTTGCGCCACCTGTCCTTCCGTTGACTGTCCTGGTTAAAACCCATTTTGGAAGACAAGCTATTTGACAGCTGGGTGACAATATAAACAATTCTGGGCACCACCCAAAAAAAAAAAATCCAATTTAACAGAATGGAGCTGTCCAATGAAAAGCAAGTTACTGTAGTGTTCTAGTCATTTTGTTGTATTTCGGATGATAACGAAATTTTGAGATGCACACGTCATCGGACGCACTTGATGCATGTGTCGTTGCGGATCTTATCCCGCAACCAGACCTGGTCTAGGGCACACTAGGCCACCCTAGCTATCCAGCAAGACTACTTTCGTTAAGATCTGATGTTACATTCTAAGATAAAAGGCCTTTGACATGACATTTGGACTTTTTTTTACACCCGATTTTAAATTTAAAAATCAGTTTTTGTTATCCCGCAAACAGACTAGACCTTGTCTGGTTGCGGGACAACGAAATGTCATCTTTTAATCATTTTGTCAATTTTTGTTAAATCTGGTGACATTTTGGTCAATGATGTCGAGTTTTCATTGACTTTTTTTCTGTCTCCATGGCAGAACGCTTCTTGGTGCTATTTCGAGACCGTTTTCATTCTCCCGGGGTGAAGTCGTCGTTGCCTGACCGCTAAGAAATTATTTTACATTATTTTAAATCCAAACCACTGACGTGCATGCCAAAGTTGAAAGCTTTTATTTTGAAGGTGGCCAACGCCGCTCGCTTGCGGCCGATTACGGTAATGCAGTGCAATAACAATCGCTGTGGCGGCTGGTTGGACTTGAACGCAGGCTGTAGTCGAGCCGTTTAGGTACAGTACAGTATGTCGGGCTTCAAAGTGATGAGAGCAATTCGAGTGAGTCAATTCGGAGACCCTTCTGTCCTCAAACTGTGCGCCAGATGTGAAAGTTCCACAGCCTGGAAGCGGACAAGTGAGTCGACGCAGAGTTGACGTTGTGCAACGAACTACTTACGATAGCGAGGAAGTTGATGCACTTTGGAACCATTCCGCGAAGTGCCCTCTGAGTGTACACAAATGCGTTGTACTAATTAGACATTTGGAAAGCTACGAAATACTCTTGAGAGTGTGTCACAGTGGAACTTGACGGTTGTGACATTTTTCACGCGTCTCTATTTTGGAGCAAGTTAGCAACTTCAAACAGCTATACAGTATTTACTTGGCTCAATTATGCTTCGGGTGGGTTGCAAAATACCTGTGCGGTGCAGCACAAAGAGAAAATGCATGCATGGCTAAAATCTCAACTAGAAGGCGAAAAATGTTACAATTGACCTCAGTCTGGCATTGGTGTGAAAACCATTATCTTGTGTTAAGATCTGAGTAAGCTTTACTTTTGTGCATGAATGCGCTCCGGTGCAGGTGTTAATCCGTGTCCATGCATGTGGAGTGAACCCTGTGGAAACCTACATCCGAGCTGGGACCTACGGCCGGAAGCCCCCACTTCCGTACACACCAGGCACCGATGTGGCCGGCGTGGTCGAATAGTATTGGCGACGGCGTCACAGCAGTGAAGGTTGGCGAAGGCATCCGCATTACCGCCGAAGTTGACTGCTTATTGTTGACCACAAAAAAATACACGCCCCTTATCAAAGTCACCATGATTGGAGTCATGTCGGCCATTTTTATACTTCCTTGCATGTTTGCACAGGATTTATTTTATTTTTGTGTGGAGTTTGGTCTTGATTAAGACGAAAATGGCTTCAGCCGGTGTGTTGCGGTTGACTACAGTTATATTATTCTTTATGTCAGAGGTGTCAAACTCTTTTTTTTGTCACAGGCCACTTTGGAGTGACGTCCTCCCTCAGCGGGCCGTTACGACAGTGAAGCGAATACATATTTAATCATCTCATTGCATTACTTATACACAACAAATTGATGGATTACTACTTTTGAATCCCTCAAGTCAACTACAGTCAAACCTCGGTTTTCGTCCATAATCCGTTTCAGAAGGCTGTTCGAAAATCGAAACACGCTCTTTTTAAAATAAAAATGTTTACTGAACACGTCTGCTCACAATGTAAAGCAACACGAGGAAGAAGGCGAGAGGAGTCAAATGGTGCATTCAAGTGCGCTCAGTTTGTTCGAGAACCGAAATTTGTTCGTCATCCGAGGCATAAAAAACTCACAATTTTTGGTCGAAAACCTAATTGGTCGCGAACCGAGACGTTTGAAAACCGAGGTTTGACTGTATTTGTTTGTTGAAATGAGGTTCAAGGTGTCTTCTTTTTCCAGACAATGGTCTTTTTGAGTGGAAGGTAAAAAAAACCCCACTTTTCAATGTTTTCCCGTCTGGTTGCTTTCCAGGCAGGGGATCGTGTTTTTACCACATCCAGCCAGTCCGGAGGCTATGCGGAATTTGCCGTTGCCTGCAGATGAGAGCGTCTACAAGCTGCCCGATTCTTTAGATTTCAGCCAGGGAGCGGCCATCGGCATCCCATACTTCACCGCCTACAGAGCTCTGGTTCACAAGTAAGACGCAGCGCAAAGACACGCCGGACACTGCCGGCCTCGATATCTTCGTAAAACTTGTATTTTCATCCCAGTTGACAAATGAAATGAGTTGTATTTTTGGGTGCGTTGCAGGGCCCATGTAAAGGCTGGAGAGACCGTCCTCGTCCATGGAGCCAGTGGAGGGGTGAGAGCGTTTTTTTCACATGCCCGATTCCCCCCCCCCCCCCCCCCCCAAAAAAAAGACCCAAGATCTTAATTGGTGTTCATAGGTTGGTCTGGCAACGTGTCAGCTCTCCCGCATGCTGGGCCTCAGAGTGATGGGGACTGCCGGGACCCAACAGGGAATGGAGCTTGCGGCCAAAAACGGAGCTCACCTGATGTTTAATCACCGAGAGAAGGACTATATCGGCAAAATTATGGTACCGTCACACACACACACACACACACACACACACACACACACACACAGGCGTCCACTTCCTGTGGACGGAGAGCCTTAATATGACCCTCCTGAGAGCCGTTTCTAATAATATGACTCTGCAGATCACCCAAATCTTTGATAGGGATCCTTTACCGGATCTCATGAGGGTGTGTGCCATTAGTTTTAAGGGTGTGTTCTTTTCTTTCAGGATGCCACAGAAGGCCAAGGAGTAGATGTGATTGTGGAGATGTTGTCCAACATCAACCTGAACAGCGATCTCCAAATGTTGACGTTGGGAGGACGCGTCGCGGTCAGTGGCATCGTTCGTCACAGCGGTTTTGCGTAGCTCACGGAAGAGTCCTCGTCCTCGAGTTGCTCCTTTGTATGAGCCTCTGCTCCCTTTGTATGTCCTCTTGTTCCCTTTTTGATCCAGAGGCTTTGAACCCCAGAGACACAATGGCCAAAGAGAGCAGCATCGTAGGAGTGTCGCTCTTCTCTGCCACACCGGTAAACTGCTCGTCGGATTTAATATCAAGACGTCAACATCCTTTGTTCACTTGTAGAGGAGGGGAGAATTCTGTTTCTTTACGGCCCTCCTTGGACACAAGTCCTTTTCTTTCTTAAGGCGGAAGAAGACCCAACACCACTTGTCTTTTTTCAGTTTATCACAACACAACACGAATCTCGGGCTCCTAGATTGATTTCATCAGGAAGCCCAGAAAAAATACAGTCACACGTCTATATAGGCATAGTATGTAAATGAGGGGCAGGGTCCTTCCCCTTACGTAAAAATCAAAGAAAGGTCATCAGAACATGGTGACGAAGACCGACCGCCTCCTGTGCACAGAGAGCTCCTTTCCCAGGCAACTTGGCCTTGAAAAACAAAGGATGGGAGTACATCTTTGGGGCATGCCCAAGGACAGAGGGGAGTCAAGCAAAACACGACCTGTTTGTTTTAAGTGCTTCAGATGTTCATTATAGAGATTAGTATCAATAGTTCTCATGGTAAGGCAAAATTCCTCAACCAACAGTCCCTTAATAGTTGCAACACAGATACTTGAGACAACAGTTGTTCTTTTGGTGTTAAACAAGTCCTATGGAGGGGGGCCCTAAAAGTGGTGGGGGTGAGGGACACTAAAGGTGATTGTAAACACAGTGAGCAGGAAAACCTCCAACAACATTCTACATTCTTTGTTTCTTTCAGAGCCATGTACAGTGGGGCTAAATAAAATCACAGTAAGGAATAAATTCCTTAACAGTCACCATGTCAAGATTGGGTCCAACATCGAACAGTCCACTGAGAAGAATTTTGCTCTTCCTCTCGCTCAGGCGGAGAGGAAAGAGTGCGCGGCGCTGCTCTTTGCCGGGATGGAAGCTGGTCAGCTGCGTCCGATTGTCGGTGAGCAGTATCGACTGGACCAGGCTGCTCAGGCCCACCATGACATCATCCAATCTCAAGGGGCCACCGGGAAGATGGTGCTCACCATGTGATCACCAAAGCCAACTATAGGAAAGAAGCACTTTTCATGGCAAAACGAATCAAGACATGTTGTGATATTTACGTCGAAATCCAATCGAACTGTGCAATAGGACAATATGTGAAGATTCTCCCCCGATTTTTTTCTAGCTGCCATTTCAATGTCATCGCAGGACACTCAAGTCACTCATCTGCAACGAGTACCAACTAAAATACTCAACAGCCTTCTTCTGTCATTGCATTCCTCTTTTCAAATGCATTTTAGTGTCCCAAAATGTGTTTGTTTGTTTTTTTTACTTGGGTCAGACACAACCTCCTGACCTCTCGGGTGACATCCGATGCGACCGAAGCTACACGTACACACGGTCAGCCCACGTTCCGGGAGATGGCGCTCACTCTTCCTGACCGATGGATCCCCTTTTCTTATTGCTTAACGTATGGCCGTGGAACACAATCAGGGGCGATGGCGCTACGCCGTCGCATCATCAGGTGAGTTTACGTCCTCCCTGCAGTCACGACGGATGGATGGTCAGGTTTTAAATTAGGTTCGGCTACCAATGAATGCAAAAGTTCAAATAAATAAATAAGGACACGACTGCGTCATGGCTAAGAAAATAAACAACACCAAGAGTTGGGAGTAATGGCTGCACATGAGTGCAGCACTGACTTTATTGTCAAACACATTTTATTAGACTCTAAAAATAAGAAAATCTTCATGGTTGTTGCCCAGAGTCCTTTCATCTGCCCCAAAACACATAAAATACACACACAAAAAAAAAAAAAAGATACAAGGTGAGCAAGAGAGACCTGAACACTAAAAACAGAACTTGATTGAAAACATTGAAACACAGCCAACGAAGCAATAGCTTGGGGTTCATAAATAGCCTCTGCACAGAGAAGTCGAGATGACAAAAGAGAAGCGCGCTCCTTCTCGATATCAACCTTTTCCACTTTCTCTCCCAACACGCTCGCTCGCTCACTCGTGGGCGCACGCACACAAGCACGTACGCATTTTGGGTCCAAATCAATTCTGGAAAACAGACATTGGAGGAGAAGCCGCCATCATATCAAGTTTTGAATTCAGCAAATAAGTCGTTGACGTTTCGTCATATCAAGGACGACAGATGTGAGAGCGCCACGCCGAGAGAACATCGCGGGCTTGTGTGCGCTGTGCTCTTTTTCCTTTGGCTGCAGCGATGGACGATTGGGAGGTCAAGAAAACAAACTCACTGGATTTAAAAAGGGGACAGCATGAACATTTACCTGACAGGATTTTACAAGCGCTCTGAAGAAATTTTTAGAACGGGGTAGTCCAGTTCAGATACAAAAAAAAAAAAAGCAGGTCGATTTATTTTTTATTTGAAGTATTTATTTATTTTTTGGGGGTTGATAAGAATTTTATGAAGGTCACGCTGAAAGGAAAATTAAAAAACAAATTTTTAACGAAAGGTGTCAGAATATAAATACTTCATGTTAAGAGAATGAAGTTGGACTGTCACATGGGCAAAATGGTGCATTCATTATCTTGGAAAATGTATGACAATGGCATTTTCCTTTTTTTTTTTTCTTTTTAAGCGTGATCCTTAATACTGCTTTGTCGCAGTTGGCTAGAATAACCCCTTTTGCAAGGGCTTCTGTATGACATTATATACACCAACCTTCACTCTACAGAGCCCAGGCCGAAACAAAAACTTCCTTTGTGTAACACATTCTTTCGTTTCAAATCAATATACACTTAAGTAGGAGATCAAATTGAAGCAGTCTAACTAATTTATGTGCAGGAGTTGGGGGGGGGGTGGGGGAGGTTCTTCCTCTTTTGACCTGTCCTCTCTTTCCTCAAGGACACAGTGATTCGTTGAGTTTCTCATATTTTCTGTCGACTCTTACTGTACACCATTCTGCGTAAACCAACATTTAGTCAGGACTTTTGTCTTGTCTTTTTTGGAGGCGGGGCTTCCGCTGCAAGTCCGCCGCAAGTCCGCTTGAGTGCCTGCCTCCCATAGAGGTTTGAACGAGGTCTCACCGTACTGTGGCGAAGGACGTTGGGAGTCACTTTGTTCTGAAATTAACTCAGGTACAAAGTTTTATCTCGCTGGGGACCTCTGGAGGGACAGAAGACAAAATTGGGAAAAACACTTAGCAAAGCGGACGGACTTTTTCAAAAAAGTTTATGATCGGTAGTTTGAAATAAACGGGTTGATGAATCGGTTCTCATAATTTTCCCTCTGCCAAATATTGGAACCGGCATCAAACCCATCTCGGTTGACCTGACTTTGCGGCAACGATCGGCGCACGGGCGAAGAAACCGAGGCCCATTTCCCGGGACTTGCGATGTTTCCCGAACACGTACCCGTTGCCGTGATACTCTCCGCTCCAGTCGAGAGATGGCTGATGGTTGGCCATGTGTCGACTCAGCTGGTGGTAGTCCACCGATGATGACATGACCGCTCCGCTATTCATCAGACCTCCTCCGATCGGCTGATACTCGGGCTGGAGGGCGTAGGCCTGGAATCAAATCGCATCGGATAAACGTCAGCGAGCGCCGGACGCCGAGACTCCGAGTTGACCGAGTGTACGCGTCATCGTGGCGGGTAGGTGGATTTGTGGGCGGAGAAGAGCGGCCATCAAGTTGAGCAATGACACCGTTTGGAGTGTCTCTCGCTGACTGCGGGAGGACGATGACGAGCAGATGAGAGAGGGGGGAGGCGGACGGGAGCCGAGGCCTCTTATGGCACCGTGCTCCAAGAGTCAAATCAGCCGGTGAAGTGTGTGAGTGCGCGCGTGTCCGTGTGTGTGCATGCGTGTGTGCGCGCGGATTGAGACAGCGGGCTGAAAGGGAAGTTAATCGGAGTGTTGTGTGTGAAAGAGGAGGACAGCAGGTGGTTGGGTTCTCCCCCTCTCCTTCTCTACCTCACCTATTCATCTTTTGTTGAGCAAATTCTTCTCCTTCACTCTTTCACAAAGACCCCATCTGCCTCTTTTGTCTCTTTAACCCCCCCCCCCCTCGTAACACACACACACACAGACACACACACACACACACTTCCCCTCACTCCCCACTCAGAAGAGAAGAAAAAGTTTGGGCCTCTACTAGCACACACACGCACACGCGCACACACACACACACACACACACACACACACACACCAGTGAGCTCTGATTATTGGCACACCAGCTGAGGTAGCCGAGGTGTTGTCAAGCCCCTGTTAAAAAAAAAAAAAAAAAAACGACTTTCAAAAGTGTCGATAGGCAGCGACTGACCTGCGTGATGGCCGGAGAGTGCGCCATTCCCAGCGAGTGCGCGCCGAGCTGCTGATGCTGCCGATGCGGACTGTGCAGCCCCCCCAGGTGAGCTTGACCGTGGAGCGGGGGGCTGACGCCGTGGGGCGGGGTGGACGCTTGCACCACGCCGCCGAGGGACAGCGCCCCCTGGTGAGGCAAACCGGGTCGCGGCACGGTTCCTCCGGAGGACAGGGCGTGAAGCTGGGCGTGGATCTGAGCGTGAGCGTGAGGCGGGGCCAGGTGAGGGTGTCCCAGACCGGGGCTCTGGGGGTGGTGGCTGAGGTTCGACGGGTGAGGGTACGCCATGTAAATGCCCGGGTGCTGCTGGGGAGGAAGCGGGTGGGCGAGCGAGCCGGAGGAAGGCTGCTGGCCCGCGTAGACGGACGGCTTGGATGTGAACATGGAGGCGGAGGAGGAAGAGGAAGGTGACGAGGTAGAGTGCGGCGGCTTCATCTCACACGGATCGTTGTAACTCTGAACAACCAAAGAGACGATCGGTTCACCGTCATGTCCGGAAGGCATCGCTATGTGCGTTCTCGTGTGCGCTCGTGTGATACCTGAGAGACCAGACTGGCCCTGTAGGCAGCCAATTGTTTCAGATACTCCTTCTTTGCCGTCTCTGTCTTCTTCTTATATAGCTTCGGGCACAAACAGAACATTTCATTTTTGACGCCACTTGAGCAATGTTTCCACTCAAATCACTTCACGGATGGAATTGAATTAATAAGCGCGCCGCGTCAAACGTTGGACAGTGACTGAAATATCAGTCGGAGGTGCTCAGGAATATTCTCTCGAGACTGTAATTGTGAATCGCGGGTTCCACGCTGGTCCAATACTGTACTGATGACTTGTCGGGGTTGCGTTCCTTCGAATTCGGCAATCATATATGCTGGAAGGCCTATCAACGCGGTCGGCTAATTTCATAAACACGCTAAACTTCGAAAATCAGGATGGGGCCGTTTTTTCGCCACGCACTGCCACCAAATTGTCAGAGGCATGCCAGCTCCGCCCACTGGAACGCCCGGCGAAGCGCAACGCCGTGTCCCAAACGCGGTACAGTCGATTTGGCCCAGCGTGAAAATGAAGGGGGCCGGGCTACGAAAATGGGGCCCTCTTAGACTTGAAAACTTTTTCAAACTGTGTGTCGTTGGCTTCGCAAAGAAATGTGATCGGAAGCAAAAAATGACTCGCATTCATATTTTCAAAATACAGTCAAACCTCGGTTTTCGTCCATAATCCGTTCCAGAAGGCTATTCAAAAACTGAATTGTTCGAAACCCAAAACCACGCCCTTTTTAAAATAAAAATATTTATTGAACACGTCTGCTCACAACGTGTAAGGAAGGCGAGAGGACTCAAATGGTGCATTCAAGTGCGCTCAGTTTGTTTGATTTTTTTCGTTCTCGGAGGCATAAAAAACTCGAAGTTTTTGGTCGAAAACCGAATTGGTCGAGAACAGAGACGCTCGAAAACCGAGGTTTGACTGTAGTACCATACGTTTTCGTTCGGGCAACGGGAGAACCAAAACCATCAAATACCTGCTTCTGTTCCTCTCCCAGGCCGTCCCACATGGAGGCCACAATCTTTGACACCTCCCCAAAGGTGGCGTTGGGATTCTGGGCCTTGATGTTGGCTTGCGTGTCGCGAAAGAACAACGCGTAGGCAGAGACCGGCTTGACCGGCTCATTGGGGTCCTTTCGCTTCTTCTTCTTTGGCGTCTTGGCTTTCTTGGAGATGTCAAACGCCGCCGGGCGTTTCTCACCTCCGTTGCCCTGCCGAAACGAAGGACGATGATGATACGAGCGAAGGAAGCACCGGAGCGACACGAGCCATGAGGTAAAATGGTCGAAACCGGTTCTGGCTGAATGTTGTTGTTTTACACGCACCCAAAAAAAAGTTCGCTTTTGACTGGCTGGATATGAAATTTTTATGCTGTGCTAGAGAAATGTCAGCGGGGCGTCATACGCATGTTTGTCGCGGGCCACGTTGTAGTTACGGTTTTCCCCCTCGGTGGGCCCATATGACTGTGAATTTTTTTGGAAACCATCTTAATGCGTCATCACCTCCACATATTACGTCAGGGGTGTCAAACTCGTTTTTTTTGTCGTGGGTCGCATTTTAGTTACCGTTTCCCCTGGAGGGCCGTTACGACTGAAACCTTATTAAAAAGTCAATAATAACGTCAACTATTGTTTAAGTTACTGTAATGAGGGGTTTGGTAGCAAGAAAATGCTTACAATATGTCGCTTATTTATTACATATGAGAATTTTACATTTTGGTCGAGATTTTTGCAAGCATCACGGAAGTTGATGTTTGATTTGCTTTCGCGGGCCACCTAAAATGATGTGGCGGGCCAGATCTGGCCCCCGGGGGCCTTGATTTTGACACCTGTGTATTACATGCACAGCGCACAACAAATGGAGGCAAGACTAGTTTTAAAATCAGAAGTCAAGAGTGTTCAGACTGTAGCAAGCATCGTGGAAGTTGACCTGCTTGATCGGCTTTTGCGGTCCAAATAAAATGATGCGGCGGGCCAGATCCGGCCCCCGGGGCCTTGCCTTTGACACCTGCGCTCGATTGTGCTTCATTATTTTGTCTTTTGTACTTCCTGCACTGTCAAATTTTTAACTCCAAGGTGCTGGAAGAATGTGTTCATCTCATCCCAAATTTGTCATTAAAATGCGAGCAAATAATACTGGCGGGCAATTCGGCGTGTCACACACACCATCCGTAATTTGAAGTAAGCAGCCGACTTTTCAAGGTGTGGGAGTGAATTTGGAAGAGAAAAAAAAGTCATTTTCCACCTTGCCTTAAGCCAACGTTACCGTCTCATTTTTTCCATCGCGCCCAGGGAGAACAGAGAAAAAAAAAAAGCGGGGTAAATATTTTTCTACAGAACCGTAATTGTTTCATTTCCTCAGAATATCAGCAAGAATATGTCGTTTTTCAGTATGAGTCACCCAAAAGGGAGGGAGGGAGCTGATTTACATTGACTTCATGTGCAGGGGGAATGAGGGTCTTATCTCGTGCACGCCACACACATCTGCATTCAAGGAGCCTATGGTGTATATGTGTGTGTGTGTGTGTGTGTGTGTTTACCCTAAATCCATCATCGTTGTCGTCCTCATGCGCCGAGCTGGACGGAGACGGCGTGGCCGATTTACTTGCAGGTGGAGATGGGGAATTGTGGGTAACGGAGTTGGCGGCGAGTCCCAGCTGGGATTGGTTGATAGTGGACAACTGGCCGGGTCGGTTGATAGCCGCTGGGTTTTTGGGTCCGAGTGCCGCTTCAATGGGCTGTTGGCTGCCAGTAAACCGAGAATCAGAGTTTACCATTTGTTGCATCTGCGTGAACAAGTGACAAAAGGATGTTAATTGGAGGACATGGCGAGTTTCCGCTTTGTGGTGTTTTGACATCAACTACCAAAACATTTTCTTTTTTAACCCATTCCAAATGTCATTCAAAGAGCACAAAATCACAAGCGCCACTTGTGATTCATTATAAAGCTTCACAATTGCAGTGCGTCGTGATTTCCTGACATTTCGTGCCTGTTTCTCAGGAAACCAAAAGTTACGCTAGCCAACATCCGCTGCCGTCAGAGATGTTCGTGGATGTCGGTCGATGCCGACGTTGACACTTTTCCTCTCGGTACGAATCACCTAATAGCGGATGCGGTCTGGTGTGCCGGCCCCTCTTGAGAACACATTACCAGAACTTGATTACCGGCTGCGGTCTCCGAAGACATATGTGGTCTGTCGGCGCTCGAACAAGCCAGAAAGGCGTCACAGTGATGCATCGGCGAGCCAAAATGTGGAAAATATCTAAGCCGTGGTTTGGTGGCATTTAGTGGCTTCAAACATTGCCTCGAGACACGCTCATTTTATTCCATGGTGAAAAGGATCATCGGTTGCTGTCATACGCGCACCAAATTCTCTAAAATAAGATGTATATCATATTTTGTGTACCACCAAATGACTTTCAAGTGGCGATCATTTTTTTTAAATTTTGAGATTCAGGGGCACACAACTGTACAGGAAAAATAGTCCATTTATTCTCAATTTTGCTCTTCTGCCGCTCTCGATCATGTGTGTCTAAATAAGAAGCAACAAAGCGCAGACTTGTTTGTTTTGGGTTCATTAGGAAGCATTTGGCGGTTTCATCTTAATGGCCATATTTGTACAAGAGTCCTTTTTTTTGTTACTTTACTGTATGTGGGATCTGTGTTTTTTCTTCTTAAATATATATACAGTCAAACCTCGGTTTTCGAACGTCTCGGTTCTCGTCCAATTCGTTTTTCGACCAAAAATTTCGATTTTTTTATGCCTTGGATGACGAACAAATTTGGGTTCTCGAACAAACTGAGCGCACTTGAATGCACCATTTGACTCCTCTCGCCTTCCTTACACGAGGAAGTGACGCTTCCTCGGGTAGACGAGGAAGTGATGCTTCCTCGTGTTGCTTTCCATTGTGAGCAGACGTGTTCAGTAAACATTTTTATTTTAAAAAGAGCGTGGTTTCGGTTTTTGAACAATTTCGGTTTTCGAACAGCCTTCTGGAACAGATTATGGACAAAAACCGAGGTTTATATATATATATATATACGTATATGTGCACAGTTGTTTAATTTTTGTCCTGCGACCTGGATCCAGATGATTTCATTTCATGCAACGACTTAACGAAATAAAACTGAGTTAACTCAAGAAAAAAATATATATATCAGTGGAACAAAATGCCCTTGAGCTTCTCCTACCGGTAATTTGCAGGTCAGCACCTTACATCGGCGCTCTGCTGCGATAGTTTACTGTATATGCGTTTAAATGTGTGTGTCATTTGGTGAAGCGCTTTGTACTTCACAGGACAATTTTCTCCGAATCATCATAAATATGCCAAAATCTCCCAAAAGAGCGGCTGCAATCTCAAATATGAACGAGCTTGCCTTAGCTCTATAAGAAACACACACACACACACACACACACACACACAGACGATGACTTGAATCTCTATAGCGGTCTCTCTACCCCGATGAGGCTGAGCCAGGCATAGTTGCCAGGCAACCGTAAATCATGGACTGGCAGTAAATGTATAGTAGCACGGGGATGTAAAGGGGAATACATAAATAAATGAATACGAGAAAGACGGAAAAAAAGAAAAGCACTGAGATCAATAGTCAGGGAAAAAAAGTTTCAGGCCAACCAAATAGCAGATGAGATTTCGGTGGCACCGAAATGCAAATCAAAAATCAAACAAAGAAGAGAAAAGATGATCTTCTGACCTAAATCAAGATTAAGATGAATGAGAAACAACTGAGGAGTTTAACATTTCGATCCTCACTTTGCTGAAGATTTTCGGAGTTATTAAAGTCTCAGGTGAACATTATTTGCGCTAAAATATAAAGCTGCGATATCATGTCGATTCTGCCCATATCATCTACCGGTTCTTCTATTTCAGTTGCACGTACTGAGATAGCAAGTAGGGACGGAAAGTTGAAAAGTGAGAACGTTTCCTTTTTGCTAAGCTGGTTTGACAAAGCGGCGCGCGCGATCAGCCCCCAGTTGCCGTGAGAGCTAAAAACACACGGTCAAAATCAGCCATTTCACATGAGTCTAAAATGCATATTGTCCACATTCAAAATCAACTTTTCCTCCGATGAGGTTATGTGGCACCCTCCAAATATTTTCTTTGGTCTCATCGCTTCTCCGACAGAACTCATGAGCAGCAACATTCATCGCAGACTAAAAATGAGTTTGCTTCGGGTTTCGTGGCGAATAAATCAATCCTAATAAAAACAACAATAGTCAGAATAATAACAGCAAGAATGAGCTCCTGGATTGACAAAATGGCTTCCACAATCCCATCAATCAAATACAAAAGAGCAAGATTAGAAATGGATCTTCAAGAGTGATGACGGCTGCCGCAAGCTCGCCGAAAGGGGATTAGGAGGCAGCAAGCAAGCAAAGAATAAAAATGCTTCACTGTCCTTTGAAATGATGCATCCATCCATCAATCCATTTTCTCTACTGCTTGTCCATTTCAGGGTCGCCCAAGTTTTGAAACATATTGCGAGTCATGTTTTGGAATGGGGGGCACGGCGCTCAAGCCTAGTCGATTCCCGTTGATTTCCATCGCCCTTTGGATCGCAAACCGTCTCAAAGGGCTTCACGTGCCCACAGTTGACAAATATTAAAAACCTAAACCCCCAGGAGGGTGAAAAACCACTCCAAAAAACCCCATCAGGGGAAAAAAAAAAAGAAAAACCTTGAGAAGGGGCCGCGGATGGGAGAATCCCCCTCCCAGCCCAAGTGGATGCAATGGATGCCCAGCGGACGACCCGTTAGCACACCGGCCTCATGGGGCAGAGGTGCAGGGGTCTGCGTGGGTTTTCTCCGGGTACTCCGGTTTCCTCCCACATTCCAAGGCATGCATAGCAGGCTCACGGAACACTCGAAATTGTCCCGAGGGGTGATTGTGAGCGCGAACGGTTGTTGGTGTGTCTGTGCCCTGCCGATGGGCTTGCAACCGGTTCAGGGTGTGCCCCGCCTACTGCCCCCGAAGACAACTGGGATAGGGGCTTTCAGAAAATGGATGGCTTGAAACACAAACGTGGTTTTTAATTGTGAATTCTTTGGCGCCACTCACCACAGACAGCGTACTGGTCATGGCTGCCCCGTCTGGGCTGAACGTCCTCCCATCTTGGTTCAAGACGGGCGCCCCATCCTGACCGGCGGGCATGGCGGCCAGATTCATCCCCTGCAGCCGGTATGGGTGGTGCGGAGCTGAGCCGCTGTCGCCATCCAGCGGTGGGTAGGCTCCGCCGGGGGAATCGTGGGCCGGATGAGGGGGCAGCATGTGCTCCGGCGCCGTAGGGGGAGTGATGGGCGGAATGTTGAAGTCTTCATCACCCAAACCGGCCACCGCGTAGGACTGAAGACAAGAGATTTGAGAGACCGTGAAAATCTGTCATCTTCATCCTACAAATACGATTCCATCCGCTCTCTAATGGTCGGATAATCCACATTGCGACATTCCCGCCACCTCGGTCCTCAAGCGTAACACGGCATGGAAGTGACGCACGCAAAGCGCAAACGTCCTTTTTTGTCACATCAATACAGAAATGATTTTGGCATGAGCAGCGTCACTTTCAAACCTTACACAACTCCGACGATGTCTCCATTGAAAGTTGAGGCACCCGGGGAAGGACCGCCTATTCATGAGCCCCGCCCATATGCTGACATCGGTCGGGAAATCGACCCTTCGGTCGCCGGAATTCGTATCCGAGGCAGAAGTGACGATTCAGGCAAGCACAAAGCCGCTGAGTCGCCTCAGCTGTTTGTTGGGCATCAACATGAAACAACAGGGCTGCCCATAGGGCTGTTTTGTTGTTGTTTTTTGTATTATTACGGTCAAACCTTGGCTTTCGTCCATAATCCGTTCCAGAAGGCTGTTCGAAAACCGAAATTGTTCGAAAACCCAAACCACGCTCTTTTTAAAATAAAAATGTTGACTGAACACGTCTGCTCACAATGGAAAGCAACACGAGGAAGCGTCACTTCCTCGTCTACCCGAGGAAGCGTCACTTCCTCGTGTAAGGAAGGCGAGAGGAGTCAAATGGTGCATTCAAGTGCACTCAGTTTGTTAGAGAACCGAAATTTGTTCGTCATCCGAGGCATAAAAAACTCAAAATGTTTGGTCGAAAACTGAATTGGACGAGAACCGAGACGTTCGAAAACCGAGGTTTGACTGTAATTTTAGAAAAAATATTGGAAGCCGCAAAACTTGAGGTGGCACTGCACGCATTGCGATTGTAGCAGTGTGTTCAACCCTGAATCATGGTGCTTTTGTTTTTGTCTCCCATTCTTTCTGCCAGTAATTAACACCCACGTTTTAGCCACCCTTGCATCAAAGTCAAGCAACCAATCACCCTCATTTTCTCTGTAGAAAGCCAGTTCCTCGCGAGGGAATAGCTCGTCGCTCCACTGGAAGAAAATCCACTTGAGTTGCGACATGCCGAAGGAGGAGGGCTCTCCGTGCTTAATTATTCCGAGAGCGACGACGCGAGTGAAATGGAGGGTGAGGGAATGGTGCGAGAGAAGAGTGAGAGACACGAGGGCTCAAAGAAAGAGGCGGCGTTGCAGAAGCCCTCTCATACTAATCTGACAGACGAGATCTTTTATAGAGAGTGACAGCTTTTCTGCTTGGCCAGCCACACCGGTCTCTCCCTCTCGGACTCTTTTGCTCCTCATCGCTCAGCATCCTTCTCCTTCCGGGGCCCTCGTTGACTCTCTCGCTCTTCTAATCTCATCCGTGATTTCTCTTTCATCTCTCTCGCGCTTTGGCCGAGCCAAAACGGCGACGCCGACTGCCGAGTTGCATGACTTGCGAGTTGTCGGCCGAATGATGGATATGCTTACTGTGTTAGAAACGGTCACGGCGGGAAGATGAGATTTCTCAGTTGACGATGAAAGTTGAGAGCCACACATGCACGCAAAAAAAAAAAACACCAAAAAAAAAGGAAGAAAGAAACAAAACCACAAATGTAGACGGTATGTGGAGAGCGGAAGCCCATATGGGGCAACCCGCATTTGGAGACTGGCGTGCTGCTCCTCAAGGAGGCAGTCCCACCTCATCACGGGGAAGTTGAACGCTGTGATTTTTCGTCCCAGCCAATCGGTGCACTAAAATCCTTCCCCGCGTGCAACCTCGAATGTCAAACACAATGGGGAGGCTCTGTTCTGGGAGGCTGGTTGATTGCCGATTGTTTAATGATAAAAAAAACAACAACAACAACAAAAATTAAAAAATAAAGAATTGGGACCATTTGGCGGGATCGTGGTCGATTGCGATCGACGTATCTGGCACCCCCTGGGGTACAAGGTGGAAAGGGTCTGACCCCCGTGGGGTGAACACGGCTTTTACTTTGGCGGTTCAGCGACACGGTTTTGACGCTCACGTAGGACTCGTTCCTAAATTTGTCGGCCCAGTCACTCGTCCGTTCAGCCATCTTGGTCCGGGCTTTTCACTCTCCTTCCGACTTTCCACGTCGGTTCTGAGCCGGTCCGTCCAAAGCAACAAATCTGGCCCTTAATGGAGTTTTAAAAACTATCGGAGCTGAGGGAGCTGCATAAATTACACGTTTTGTCCGTCTATCGCGTTTGTTCCATCACTTCTTCATGTTGTGCATAAATTAGCGCCCCTTGCGTCTCTCCTCTCGCATTCATTCGGACACAAAAGCCTGCGCCGGGAGCTTCTCCAAAGACTAATGTAGTCAGGATTAAGTCCTTTTTGTTGATGTCGTGTCCCCGTTCTTGGCACAATTTCGCCCAACCGCATGTCTTCAACAATTTCCAAATGCCGCGTTTCCTCTCTTTTGGCCACCTGCACCCAACCGGCCTTCTTCGCACCGTTTTAGACGCGATCATGCGAATGTTGACGTTTAAAAGAGTGAAATAAAAATTGTCCATCTGATTTTGTCGCCGTGTGTCGTCCTCGAGGGCTGTACGCTTGATTCAAAGTGATGGTAAAGGCTGATTAGCCCCAGGGTGGACCTCAAAGTATCCTTTGAAGCTCGACCAAATTGTTTGCGAACGGAGGCGCGTTTGATCGGAGCCTGATTGACATTTCTTTCATTCTATCGTCGACAGCGTTCTCTGCTGTCAAATCAGTTGTTTGAGGTAAACTACGGGCTACAAACAGGAAACTCGCGAGCGCTTGCAGGAGGACGAAAAAAGAGCAGAGGGATGATTTGCAAGCGTGTTGTAAAAACTGTATGAATTGATACGCATGGAGAGTGCCACGTAGAAACAAAGCGCTGGCTCGCAAAAAAACTTTTGAAATGTTCTGGACTGCCGGACGAAAAACAAAACAAACAAAGGTGACGTTTCTGGCAAGTGGTATGGTTCAGTTCAGCTCTCCGTGGTCCATTTTGGAAGCGCAAACCCCGACGTGACTTGTGTTTCGATCGTTGCGTGCGCTAGCGCTGTTCGCTATGACATCATGCTGTGACATCGAGTCAACAGATAAGCCGCAACACGTCAACAAACAAGCGACAAGAGCGGAGGGCAGTCGGCATTCTGCCTTTCTTTCTTTCTGGGCCCCGTTCTTGAAATCATTCCTGTTGTGATTTTCAGTGGCACGCGTCAGGAAACCGGCGCACCCGGATAAAGCCCACGCAGGCACGGGCAGAACACGCAAACTCCACACGGGAAGGCCGGAGCCGGGATCCAACCCGGCACCTTTGCACCGCGAGGCCCGCGTGCTCACCGCTCAAACAAAAAATGAAACCCACCCACAAATAACCGCATCCCATTTCTTTCTTTCTTCAACTACTTCAGGTGCTATTGAGCTCATTTCGAAGTGTTGCGTACGTCATAGATTTGCATATGAATATGTGAGGTCTTCCCTTCTTTTCATGATGTATTTGCGACGTGTTTCCGATGTCAAAATGGAAGGATTCAAACGTTCGCTTTACCAACTCCTTATATGGCGACAATCACAAGCGCTTGTCTAAATACAAAGTTATTATCGAATATATTATGATCCCGGTTTGTGAGTCTGTGTGTGTGTGTGTGTGTGTGTGTGTGTGTGTTTAGGGGTGCACTCACCCAAGGCAGACGGTGTGTGTCGGCAATGTGCGCGTCCCTCCGCCAGTGCTGTGAGGAAGCGTTGGAAGGTGTCGCCTTGCTCAGGGGCTGAGGGGGCTGCGGCGCACGAAACTGTTGGAAGCACAGAGACAAGAAAAAGAAAAAAGGGGGATTCAGATGAGGCTTGACAAAGGCCAGAGGTCAAACAAAAACACCAAGAAGTAGATATCTAGATCTAGATATATAGATATCTATATAGATATATCTATATACAGTCAAACCTCGGTTTTCGAACGTCTCTGTTCTCGACTAAATCGGTTTTCGACCAAAAATTTCGAGTTTTTTTATGCCTCGGATTACGACCGAAAATCGGTTCTCGACCAAACTGAGCGCACTTGAATGCGGCACTTGACTCCTCTCGCCTTCCTTACACGAGGAAGTGACGCTTCCTCGTGTAGCGTTCCATTGTGAGCAGACGTGTTCAATATATTTTTTTTTTTTTTTTTTAAAAGAGCGCAGTTTCGGTTTTCGAACAAATCGGTTTTCCAACAGCCTTCTGAAATGGATTATTAAACAGAGGTATGACTGTATAGATCTATCTAGATAGATATATCTAGATATATAGTAGAGGAGCGACTCTGTTGTCATCTCCCAGCCGCAGCTGGAAGAGCTGATTTTGCAGCTTATGGCGGCCTTTGAGTCAAGTGGAACCCCCGGCCGGCTCTCCTAAAACTCATTCGGGGCTTGCAGCTGCTTATTTGGGCAAACGAGTCAAGAAATAATAAATGTACAAAACATTGGAAAATAACTTCCAAAAAAAATGTTTTGCACTTTGAAGAACGCAATCTCAGGTGCGGCGATGCTTTCCTACCTCAGACTGGATTGCGGATTTATGCGCATGTAGTACCGCAGTCCTCCACAACAAAAATTAGTAAACGAGTACGTTAAAAAAAAAATGCAAGCAATGCATTTTCCCTCATGTTTTTGAGATTTTAGGGTGAGGGCGCCACCTGGGTACGAATGTGGATGGGATGGGTGGCAAAAACCAGGATGTCGCAGGGCAGAAAAAAAAAAAAACAAGTCGACAAGCCATAACATGACGCGTAGCTTTGCTCTTTCATTGACGCTTTTGGTTTGCAATCTCCATGACACATCTTATGACTTTTTCCTGTCCTCTTTGGTTTGATAGCTCGACAAATACAAAAGGAGCGTGGAATGACTTGAACATGAAAGAAAAACTAACCTGGTCGTTTGCGCCATAGTCAAGGCCCGTTTCTTGCATATTCAGGAACATGGCGTCGCCTTCCAACTGGAGAGAAGACGAACAAAAAAGTGAGAACGTTTCACGAGCCAAAGGGAAAAGACATTGTTTGTTCCAAATACACAAACCTGATGTGATTATGAGAAATGAAGCTCTATGAAATCGCACATTTCACATGCTACATTTGCTTCCTTATTTTCCCTTTTTCACCGCATCTATTTGGCATGTTACCGTGGCAACCTCTGTCACACACACAGTATTCATTGTCATGCCTCTTGATCTAATGAAGGGGGGAAAGAAAAAAAAAACCCAACAACAACCATTCAAATACTGAATGGTTTCCTGCACACCTAATTATTGTTTTGGTTGTCAAACAGACACGTGGGTTCGAGTTTGAACAGGTGCGGAGTAAGTAAAACAATCTGATGCGCAGGCTCACGCGCACGCACAAAAACACACACGCGCGCGCACACACACAGGTAGACAGGTGTAACTGCCCCCTCCGTTTGCCAGCTGCCTGGTGTTATGCAAATAGGGTGTCGGTTTACAGAGCCAACAGAAAGCCAAAAGACGATCGTGATAAGGCTCGCGCACAAACAAGAAAGGCGACTCGCGTCGGAAAATGACGACCTGCCCAAATAACGACGACTCGAAAGAGCAGAAAAGGAAATGTTGAGTAAGCAAAAGTTAGTGGCCCCCCTACCTCCCCCCCGGAATTTTGGGAAGCAGGTGTTTTCAGCTGCCGGGTGACTGTTGACAAGGCTGCATTCAAACGTGAACAATCCTCACCGTGACGAGCTCCGATTTCTCAACACTATCAAGTGGTTTTAAGAATCGATCGTTATGATTCGTCGAATCATCAGATAACACAACAACAACACAAAAGAGACGCAGGCGAACTAACAAATAGTCGTCGTAATTGTGGGTGGAAAAAAAATGGCAGATCCACCAAATTGTTAACGTTGTCTCACACGGCGGGCGCGACATGATTTCAAAGGCTTGAAAGTCCATCGAGTGCCACGGAAGGGCAAAGAGGAGCATTTGATCCTCGGGTTTGAATTCACAGATCCAATCGGAATGAATTTCTCTCTCTTACTTTTCTTTTGCGACTGAAACGTGACAGTGGAAAGGATGGAGGTTTGTGTGTTTGTGTGTGTGTGTGTGTGTCTCTCTCTCTCTCTCTCGCTCTCTCTCTCTCTTTCTCTCTCTCTGCCTTCATGCCAACCTCTCCTCATCCGTGTGTGCGCGTGTGTGGGAAAGCAAAGGTTTGAATAACAAGCAGCCAGTTAAGTGGGTCAGGGTCGGAGTGTAGGGGGGGAGGAAAGGGGGAGAAAGGTGGAGAGAGACTATTAGGATGACGGAGAAGGACAATGAAAAACGGAGAAGCTTTGGACTGCCGAAACATACGCTTGCTAAAGGCTTGGATGGGGAGAGCCGGCGAGAAACACCGGCGGGGAGTCAAGCAACAAAATTCCAAAATGTTCCCTTTCGTTTGTTCCCTTTCGCTTGAAACCGCAAACCCGGTTCGGTTTTCACCTTGTCTTTCCAAACAGATGTCACACTACAGCGAAAAGTGTACCCTCCCCCCCCCCCACACCCAGTCAAGCCTAATTGTTTGTTTTTGCCGCTGCGAAGGAGCGTTCGGGAATCAAAGCTGCGTTTTACGAGGACGGACGGACGTGAAAATAGCCCGAGAGCACCGTTTAACCCTCAAGGGTTTGTCTGAATTTATTGGGCCGGTCTGGATTGCGTACATGTCGGTTTACTCCAAAGTGCATTAAGAGAACATAAATCAACTTAGCATAGGCAGAGATGGCCGACTGCCTGTGTGTGCGCACGCCTGCGAGAGTGAGACAGAGTGAGAGAGATTCGCACAGCTGTGATAGGTCAGCGCTCCATTTTATGTTTATCACTCTTGTCACCATGGCAACAATATAAACACCTTTTTTTTTTTTTTTTTTTTTTTTGCTCAACCCATTTCGCTGTTACTGTGAGCGGAGTGTGCGCAATTTCGATGTGCTCTTAGGATGTCACTTGAGTGTTTATCCTTTAATGTGTGCGGATGGAAAACGGACAAATCCTGAAACAGCTGTTTGGTCACGGCCCTTACACAGCCGTTGCGATTATTTCTCAGATAAATTCGGCCGGGGATGGGGGGGGGCGGGCATCAAATAAATGAGAATGTTTATAAGGCTTATATGAGCTTGTGAGAACACATCAACCTTGCTTTTGATGTTTTTCTGACAGTCTTTCAAGAGAGTTCACCTTTCTTTGATTTGCAATAAAAACAGATGCAATTTTTTTTTGGGGGGGGGGGCCTTGCTGGTACCCACTTGGCCCCAGAACTGTGTTACAGTATTGCTTGGAGAAGGTGCTGTGAACCTTTTTCCAAAATGGCTGCGCATGCCTGATGTGGAGGTGGTCACGATCATGTCCACAGTCGAGTCTCCGGGATTGAAATAGAGAACGGTGAGCCTCGTCGCGGCGGGCCGGGCCATCATGGCCGCCATTCGCTCTGCCCCAGCCCCAACTCCCCCTCCTTCCCACATTCACGATACGTTCAAGAAACCGATTGAAGATGATTTCAAAGGGGTTGTAAAAAAGAAAGTGCATTTATTGTCGAGCACGTCTCGAAGTCGCGGAATTATCGTTCTCCAAAGTGGGCACCAAAATATGAAGTCGATAAGAGTCGACAACCACAAGTCGGTGCAACTTGCAAAGTGCAGTCCCGCCCGATGTGGTACGATTGTCGATTCAAACCACCTTCACGTATGACATCCAACGACAAAAGAAGTAATCACGCTCCCTCGCGTTTCCTTTCTGACGCCGGATGCCTCGTCCAGGTGCTCCTCGCCCGTTTAAGGTGATTTTCCGTTCGCGGTCTCCTTTCAGGGCTTGTCGCGTGTAATGAAAATTCCCACGTGAAAAGGTGTTCAATGAACTCCTTTGCATGCACAAATTGCCATTCCGTCACAACGATCATTCATTGTTGGCAAACGTCATCGCACGGGAAAAAAGGAGATTTGCCGGAGGGGGTTTCCCAAGAAATGATGCAAATCTTTGGCCCTTCGCGCGTGCCGTCCGCACGCTCGCCCACGACAATTCACCGCTGATTGCGTTACATGATTTGATTGCAATGTGTTTGTTTTGGAAATGAAATTGGGATAATTAGTCTGTTCTGGCAGTGCTGCGTCTCCCCCCATCTGTTGCCTTTGGCATAGCCCCCCCCATTCACCGCTGCGTCTCCGCATCCGCGTGCTTCAGCTAAATCGGGCCTTTTTTCGCCGCGCCGACGAACAGGCGACATCAATGCGCATTTGTAGTGTGGGCGGAGGGGGTCGGGGAGGGGTTA
The DNA here is from genome assembly GCA_018466805.1 of Hippocampus abdominalis. Classification (NCBI taxonomy): domain Eukaryota; kingdom Metazoa; phylum Chordata; class Actinopteri; order Syngnathiformes; family Syngnathidae; genus Hippocampus; species Hippocampus abdominalis. Next base: position 10,604,786 of record CM031708.1, read on the forward strand.
ATGCTTCCGAGCAAAAAAATCTCCGCCAAAGAGGACAGACGACTTGGAAGTTAGATTGCACTCTGAGGGTTTGTGATCAAGACCAAAATAATACGTGGGCTTGGCATTGAGGGGAAGGTGTCCCTCTCAACAGCTGCGACCGAACATTTCCTCCAATCGGCCTCCATTCTAATAAACGCCGTGTGCAAATGCTGCGGTCCACTTGAACAGATGAGCACTGCGCAAAACGTGCTTTTTACCCTGGTGAAAATAATCGGGAACACGATTGGCGGATCAGTATTGTACCAACTGGCATCTCCGGATTTTTGTGTCGACGCAAGCCTCCATGCACTTGTCAGTCTCCCCTGACTTTTGAAATCCATTGCCGAGGTTTCAGTCACCCTATTTCCATTCTCCACTTGATTTCCCTTTCACGAGGATTTTACTCATACAGTCGTTGCGCGTTGACGCCGGGCCGCCAAGCCACAAACGACTTCTAAAATGGCCGTGTTTTCATGCATGGAGCTCACGGCTTCTTTTTTGCATGGGCTTTCTCATCCACTCATAGCTCACATGCGGTTCACGAATGACGAAAATGTACAACGGCTCTCGTCCATTTTTTTTTTTTTTTTAAAGATCTCAAGTTCATGTGTTTACAACCAAGGTAACAGATGCCGACCAAAGAGGGAGCCAATCTGTTATTCTGGACACTAACTTTCATTCGGTGGGATTTGAAAAGTTTCTCCTGCTCATTCACCATTCAGTCCCAAAGATGTCGCGAAAATGTGAAAAAGGCTCATTTCGCAACGTTAGGCAGCAGGAGAAATTGCAGGACACGCTCCCAAAAAGTCGGGGCTTCTTCTTTGGCCCGCGCCTCTCATCATATTTCATGGCGTGAATGAATCGGAAACGCCGCAATCCGGCACACGGGTCAGGCGAGTCTGCTCTTGCTGAAGGCACTTAGTTCCCGACTTTGGCGACATTCATCGGTGATCCCGCACGCAAATTAAAAGATAGACATTTTTGACATCTCCTTTTTCCTCAGAACTCACTAAAAATGATTGCGATGAAAAGATTTCCTGTGCGCACACACAACGTGATGGTTCCCGTACGATTATTCCCGCAACACTCCACTCCTCGTTATCCTTCACGCAAAGAAGAATGTCGAATATTGCCGAGCCATCTCAGGAAGTCCAAACAATGTCCGGAGAAACGGGACCGCCGTTGCCCTTTCGCACATGTAGCACACAGGAAATTGCCTCCATCAGATGTTTTCGCATGTACTGTATTGCGACCGCTCTGTTTACTTGATGGAGAAGGAGAGTCCGAGCCCTGTTCAGTCCGTCGAAATAAATCAAATGCATTGTAGCCGATTCAAAGAGATAGCGACCTTCTTGAAGCAGAAAAAAAAAAATCTCCAGTGGCATCGCAGTGTTGCAGATACAAATCTATGCCAAAAATGAAACACTTTAAGGTCGAATGACTGCACATATCGGGTTCAAAACCGTTTTTCCCAATGGGAACGTTAGCGCGCGTCAAATTGACCATTTAAAGGAAAATGGAATAGATTTGACATCACTTGCATTTGAAAGTTAGCCATTTGGTTACTATACTCCCGTCTGCAGAGAGCATTTGTGTCAAACCTACGGCCCGCGGGCCGAATCCGGCCCATTCGTTGGTTCGGTACGGCCCGGGGATCAATCTGCTATTTTAATTTTTTTTTTAAAAAGACAATAAAGCAGGCGGCCCGGTAGTCCAGTGGTTAGCACGTCGGCTTCACAGTGCGGAGGTGCCGGGTTCGATCCCAGCTCCGGCCTCCCTGTGTGGAGTTTGCATGTTCTCCCCGGGCTTGCGTGGGTTTTCTCCGGGTGCTCCGGTTTCCTCCCACATTCCAAAAACATGCATGGCAGGCTGATTGGATACTCTGAATTGTCCCTAGGTGTGAGTGTGGGCGTGGATGGTTGTTCGTCTCTGTGTGCCTTGCGATTGGCTGGCAACTGATTCAGGGTGTCCCCCGCCTACTGCCCGAAGACGGCTGGGATAGGCTCCAGCACCCCCCGCGACCCTAGTGAGGATCAAGCGGTTCGGAAAATGGATGGATGGATGGACAATAAAGAATGAACTTGCTTTCATTTTCTTTCACATCTGCAGTTCTGTTATTGTCGGCTAGGGGCACTTTGGTTTGGTGAGCCAAGACAACATGAAAACAACGCTGCGGCGGAACTAACAGCAGGCAGTCGCATTGAACGACGGTGCCCGGAAGCAACATTTGATTCCAACGCGTGATGCACTTTTTCGGTTGGCCCCGGCACCCACATCGGCAAAATGTCAGGTCTTTGCACACCAAGGAACATGAATAAAACAAAGTTACGCGCAAAGCTCCCACGCAAGCGCTTGGGTGAGATTTTGTGAAACGGGCTGCCACTCGGGACATGACGCCCAACCTTGTTCCGCTTGTGCTTCAGGGGCAAATACTCAGCAAGACGAGTCATTGCTGCCAAAGTTATTCATTTGTTCCGATTGCTTCGCGGGTGTTGAGAGATCACTTTTATTTGCGTTCCACAAGGCCGTGACTAAATGTTTTGCGAGATCGTTCCAATCACTGCATGCGTAACGCACTTCGATCCGTGTCAAACGGAGTAAAAGTGTGGTTGCAATTGCACTTGCTATTTTTAGTTTTTACGTTGTTCATAATCTACTGAGTCAGTGGAAATGCATTTCGGATCAAGATTTTCAGAAGTGACTTCTTTTTTGGGGGGCTTGAATACAAAGGAGAAAAAAAAGGGGTCTTATTGTTGGTTTTGTGTCAGTTTGCAATTTAGTTTGCTGTTACTTCTCCGCCTGTCCGCCGTCACTTTTTTGAACTAATCTTGTCAAATGTCATTTATCATATTTGGGCCGTCGTTTGCACACCCCTGCTGTATCGGAGGGCAACCTGCTTTTTTTTCCCCCCCCTCCGAAACGAGTCTGCTCTGTCCACTCGTTCGTTTTGACACTGCCCATGTGGTCATCTCAATGAGAAGTTGAAGTTTGCGGTGCGTGTGCAGCCTCGGCTTCGGCTAGGCTGTCACGGTTCGTAATCGCGCGCGGGATACCGAGCGGATTCTTGTCATTGTGCTGGCGATTGTCTCCGCTCAAATGGCGATGGAAAATCTGCCTCTGTGCCTTTATGTTGCCACATGTGGAGGACACGCCTCTCTTTTCTTTTTTCTTTTTGAATAGCGCCACTTTCTTTTCGGTTTGGTCTCCTCCGATTTGCTTTCTTATTCTTCGGACTTTTCCCCCTCTTCCTGTCTCACCGCCTCCGTGCCTGCCTGTGCTTTTCCTGTCTCTCGCCCTCCTCTATATTCTCTCGCTCACTGCACCCCCCCCTCCTCTACACAGTAATATGATCTCGTCTATCAGACCGACAGAGCCATGAATCAAAAGACACAGGGAGAGAAATATAGTACAAACCACAGCGGCCCCACCCCCCACTACAACCACACTCATCTGCAACATCCCTACCCCCAACAACCCTCTCTCTCTCTCTCTCTCTCTCTCTCTCTCTCTGTCCCTCTCTCTTTTTCTCCATTCCCTACCCCCAACCACACAGCCCGCTCTCCATCCACAGCCTCGATCTTCCATCTCTATCTTTTCTCAAACAAACACTCGGGGCACGGCGGCATACCTCGGCGCATGCAACCAAATGCACGAGAGCAGCAGGTTGCAAGGCTTCAAAGTGTCCATGGCCAACATCCGAGACGCTAACAACAATAATGCGGCATTTTCATAGAATGCCCCCGTCTCCAGGTCAGAGGTCGAGAGTAGGGCCAAAGTAGGGTCGCCGTGTCCCGATCAAGAACGGCAGATCTCCGGTTTGTCCTTTGCATCGCCTCGGTTCCGCCATGCCTCTCTTGAGGTGCGCACGTGTAAGAGGGCGACCGTACAACGTGAACAGATGCTCCACTTGGCCCCTCCGTCTGAAACCTCCGCGGAGGCAACTCGGACGATGCTCGCCTGCTATTTCAGAGCCGAACTAGTCGCGCGTTCATCTTGGAGAGCAGAAGCGAGTCACTTTATTTGTCAAGCCAGAAATAAAACACAGCGACCGACTTGAGCTTCCTCAATCCCAAAGTGACTTGCGATAAGGGATTACCATAAATTATATCCTGATGAATTTAATACGGGGGTATTACAAGATGATGTTTGTTTTCTTCCTGCAAAGAGGTCGTTTCTCCTCCCTTAAGACAACCACGGTACAGTATTTATCATGGAAATGAAGCGCAGACGACAAACAAAGTTGACACGACTTATTTGGATCGCTGCTCGGCTGTATGCAACGATGGATGGATGGATGGATGGATGGATGGATGGATGGATGGATATACAGTACAGGCATTTTCTTTTGCAGCCTGGAAAACCTTGACAGGACTCTTTGGTGAAATTACAAAATCGGAACTCGGCCAGTCACAGGTTCCTAACCCTGATACTTTATCTTGCCCAGGAGGGAGGAAGAGCTTCTCAGACTACAAAGTTAATCAAGTATTAAGAAATTCCCCCGAAAATGATATGCTCAAAAATCACATTCATTGCCTTCAAATGACATTGGTGAGAAAACAAACAACCAACAAAATCATAGTTTGACATCAATAGACCGCTGGTAGCAGTCGCGGCCGTAATTAACTTCAGGTTAATAAAGCAATTCATTTACCATTTAATTGGCAGGGCAACGCAGATGAATACCCCTTACAGTTAATTAAAGTGTGTGTGTGGGGGGGGGGGGGGGGGGGGGCAACACAAAGGTGACTCTCCTCTGCCAGACAATGAGCAATACACGAGAAGGTTGCTGCGCTGCGTCCCCTACCTTGGTCCCGAAGGCCGACTCCGGGTAGGAGAGGTGCCCGAGTCGGCCGTGCTCCGACGCGGTCAGGGGTTGAGGAGGCGGCGGGTAAACTGTCACATCCATGGCCCGATATACATCCGCTTCCCCCGCTGTTCTATTCTTCTGGTTGCTTTCTTCCTTCAGCAAAAAAAATAAAAATATAAACCATAAACTAATGATCGTTTTTGTTCTGTTCTTTGACAAAGTTGGGAGGTCCCTGAGCAACCGTAAGCAGA